>JANHMN010000015.1:64453470-64553181 GCA_030674055.1 Rhabdomys pumilio
GTGTGTGTGTGTGTGTGTGTGTGTGTGTGTGTGTGTGTGTGTGTGTGCCACGTGTATGAGTGCCCAAAGCTAGAAACATTCCCCTAAAAGTAGACTACAGGAGGTTTTGAGTCACTTGGTATGGGTGCTGGGAACTGAGCTGTGGTCCCCTGGAAAGAGCATCAAGCACTTGGTGGTCAACACGGTTAATCACTGAGCCGTCTCTAGCCCCAATACAGGCTTCCCTCCGTCTCTAGTCCCAACACAGGCTTCCCTTTTGCATCTGGTTGATTCCAGTTCACTCAGGGACTTAACAACTTCCGTAGGCGATCTACAGTCAATTTTTCTCATTATAGTGTAAAACTCTCCATCCAGTTTCCATTCTGCCATGTTCTTTTTGAAAATGCATGATCGATCTCCAACTGAGCATGTGGCAGTAAGCGTGATGACAAGTCTTTCTTACGTGAATCTGGAAAAAAAAGGGAAAAAAAAACCTCCTCGATTTCCTTTGCCTGAAAAAAACACTGTACAGGGAATAATCTCTCTCCATCCACAATTTGATCTGGTCGCGCAAATTGGCTTTGTGCTTATCAAACAAACAAACAAACAAACAAACCTATTGCATTTGGTTATGTTAACAAGATTCAAATCCAGCCTCCCAAGCCCCATGATGCAATACTTCGTGTTGTATTTTTGATTACTCTCAGGCCTTCAAATGGAAATCTAAGCTCCCTGTAAGCCTTCAAGGCGCTCCATCAGCCCAGGCAGAAGCCCCCAACGATCCTCGATTCTCAGACAGGGTCCTCCATGAATCGGCCCTTGGCCCTTCCCCCTCGGTCCTCTCTAGGTTCCTACTAGACTGAACACTGAGCCGTTTCTCACTGACTGGTTTCTCAGTCTCTGCCCAACCGACACTCTCAACTCCTGCCTTCCTCCTCCCAGGGCTCCTCAGTTTATAGCTGGTAATTATCCCATGTACTCATCGAAACGGTGAGGTCAGCGCTCTGTTTTACCTAAGTGAAAACTGAACCTAAAAAGATTACGTTTTTCAGCAGGCGACGAGCAAAACCACATTTGTTGTCATCAAATTTTGCAGTGGTTACTTCAAAAAGTAACTGTTTAATTAACAAGTACTGAGGCTCAGGCTGGAAAGGTGGTTCAGAGGTTCAAGGCACTTCGCTGCTAAGTCTGACAACATAGTTCAATCTCTGGCAACCACATGGTGGAAGGAGAGAACTGACTTTTTAAATTTTTTAATTTAGTATGTATAGATGTTTATTCTGCATGTTGTGGGCTACCATGTGGGTACTAGAAATCAAACCTAGGTCCTCTGGAAGAATAGCTAGTGCTATTTACCACTGAGACATCTGGCCACCCTTAGAACTGACTTGTTCTTCCCACAGATTGTCCTAGGCTACCCCAGACCTATCTCATCTACCCCTCTATTCCTTTCTGGGACACAGGGATTGTTTGAGTCTCATCTATCTGGCCCTTGGAGAGATACGTATTCTGTGTATCACTCTCCAACTGTGATTTTCTTTTCCCTGAACACTTTTGCACCTAGTCTTCTCCAGGAAGTCTGATTACGTTCAGTTCTTTTCAGGGAACACCTTGAGAGGTGCCCCCCCCCCCCCTTTTTTTTTTTTTTTTTTTTTTTTTTTTTTTTTTTTGCTACTACGTGTGTTACAAATGAAAAATCCACATTTAAGCATGTAGTTTGGTCAATTTTAGCATGTACAGCCACCACCACTATTAATAATACAGTAATTGCCTTGTCAGGGCTTCCTGGTACGTCTTTCATGGGCATTCCCTTTTCCAGACCAATGATGAACTTTCTTATTAGTACAGGAAGTTCATAAAGTGTGTAGTCTTCAGTGTTTGTCTTCTTTCAGTCAGCTTAATGCCGTTGAAATTCATCTCTATTGCCATGTATGTTTTACTTCGCTACATTTCATTGCTAAGCTGTAGCCCATACTACAATATACTTCAACTTTTAATTTCTTCTTGAATTTGTAGTTCTTTGGTTGCTTGCAATTTAGGATCATACAATTAATGTTATTATAAATATTCATGTGCTTATCTTTGTGTGAGCATACTTTCCTATTTCTCTTGAGTAAATACCAAAAAAATGGAGCTGCAGGTCACTTGCAAGGTTGTGTGTTTAGCCTGTGTCTACCTTTCCAAGAAGTTGCAGTATTATTTTAGTAGCTGTTTATTTCTGTTTTTTTTTCAATGTGTTCATCTTCCACTTTTTTCTTATCTGACAGCATTGGCTAGGACATTCAGTAATGTTCAGTAAGAGTATTCTTGATTTTAGATAAATGACAGAGCTGGGGATGTAGCTTGGTTGCAGAGGCATGCTTGGTATGTGTAAGACTGGTTTCCCAGAACTTCAGGGGTGTGGTCTACAACTGCCTTACGGGTGTTTGAAACCATATACACTCACAGGAGGAAGAAGGCCCTTTCTTTTTTTTTTTTTTTTCCTTCCTTCTTTCCACTTTAAACTTTTCAATTTTATTTTTGTAACTTTACTTTTGAGAAAGGACCTGGCTATATTGCCCAGACTTACCTCCAACTCCTGGGCTCAGGTGATCCTCAAGAGAGAATCACGTCTCTTTCCTTCCTGGTCACTTCCTGTGTGACACCTCCACTGCCCTTACACCTTGCTCTGAGCCCACAGCAGGGAAGCTATTGAGCCACACACTCATCTCTGTCTTCTTTATCACAAAAACAAAAAGCTGCCTAACACACCCAGAACCTGGATTGTCTTGCTGGTATGTTGTTTGCTCTCAACACACCTAGAACCTGGACTATCTCGATAGGTGCATCATTTGCTCCTGGATTTTTCCTGTCACTGTTAGGCGTGGTGTTGTCTGTTTATAGTGATTGAGCAGATGATAGTGCCTGAGCTTCTGAGTCCTTGCTATGACTGTTTATCAGCTGCCAGGAGATGGATATTGGAACCTTCAGCAGCAACTTCAACATTGCTTCAGTATCTCTTTCAAACTGATGGTTTTTGCTTCCTATTTGAAATGTTCTTACTCGAAGCATACACAAATACATATTTCCTGATTTATTAACTTTCTTATAATTATTATTGACAACACATTCAGTTTTTCCAACCTATTTTATCTGATATTTACATGGTTGTTTTAACCTTCTCATGCTGTTGGTATGTTATATGTGTTTATAGGCTCTTGCAGTTCTTTTTGTATATTTATATTTTACGGAAGTCTCCTGTAAAGAGCTCAGAGTTGTGTTTTCTTCCTGTTATTGTGAAACAGATATTTTATCTTTGTCTCTTGGCTCTTGTGATACTTAATCTTCATTATTAACTTGACAAGATTTGAAATCATCATAGAACGCAACTCTGAGCAGGTCTGGGAAGGCATCTCCACTCTCAGTGTAGGAGGTACCATCCCGTGGACTGGGGTGTGGGACATTCCTCTCTCTGTGCTCTTGACTGTGCCCTTCCCCCAGCCTTGAGCAGGCCTGAGAGAGCTTGTTTACCACAACAGACCAAGTGATAGGATCTAGGTGGAGTTACCCTCCTTGGCTGCACAGAACTTAGAAGAACTGCCCCTGAACTTGCCTTGAGACATCTCCAGCCTTGACCAAGAACTGATTATTGGATTATCCCACTTATCTCTGGTTTAAACCAGAAAGGGTTTTGGTGGGGCCTTTCACTTTAAATTGAGAGGTGAAGATAAAGCATTGAGCCTTGATCAGAGAACTTTGTCTTGGCTTCATCTCTTCTTCCCCTCCATCCCCCTTTCGTTCCCAGCCCCCTTTCCAGGTGAACCCAGTTGATTTGTGGCCGCAGGTGGCTACACGTGACTGTGGATGCAATGACTAGGTGCCTCTCATACCAGCCACCACCCCTTCTCCACCATGATAAACTATAGCCCCAAACTGTGACCAGAACAAACTTTTACTTCCTTATTTCTGCATGTGTCAGATATTTCATAACAAGAAAAGTAATACAGTCCATGATGCCTAAAACCTTTGGAATCTCTAATTGTCTCTGTGTGCTGATGAGTTAACTGATAGCTAGGAACTCTTCAGAATAGATGGGAGCTGGTTGCCAGGGGGATCAACCGTGATTGGAGCCCTGGTTTCAGAATCACATTTCTCATTATATTACTTGTCAGATAAGAAGAAGGCCTCAGGCTAAAATCACCAAAAGTCAATGATGTGATCACCGGTGCCTATGTAGTAAAACTTACGCACACATTCAAAGGTTTCAGGTATGAAGAGGGTCTACATAGCTAAATACATAGGTAACTGGAGGGTGGGCCCTTGGAAAAGGGATGGAATCTCTGCATGCCTTCCCACACGCCGTGCTCTTCCCTCTGGACATTTATCTGTACATTTTATAAACTCCTTTGTAACAAATAAATGCATATACATATTGTTTCCCAAATTCTGTGAGTTGAGCTAGCAAATTAATGAAATCCAAGGAGGGATTGGTAAACCCCAGTTTGCAGCTAGCTGATCAGAAATGTAGGTGATATCAGTCAACCCAAAGTCGGAAACTGCCAAATCTTCACTAGAGCCATCTTAGGAATTGCAATTTACAAGATTCAGAATCATGGAATGCTCCAAAGAGCCAGTTTCCCAACGTAGGCAGGAAGAGTACAGGCTTATAGGGTCTGTTGAAGGTTGAGAAGGACCAGGCCATATGATAACAGAAAAGGGAAAAAATGTCTACACCAGATGGAAGTGTTCATAAAACAGGGTCTGAGGGCACTGCTATGTGCATCCCAACCTCCCAGACATGTCAGCCCTGCAGATCCCAGTTGCCTGCAGCCAAAATCTAGAGGCAACACAAGTTCTCATTCCTAGGCAAGAACTGGAATCTTGCTTAAAATGAGTCCTAAATGACTTCCAGACCCCACTGGAAAAGTCCTTTCAATGTTATTCCCACTGTAAATGTTCTTGTATTTTCACAGTGAGAACCCACTAAGTGTAACTGGTGTGTGACGTGAGAGAGTCTCAGGGACTGAACCGCTCACCCTTCAGGGTCCAACATTAACTCTGGTAGTGTTAGAACTGAATCACAAGGGATCAGCTGGTATTCACTGAAGAATTTCCCTCAAAACATAATTGCTGGTAGGAAAAAAAATCCACATACATTTTGGTGAACACAGAAATTATCTGTATCAGGCTGAAAAGATGGATCAGCCGTTAATGGCACTGATTGCTCTTTCAGAGGTCCTAAGTTCATTTTCCAGCAATATGGTGGCTCACAACCATCTGTAATGGGATCTGATGCCCTCTTTTGGTGTGTCAGAAAACAGCTACAGTGTACTCATATACATAAAATAATTTTTTTTTTTTTTTTTGGTTTTTCGAGACAGGGTTTCTCTGTATAGCCTGGGCTGAATATTTTTTTTAAAAAAAAGAAATTATCTGTATCTAAGAGTAAAATTTTTAAAAAAAGATAATGGTAGTTTTCCTCTATCTCATAATCTCTGCCTTTTTACTAATGTTGATTTAATCCATTTATACTTAACATACATATACACACACACATTGGTTAGGTGTGTGTGTTGTGTGTGTGTGTGTGTGTGTGTGTGTTTTCTTTATTCCTCTCTTCTTGCACTTCACCCACTTTTGGAGAGAGTGAAACAGTCTACCTTTATCCACAGGGAACATTCCAGACCCCTAGTGAATGCTGAAAATCTCACATAGTACTGAGCCCTAAAATTTGGTGTTTTTCCCATCTTGACAAAGTTTGGTCCAGTCCCTATGGTTGCAATGTGAAGTTTGAGGTGTGACAGCAAATGTAGCACAGGTCGTCGGTTTTTCTCATTAACTTCATAACTGAAGATTGATTCATAACTGAAGATTGATTCGTAACAGATTTTAGCAATCTTAATGGGCTTTTTAAAGATTGTGTGTGTGTGTGTGTGTGTGTGTGTGTGTGTGTGTGTGTGTGTATACAAGTTTGTCTGAGTATCCTCAGAGGTCAGAAAAGAGCACTGAATCACCTAGAACTGGAGTTCAGGTGGTTGTGAGCAAGAACTCTTAACTACCTAGCTTCTCTCCAGTACATAATATACATTTTTAACAGTTTCTGTGTTAAATGAAGAACTTCTGCCTTTCCATTTAAAGAAAGATACTTACTGCTTCCCCTTGGCTTATCTAAACTGCTGGTGTTGCTATTTTGTGCCTGGTGGCCATTATTAAGTAAAATAAAGCTTACCTGAGCACAAGCACAGGGTCCAGTAACTGATGTCCAAATGACTGATGGATGTGTTGAGTACACAGCTCAACCAGTCGGACAGAGGGATTCCTGAAGACCCAGGCAGCTCAGAGCAGGGTGGGAAGAGATTTCATCATGGGATTCAGAACAAGACAGTACAATATTTAAACTTTCAGGTTATTTCTGGAATTTTACATTTTTGTTTGTTTGTTTGTTTGTTTTTGTTTTTCAAGACAGGGTTTCTCTGTGTAGCCCTGGCTGTCCTGGAACTCGTTCTGTAAACCAGGCTGGCCTTGAACTCAGAAATCCGCCTGCCTCTCAAGTGCTGGGATAAAGGCATTCGCCACCACTGCCCAGCTGGTATTTTTTTTTTTAGAGCTTGGTTTATTCTGACTGAAAGTAAAGAAAGTGAAACCAGTGAGAGGAGACCATCACTTACGGTTTGGTTTTCTGCATCAGATTTTAGCTATAGTTATTTGCTTCAGTTTTTAATGGCCGCCATAGAAATTCATATAGGTAGGTAGATCATGTCTAAGATCACGTCTTAGCTAGGGTTTTATTGCTGTGAAGAGACGCCATGACCAAGGCAACTCTTATAAAAAACATTTCATCTTTGGATGACTTTGAGGTTCTGAGGTTCGGTTCGTTCATCATGGTGGGAAACATGGCGGTGTCCAGGCAGGCATGGTGCTGAAGGGGCTCAGAGTTCTATACCTTCCTCCAAAGGCAGACAGAAGACTAGCTTCCCAGCAGCTAGGAGAGTCTCAAAACCCACTCACAGTGACACACTTCCTCCAAATAGGCCACATCTACTCCTAATAGTGTCACTTCCTGGGCCAAGCATATTCAAACCACCACAGATAGATAGATGATCGATTGGTAGATACATAGATAGATAGACCCATTCCAGGTATGGGCAGCTGGGTAAAGCTTATCATGTGTCTATGATGGTAACTCCCAAGGACAAGTCTACACTTTGTTCATAATTGTCCCCCGACAAGCAATGGTCATGTAAATAAATGAGTGAGTTCAATTTAACAACTGGGAAATAAAAGAAAATTCAAATGAGACTAAAGTAATGAAGGCATTGAAAAAGACCCGTGGCTGGGGAAATGGCTCAGCAGAAAAAGGTGTTTGCCACCAAGCCTAGCAACCTGAAGTTGTCCTGTGGTGGATCTCATATCCTAAGCCTAACCCTAAAAAGCTAACTCCTGGAAGTTGCCCTTTGACCTCCACATGTGCAAACACAATAAACCAATAAATAAGTAAATCTACTTTTTATATAAAATAACATCCATTATTGTAAAACAGTGGGGTGCACCTAGATCTCCTGAGTCCCCACTTCTGCCTCTGTCCTCTGTGCCAACATCACCTTTTTTCTGCTTGGTCTTCTGTCCTCTGCTGAGAAATCCACAGCAACTCCCTGAGCCAGAGCTCTACACACTCAACTGGCACTCCTGCCGCTGTTCTGATAAGTGGAACACCAAGTGGAACACAGGAGAGACTCTCCAGTGCTCACATCCCATTAAACTCAGGGGACAGACATCAGCACCTACCTTGGACATGAAGTCAGTGGAGTGAGGGAATGAGAGGTAGCAGAGATGAGCACCTGCTAGTGTGCACCATGTTAATTTAATTATGGTGAACGCTGTTGGGATATGTGGCCTTCAGAAAGCAGTTAAGTCAAGAGGGCTTCACACTCTGGGATTGTGTGTCCATCTTTATCCTCTTCTTTCTGCCATGTGAAGACAGAGCACCTGACCTCCAGAGGGTGCCACCATCTTGGAAGCAGACAGCTGCCCTCTCCAGACACCTGTGCCTCAGTCTTGATCTCAGACTTCTCAACAAATAAACTTGTTCTTCATGAATTACCCATACTTATGCATCTGATTACAGCAGTATAGAGCAAACACATGTTAAACCTGAGAATCTTGAGGAGAAAGACTAGTTCCACAGTCATCCAATTAAAGCAACTTTATTTAATACTCACTAGGAAGATGGACACTGGCCAGGTCAGATCTGGGATTCCCAGAGAATGACCCCAAATTTAGATCAGTCAGGTGCTCATAAAGGTGACCCCGACAAGGCTATAGTACTCTCCACCTCATCTAATCAGGGGTAAGCTTATATTCTAATGTACTTCCTGCCTGCATATCTCCTGCCTACATAGGATTAAGCACATCTGGTGCAGCTGGGTCAACCAAACTTGTTTAGAGCAGTAGAAACATGTTACTTGTTATATGATCAACAGCCTCTGGCATCTCAGGAAGTATCTGTCCTTAGACAAGTGTGGTTTACCAGTTAGCCTTAGCTCTTACAGAGACTCTGCTCCTTTGGCTGGCTCTGTCTTCAGCAATTAGGTTATCAGGTTAGAGTCAGTGTTCACGTGAAGGTTTGTACGGGCATCAGCTGATCTTCCTAGAAAACAGGTCTCAACTAGATTATCCAACATGTAGCAGCCTAAGGAGTGTCTGGCAGGGCAGAGTTGTACCCATTACTGAATGCTCTCAATGCTGTTTCATTCTCCCCTGGGAAATGAAGTTCCAAAGCTTCAAATGAAGTTCTAAAAATTCTACGAAGCTATCTAGAGTGGCCATGATTATAGAGCGGCCATGGTTACAGAGCCTGGGAACTTGCAACGCTTTCCCCACATTGCAGTAACCTGTCTACGTGGTGCTTCCACAGTTTGAAAACTACCTTGATTCGTCACTTATTTTTCATTCTCTAATTATAAAGACCTCATGGAACTGCTGTTGCCATATTGAAATGTGGCATTTGGAATAACGTGTATCTGTGTTGCCAGGCTGTGGCTACTCATATTTGGTTCCAGAATACATTCTTCTCCTATTCTCTTTATGGTAAGGTAGGCTGGACGTGGTAGCACATGTCTTTAGTTACAACACATGGGAGGGAGAGACGGGAGAATGTCTGAGATCCAGGTACACTTAGTCTACAAAATGAGTTCTAGGCCAGGAGAGAAACCCTGTTGGGAGGGGGAAGAAGGATCTGGATATGTTCTGCTGTGCTGAATTCATGCTAATTGTCTGACTTTCTTGTCTGTTCTGAGAGGATGCTGTGCAGAGGTCAGATGACAACCCAAGGGAGTGGGTTCTCTCTTTTCATTTGTACTTTTGCACTGGACTGGCCTGCTTCAGGCTGCTAGAACAATAAAGGAGAATGTCCTCTCTACAGCATCCTGGAGTGGAGCCAGCATATGAGCTATTTGGTCTGTCACACAGCTCCTGGACTTTATTTTGGACTACCTCAAAGCCTGTTTCTCCAGAACTCAGCACCAAGTCTGTGGACTCAAGAGTCCCGAATTGGTCTGGTGATAACTGATACCCACCCTCATCATTAACACTGAATCTTCCTTCCCCAACATGTACATAGTTCTTACCAAAAGCACCTGCATTCTTCTCTTTTCTGGGGTCACCAGCACCCACTATTCCTTACTATCTGAAGGCCTCAGTTACCTTCCAGAAAGGAGGAGGAGAGGTGTTGGCATACATCCAAGGCCTCTCCCAAGCCAGTCACAGGTCCAGGCCCTAGGCTATGTTGTCCCTTTAACTCTCTAGCTGTTGTGAAAGACTGATACAATCTCCCAGTATTCAAAAGAAAGGTCACATTTTGTTTTGTTTTTTATGGTTGCCTTTCTCAAGGTCACCTAGCTGAGAAGCAGGAAGAGGACAGGTTTGAAGCCTGCTCAGTCCAGTCTGAGGGCTTTGTTATCACCAAGTCCCCTGGCTTCCCAGGACCTGGAATGTTGCTCCAGATCACAGTTGAGACTAGACCCTAGCTTCCAGTTACCCTTCTGTTGCTCTGAAACCCTCCCTCCCTTTCCCTCTCCCTCCTCCTTTCTTCTTTTCTCTCCAGCCACCTTCCTCTCTCCCTTTTCTTCCTTTTCTATAGGGTCTCCTGTACCCTAAACCTCAAACTCATAAGGTAGCCAAGGATGGTTTTGAACTCCTGATCTTCTTGCCTCCACTTCCCAAGTGCTGGAATTTCAGATGTGTGCCACATCCAGCTGAGGAACTACTGGAGGTAGAGCCCAGGATGTTAACAAGCACTGTACCAACCAAGCTATAACCCCAGTTGTATTCTTTCTTTGATGCTGGGGACTAAACACAGGGCCTTCAACAAGCTGAGTGTACTACAGAGGACCAGCACTGCTGAGGAACTTCCCAGCGCTTCTCACCATCATCAGGGTCATGGCTCTGCCATCTCCGCTGTCTGGGGTCCCTCACTTACACATCATGATGCAAGTCAGCCCCTGGAGAGAAACAAACTCGGGGGGGGGGGGGGGGGCAGGTCACACTTGAGCTTAAAGGCAACTTGGCCAATGGATAGTTTGTGCTGTAACTTGGTCCTAATTGCTCGCCTGTGCGAAGTTCAGAGTGGCGGGTCTGCCCCTTTACAAGCTTCTTTCTCTGCCTGGTAGTGCGGAGTCATTGTTTGAATGTCTTTGTTTCAAAGCTAAGTTTAAAACAACTAAACTGAAATGGACTAACGGTGGCTGCCACAGATGTTGCTGCTGTGAAAATCTGCATTATACACAAAATAGACTGTAAGGATGCCACTGGGCATTTATCAAAATCGCAGCCGTTAGGCAACAAAGGCTCTGGAAATCGGGGCTGCGTTTGGAGGCATCTCCCAACAATGGCTCCTCTCAGGAGGGGCCCAGAGACCACCACTGACAATTTCCTTCAGGCCTCATCAATGTTTTTCGTTGTTTAAAGACACACATTAATTTAGAGTCTCCTCCCATTCTCTCCGTAAATTACAGCATTCAGCAGAAGTGGCAGCTGCTGTAATTAAGACACAGCTAATTGCCCATCTCCTTAATTGCAATGATAGGATTTTGACAGTTTGGTAAATAAGAATTGTTTGGTTTCCTCTGGCAACTTCAGCCTCAGCTGACTCTCCCCTGCCAGTGCACGGTCTCCTAGCTCTGGGACAAAGGGGTGAAGTCCAACCCATGAGAATGGGAAGGTTGGCATGTTGTTTCTGCCCTCTCTGCCAGAGGTACCCAGCACTACTTCCACTGCCCCACCCTAAGGGGTGTCTCCACATTCCAAAATTGTCACATGAGCCTACTCAGTGGAAGGCACAGAAACTGGATGCCTCCACTACACAGCAACTGTCTCCTTCACTACAGGAAACCAGAAAACACACCCAAAATCAGGAGCAAAGCTGGAAACTCAGCTCAGCATGTCTGACCCATAGTCTTCCCACTGGTCTCGAAGAATGTTCCACAAAGGCAGAGAGACGTTAGGGGTCACACAAAGGTGTGTTCAGAGCTGTACTAGTTAGTGTTTAGTTACTGTGATAAAAGACCTGACATAATGAACTTACAATAGAGAAAGGTTTGTCTTGGCTGAGTCTGGAGGTTTCAGTCCTGGTCAGTTGACTTGTTGCTGTGGGGCCTGTAATGATCAGCACGTCACGGCAAAAGTGGGTAGGAATGGAAGCTTTCACCTTAGGCCAAAATGTGAAGCAGAAGAAGGAATCAGAGTCTCACTGTCCCCCTCACAGCCACAGTGACAATGACCCAGGATCTTCTAGCTGATCCACCTCTTAGTGATCCATCACTTCCCAGAGCATCAAGCTCCCAACACTTAACCTTGACAGGTCAGAAACGGTATGCGTGCAGAGCCCAGCTGCTTTCATAACAAAGAATGTAGAGAAATATTAATGTAGCAACATGGCTGGCCTGGCAAAGGATCACATCCAAAGATCTTCTGGGTCTGTATGATCTGGTTGGATGACACACCTTTAATCTGGCTGGCTGGAATACAGACTTGACCTTAACACACACCTTTAATCCCAAACAATGAGGTAAAATTACTTGTAGAAGGACGAAGCCCTGTTTGAGAGTGACGTCTAACTGAGAGGCAGACAGAGTGGTGAATCAGAGAAAGATATGGTAGAATAAGTCAGAGATAGGACATGCTCAACTCTAATGAAAACAGACAGGAAAGAGAGGAAATTTAAGAGCAGCACAGGGAGAGAGACAGCTGAGACACAGTGGTGGTGGGTAGTGTGGGTGTATGCCAGGTTTACTAGGACAGTTTTACAGAAACAGGTTCAGGTGAAGACAGAGTGAGTCAGATAATGAAAAGGAGCCAGAAGATTAGAACATATTGCCAAAGTTAGTATAAGGCTGAGCAGAACAATTCAGTCAGAAGCAAAGAGAATCAGTCAGCTTGGAGAGGCGTTTGGGCCAGAACCGATGAGTTGAACCAGTCAGCCAGAGCTCAGAAAGAACTAGAAAGGGTGAGCTTATTCAGCAGTAAGCCGATGAGATGACAATTACATCTGGCAAATAAAAATTACTTTTACAAAATAGTATTTTAAAAATTTTAGCTACATTTTATTTACATGCGTGCGTGCGTGCGTGCGTGTGCGTGTGTGTGTGTGTGTGTGTGTGTGTGTGTGTGTGTGTGTGTTTATGTGTACAAACTTGTTCTCTACCTCTACTATGTGGGTTCCAAGGATCAAACTTAGGCCACCAAAGTTGGTGACAAGTGTTTTAAACTCCTGAGCCATTTTGCCAACCCCCCAAATCACCTTTTTATCCCAGTACACGGGAGGCAGAGGCAGGTGGATCTCTGTGAATTCAAGGTCAACCTGGTATACAAAATGAGTTCTAGGACAGCCAGGGAAACTCTGTCTTGCAAAACCAAAAAAAAAAAAAAAAAAAAAAAAAAAAAGAAAGAAAGAGAAAGAAAGAAGGAAAAAGAAAAGAAAGGAAAGAAAAGGAAGGACTTATAGATAGTGCCAGAAATTTTAATTTTTCAATGAAAGAATAAGTAAGCAGAAAAGTCCTCAAAAGTGGCTTTGCTAAGGTCAGTGGTGTTATCACTCAGCACACGTGCGGGTTTGGCTCTAGAAGAACAAGACGGAGACCTAGCAGTGGTGGCTCACGTCTCTAATCCTAGCACTTGGGAGGCAGAGGCGGGTGAATCTCTGTGAGTTTGAGGCCAGCCTGGACTAGAGAGCAAGTTCTAGGACAGCCAAACGTATGCAGAGAGACCCTGTCTCAAAATACAAAACAAACAGACAAACCAAAGGACGTTTCACCCATCTGTCTACTACTGAGTCCAGAGGGAAGCTGTCATCAGGGAGGCAGCTGTCCTTAAATGTTTCACCCTTGCCTAGGGGTGTGGCTGATGTCACACCGTCCCAGCACCACTTGAACCCCACATTTTATCTGTCTTCCCCATACAAAGTCAGAAGCCTCTGGCAGACGGCACAAAAAGCCCAGATGTGGATCTTGCTCGTGATCATAGCTGCACTTGAATGCGACAGACCTGGTTTGCAGTTATGATCTTATTGAAAACTGGAAACATATCTCTAAGCCCTTCTGGTGTTAAGATTTCTATTGAAAACTCAGCTATTATTCTGAGGGCTTGCCTTCATATGAAACTGATCTTTCTTGCACTTTTCTTTTCTTTTCATTTCTTTTTTAAAAAAGATTTATTTATTTTATACATACATATATATATATATATATATATATATATATATATATATATATATGGTGCTGTCTTCAGTTCAGACACACCAGAAGAGGGCATCAGATCCCATACAGATGGTTGTGAGCCACCATGTGGTTGCTGGGAATTGAACTCAGGACCTCTGGAAGAGCAGTCAGTGCTCTTAACCACTGAGCCACTTCTCCAGCCCTTTCTTGCAGTTTTCAATATTACTTTTCTATCTGTAATAGCCAGTGTTTTGACCATTATATGACATGTGCAGTTTCCTTGTTGTTTTCTTCATTTGGGGGTTGTTTAACTGTTTGAGACAGGGTCTCACTATATAGGGCTAGCCGTCCTGAAACTCGCTATGTAGAACAGGCTGCCCTCAAACTCACAGAGATCCACCTGCCTCGGTTTCCCAGTGCCGAGATCAAAGGCACCCAGCACACTACCTCGACTATTCGAGAATTCTTTTCTGGTCCTGTGTATTTGTTGTTTTTATTTATTATTTTGGAATTTCACATCATGAACCTTGCAAGGCACCCACACACACACCCTCAGTCGGTGGTACTTCAAGAAGCCCCTGAGTGAGACTCTGACCCAGCAGATCCAGACAAAAGCAAGAGGCTTCTGTCCTGGTGCGTCGGGTTGACCTTCAATTAGTCCCTCACGGCGAATTACTAAGACGTAGACCCCAATGACAGCTTTTCTACTTTTTAGGGCACAGGTTACATCAGCAAGATTACAGTTAAAACTTACTGGTTAAGCATACTGACCTTTAAATCTACTGGCCAGCAAGCATGACACAGATTTGAACTCTACCTGGGACTTTCCAGAGGGTCAGGTGACTATCAGTCAGTACCTTCTGAGAATTTTATTTTTTGTTGTTGTTGTTTTTGAGACAGGATTTCTCTGTATAGCCTTGGCTGTCCTGGAACTCACTCTGTAGACCAGGCTGGCCTCCAACTCAGAAATCCGCCTGCCTCTGCCTCCCAAGTGCTGGGATTAAGGTGTGTGCCACCACTGCCCAGCTCTTTCACAATTTTTAAGAGTTCTCTTTGATGGCTTTCTGTCTAGGCTGTTACTTTGGCTAGGATAGGGGGACGGTAGGGATGGTCACAGAAGCCTTCTGTGTCCCTTTCAATTGAAAGTCTACAGTCATCAATGCCATGTAGCTTCCTCGCCTTTATTGTCAGCAGGAGCATGGACCGTGAACTTACAGATGTGACAGCACAGACTGTGGACATCTACCTGGTCTTGAGCATCAGCATGTGCCATGGACTTCACCTAGGACTCCAGTAACAGACCACAAACATCAGTACAGCCTGTTGCTACTGCACAGGCAACAGACATCGTCATAGTCTTCAACAGCGGCACAGGCCAAGGACGTCAACAAGGCCTCAGGCCACTCACATCACCTTGGACTCAAGAGACATCACAAGACACCACATCAATATGGTTGGGTGGCAGCATAGTCCATAGACATCAACATGGTCTCAGTTGGTGACCCAAACCAAGGATAACCATATGGCTTTTGGTGATAATTTGGGTCAGGGACATCAACCTGGCTCCCAGCGGAAGGACCACAGCCATTCACAGAAACCTCTGGCTCCAATACACCTAGGGCAGTTGACCACAGATAACAACATGGCATCCAAGGGTAGCAAAGACATATGACTGGGCAGCATGGTTGGGGGCTGAGTCAGAGTACAAGCTCTGGACCGATCACCTCTGTGTCTGTTCTGTTTGGCAACGATGAGTTCCTCCATCAACTGCAGCCTTTTCTCACACTTCTTACCACCACTGAGTCTGTAGCTCCACCTCTCCACTGCTCACGTACACCTCTGTTTCTCTGTTCCTCTATCTTTCTCACCTCTCCATCGAATATTTGTCATAGTGGCATAATTATGTGACATATATATGTATATTATATGACATATATTGACCAAGCCCGCTCAGTCAGTCAACAGGTTTTCCAGTGCAAGAATGAGGATTAAAAGAAAAGAGATGGTTACACAAAATTGCAGCATGACCCCAGCCAGTTCTGAGGCTGAAGACAGGTTTGTTTATTCCCCCTTTTCTTTTACACCCTTTCAATTACATGAAAGTATTTAGGTCAATTCTAGGTTGAAAAACCAACAATACAATAGATACAAATAGTCAAGGAACAAACAAGGCAATAAACAAAGTCCCGTGGTCACCCCCACCATCACTCTCCTGATTTCTGTTTCTAAGGGCTCATCGAGATGACAGAAATATCTGAGCCTACTTCCCTGTCCTAGCCCACAGTCATATTCATGCCTGAGGCCTACTTCTTTGTTCTAGCCTAAGACTAGGATTCCTGACTGAAATTACTTCTCTGTTTTAGCCTAAAATTAGATTCCTGCCTGAACTTACTTCCTTGTCATGGTCCTATGTCAGATTCCTGCCTAAAGCCCATTTCCTTGTCCTTGGCTAATGTCCGATTCCTGCCAAGCAGCCCCAAAAACTCTCCACAATGTATAGAGATAGAGATAGAGATAGAGATAGAGATAGAGATAGAGATAGAGATAGAGATAGAGATAGATAGATAGATAGGGAGAGAGATAAAGAGATAGAGAGATAGGGAGAGAGATAGAGAGATAGAGAGATAGATAGACAGATGCACACTCACATACATATGTTTGTGTATATATATATATATATATATATATATATATATATATATACATATATTTTTTGACCATGCAAATATTCATTGCAACCAGTGCTAGGTCTGGTTCAAGGTTTCTGGTTTCTGACACACTATAAATACTGGACCATTTCTGAGACTTCTCTCAGATATCCTACTGTCAGGATTTGCCCAGAGTCAGGGTGATGTTGTAGTTAGACGTGACATCCAGGGGCAGGTTCTGTACAAACTCCTGGCTGCCACACACTCCCCTGTCCTCAATGTATGCCACCCCAAGGCTTACTAGACTCTACCTTTGTGCTTGTAACCTGCAGGTTTTGCTGCTGTCCTGCATTCTCCATCTCCCAGAAGGGCAGACAGCTGCTGAGGCATCATCCTGGGTACTGGCCGGCCTAGGACCATCCCTTTTTAGTTATGACATGTTTCCAAGGGAGCTCCAGGCCTCTGCGTTCCACCCTGTCTTTGGTGCTGGCCTCCCACGGTCAGTTTGAAAGAGTTAAAAATTTTTAAACCTTCCACAGATAGAGTCAAGAGTGCAGATCAGCTTGTTCTGTGCTCTGGGTCCTAGGAAACTAGCTATTCACAAGACAAAATAGATAAGAATGGGGTTTGAGCTGAGAGTTCAGGTCAGTGTGCCCATGCACCCTGGATACCAGGAACTGAACTGAAATAGGGTTTGATTCTTAAGAGAACAAAGAAATATTCCCCCCTGACCGTTTCTTGAACCTGTCACGGAAGCTGAACACTGGACAGGTGCTTTCTATAGATACTTAATCATGATTTCCCCCCTCGTCTCCCTGGGTTATGGTTCTTCCTTTAAAAGGTCTACCTCTCCTCTAAGTGGGGATCATACTTCATTGCTTGCCTCTGTGTAGGACAGGCTAGAAGTGCGGCCTCAACAAGTTGATATCAAATATACCTCTTGTTGATTACATCAAGTTCGGTGTCTTTGCAGTTATTGGGGTGGCCGTGAATTCCCGAGAACAGGGGAGTTCCTCCCTTTCTGGTGGGCCTTACAGGTTCACCAGGCACAACTGGGCCAAACCAATGCCCGGCTCTCTCTACCCAGCATCAGGACAAGCATCCAGAGCTGAAGCCACAGTGGCTTTATGTAAGTGGCTGACCAGCTGGTGTGCCTAAGCCTTGCCCTATTCAGCAAAGAGTTGTTTCTGAGGAAGCTCAGGGGGCCACACATCTTCCTGAGACATCTTCTGAGCTACAGCAGCAAAGGGTATAGATTAGTCATTCTCCACAGAGCTCTGTTCTGCCATCTTTCCTTCCAAACTCGCAAGTCCACATTTTAAGAGCACCTTCCCATAAGACTTGCCTTTTTCCCCTCTTTAGCTGTTCTGAAGCTATGACAAGCCCTGCAGACTCCCTTCCCACTGCCTTGTCACCTCTCAGAGTCTCCATGGGTCTCTTAGACTCCTCAGCAGATTCAGGCAACCACCACCATCTTTGTGTACTTCATCCCTATTTGAAGATTTTTTTTCTATGATTTTATTTAAACTATTTTCTATGCCTTTGGCATGAAATTCTTTTCCTTCTTTAAAATCATAGTCATAGATTTTTCCATTATGTCTTCTCAAAGGTCCTCATGCTCCACTCACACATTCTAAAAAATTATTATTTATCTTGACAAAATGACCCAATTCCTTTTGCTTTTCTTCAAGAAAGGGGGTGGGGAGCCCTGGATTGGGCCTCCAGCACGAAAAGACTGAAAGGGTTAAAATTTTTCAAAAACTCCTAACAGGCAAAGCAGAACCAAGAGTGCAGGTCAGCTTGGTCATGAGCTCTGTGTTTCAGGAACTTGGCTGACCACAAGATAGATGGTTGAGTACGAATAGGCTCTTTGAGAATAGTCTATACAAATGTTCCCCATGACTGTTCCTTGGACCCTGTCACAAACTGAATAATGGGCTGGAACTTTCCACAGGTACTCTCCAATAACCCTCTTTCACTCCTCCTGGGTTGTGGTTTCCCCCCTGGGTTGTGGTTTTGGCCTTTAAATTTTCTCTGCCTCCAAAGCCCGGGGTCAGACCCCACTGCCCCTGCGTGGGTCATGGGTCTTGACTTCAACATGTTGATCGAAATATACCTCTTGTTGATTGCATCAAGTTTGGTGTCTTGTGAGTTAATGGGTGGCCTCGAATTCCTAAGGCTTGGGTGAGGTCCTCCCTTCCTGGGGGCTTTACAAGACAAATTGTGCAAAATATTAAAGACTGGAGAAAGCAGATCCAGGGTACATTAAGTACCTACCTACGTTTCATTATCTTTTCAACTTTTCTGTAAGTGACATTTTCTACATAAAATATGTAGATATCATGTTCAAGATACTACTGTGCCAACAGACAGATTTCTGCCATTAAGTCGACTGGGACCTCCAGTCTGTGCGAATTCTGAGGCTTCTGTCTTATGTGATTATAGCAAACATTTGAGAGCCGAGCAGACACAGGCAGTGCTGATCAGTCCTAGTGCCTGAGCTCTTGGTGGCCTCATGGTCCTGTTTTATAAGTGAAGTGCAAGGCTACAAATTGAGCTTGTGGTTTTGTTGTTGTTTCTGGTTGTTCAAAGGAATGAGCCCAGGCTTTGTGCGTGAAGTACATGACTTACCACTGAGGTTACCCTACCCCCACCCCACTTCCCCACCCCTATCCCAAGCCTTGGCCTCTGACTCCACATCCCCAGATTTCTTCATGCCTCACTGGTCAGGGCTTGATCAACACAGGCAGGTTCTTCTTAAACACCATGTATTATTTGTCTGATAAAGAGAAGTTTAAAACCTGAGACAAAGACTATGATGTCAGTGAAGCCGGAAAAGTTTGGATTTGAATATAGGATTTCAGAGCAGTAGAAATTAGAGAAGCAAGCTGAATGGAAGGAACTTCTCCCAGTGTGGCACTCTTTCCTCACCACTACCCCTGTCCCCCCAATTGCTTTGGGGTGTTTATCACAGCGATAGGAAACAAACCAAGACACTGGCTTAGTAGAGAGAAGACATACCACTTGACTACAGAACAATCTCTAAGTGAAGATTGTTTTTAAAAACCCAGTAGTTCCTAAGCAGAACAGAGGGAGGGAGACTTGTAGGGAAGAAGAGAGGTTCATGGGGGAGGGAGGCATAGGAGGGTAAATTTGGTCATGGCTTCACCTAGGACTGTAAGCAAGAGAAGGGAAAGGGAGGGGAGGGAGAGAGTAGTTAAGGATGGAGGTTTCCTCACAAACCTCTTCACAATGACAAGTCCTGACTGTGGGCCAGCTGCCATAAACTTTTGACTAGTGTTCTCTGATCCAGGAAAGCTATGGATTAGCAAGACCAAGATCAGCTCACACCCTCAGCAGATGTGGAGACAATCCAGGTAGGATCTGGGGTGGACCATGTTCTCTTGCATGGGGTCCATGCCCAGGTGACTAGAAGCTCCTCCATTTTGTAAGTCACCTTTACATGAGGCAAGTAGAGAAGTAAGGAGACCTGAGTGAGGAGTGTCAGCAAACTGCCCCATGGCCTGCTGGCTGGCTGGCCAGCTGGCTGCATTTTCCAAGTTGGTGAATAAAAGGGATGTTTGCAGATGGCAGGGAAGGGATCCTCAACACAGTTGCTCTATCCTGGAAGGAATTCTGATTAACTAGGCACCAAGACACTACACACTGCCCCAATAGTAGCCATAATTTAATTAATGATTAATTAGATATGCATACTAGTCTCTCTGGGTTGAAGATTATATTACTTTAATGTTCTTTGTTTTTCTATATTACCTGAATTCTGAGAACACATGTTATTTTTAAGACAACCCACTCCCTGTTTATTGGGGGGGAAAGGGGCACACAGCTCATGTGTGGAATCAGAGGACAATTTACAGGAGTCAGTTCTCATTTTAAATTAACATAGGTCCCAGGGATCGAATTCCAGTCTTCAGGCTTGGTGGCAAGTGCCTTTGCCCACTGAGCCATCCTGTCAGCTTAAGGAAATGTTTAGAGGTTCTATGTAAACAAACAAACAAAAATCTCTCTAATCACCACAGAAGGAATGAGAGATGAATAAAGAGAAGGTGTCCTCCAGCAGAGGATTGGAGAGGAGTCATTTAATGATTCTACTTCCAAACTTGAAAATCCAAAGGAGAAAAGTCATCATTGTCATGACGGCTAATCTCCACTGCCAACTTCAGTCTCCTAGGAGACACACCCCAGCATGTTGAGGGGTGTTTAAAGAAGGGCTTAATGGAAATGGGAAAGCCACCCTGGTTGTAAGTGACATCATTCTACAGGGTGGGGCCCAGGCTGAAAATAAAAAAAAAAAGGAAAAGTGTCAGAACTCAGCCTTGGCCCAGGCTCCCCTACATGCCATCAGGAGCTTCAGAGAAGTACTTCACTTCCCACTTGCAAAGTCTGATTGATCACTGCCCTGTTTCCAGGCCAGCCTCTTGTAGACAATGCCAGTGTTTGTCTGGGGCTTGGTTTTGCTATAGCTGGGTCTGAACTACCACTCTGCAGCCATTCTCTTCTCTGACCATGACTTCCTTTTCTGTATAGTTGTGTTACAATGATGGTCTGTGGCTTGGTTTGAATTATATTCCTGAACAATGAAAAACCTCCTTCAATGGCGTTAGCAGCAGGCGGCTTCTGTAGACTAGTGTTATTTTAGACCAGGCAGTGCTGGGTCCCTTTGTCCCTGTGCCAACCCCACTTTCTCAGTTCCAACTTGCGAAGGACATACAGCACCAGATCCTCAGCCTTATGTTACCCTTGAAACAGTGTTTGTAGAAAAGCAAGTTTAGTGATTCGATAACCTGGGTCACTTACCTGTATGGTTTCCCCTTGACACCGATTTCTGCCCGTATGTTTTACGCGCAGCTATGCTTTCTGTTAGAGACGTTCAAAACACACTTTCTCTAAGCCTGAAAGGCATTGCTCAGTAAAACTTTCCACCCCACAGTGCATCATAATCCCCTTTGAGTGATGTAAGGGTCAGGCCTCACAGCTCACATGTGTTTTCACAGCCCCACAGAGAGGAGGCTCAAATACTTGCTGCCCTCAGAGAATTTCTTAGAAGAAGGAGACCCCTGCCCACTGCTGCCCAAGCCGGTAATTCAGCAATGCTCTTTTAATTAATGATTAATTAGATATGCATACTAGTCTCTCTGGGTTGAAGATTATAAGTCAATATAATTCCTGGGCCTCTCTCCTTTCACTCTGTGGCTGCTTTACTAAGTGAGAGGATTGCTTTTGCTCTTTTTGCTTGCTTGCTTGCTTGCTTGCTTGCTTGCTTGCTTGCTTGCTTGCTTGCTTGCTTGCTTGCTTGCTTGCTTGCTTGCTTGGTGGTTTGGTTGGTTGATTGGTAGGTTGGTTAATTGGTTTGGTTTTTCAAAACAGGATTTTTCTGTGTTATCCTGGGTATCCTAGAACTCACTCCATAGACAAGGCTGGCCATAAACTCGGATCTCTGCTTCCCAAGTGCTGGGATTAAAGACATGAGCCACCACCATCTGGCACATTTTGAATAAGTGCTCACAACTTACAACTTTACAGTTGAAATTCTTGGCAAAGCCAGGACTTCTACCTCCCCACTCACCTTAGGTGTTATGTATGTGTGTATATCTGTGTGCGGGTATATGCACATGAGACCAGAAGAGGCTAACAAATCCCCTGGAGATGGACACTCAGTAAGTTTTAGCTGCCCAAGTACTGGGAATTGAACCTCCATCCACCGAAAAACAGCAAGTTCTTGAAACCATTAAGCCGCGGGGCTGAGGAGGTCTAGCACCCTATGCTGTCTCTGTGCTGTCACGTGACTATGTTACCCTAAATGTCCTGAGCACAGACACAACTCTCCCAGGGAGAGAGGGCTTTACAAAATATATCTGGAAAGTCAACAGGTACTATCTACACCCAGCTGACAACTCCACTCCCTAATTACTAAGGTTTGGGTGTAGTCAGTCACCAAAGGGTTCAGGTGTTAGAAGGTGTTGGGAAGGAAGGCCTGTGGAATTGTGAGGGAGTTCACAAGCATAAGAGGCTACCTCCTGGGACTAAGGTAGTTGTCATGAGCTTCCTTAAGTTAAGGTTGTCTAGAAATCCCTCCTACCAAGTGCCCTGTCTCATTGTGGCCTATAGTCTGTGCTATGAGCCCCTCATCAGACTCCAGCTAACGATGGTGCTGCGCCCCTGAATAGCTACAAATGTTAGACACATCAACTCATTCTCTTTCTATCATCACCTCAGCCAAGAAAACCTAATGCACTGACTATTCTTTGAGATTTCTAAATCTTAGTGGATAAACACCAGTAAAGGTTTTAGGACCCTGACCCTAAATATTCTGCTTCTGGCTCTTCTCTAAACTAATTGATAACTTGTCATTTGTTCATTTCTTGTTGACATTTTAGCTAAACCTACCCAGTAATTGTCACTAATTCTACATTGTGCTAAGCAGCCAACATCTGGTTTGATGATGCTATTTTCTTAGGCAGGATCTTGCTGCATTGTAATCCTCCTGCATCCAAGTGCTCGCATGTATACGTACCACATGCCCAGACAGCAATATTATTTTTTAACTTTTTGATGTGTGATAAAAGTCTGGTTTTAAAAATCACTTTTAAAACAAGCCCTGGGAAAACCTGTCTCCATTGGTAAAAGCCTCCTCAGGTGCCTGACATTAGAGAACATGTCCAGACTTTCTGAAGCAACCTCATGTTTAGGAGGGTGGGGGGTGTATAAAGCAGGGATAGAGTCACAGGGCTGGGGACAGATGTGAGTCCTATTTTAAATGGGGTGATGACAATAGCGTGCAGCCTAGTGGTAAAATATGAACTTTAGCATGCATGAGACCTGGATCCAGTTTTTAGAACTAGATAAATAAATAAATAAATAAGATAATGGGTGGATCTCACCAGGAAAACCCCAAGGAACACTAAGCATTAAGATTAACTGTTAAGCCAGGCAGTGGTGGGGCAAGCCTTTAATCCTAGCACTTGGGAGGCAGAGGCAGGCAGATTTCTGAGTTTGAGGCCAGCCTGGTCTACAGAGTGAGTTCCAGGACAGTCAGGGCTACACAGAGAAACCCTGTCTCAAAAAAACAAAACAAAAAAAAAAAGATTAACTGTTAACATATCATAACTATTAATATATTAATATTATATATTAATAAATATTAAATATTAAGATTAATAATTAAGATAACTGTGACAATGCAGAAATTGTTTCACAACATTTTCAAAGAAAAACCAAAGGTTATTTTAGAGAATAAACAATGCCACTTTAAATGCATAACTATATACTTAATGCATCTATGGACACAACAGTAGATAAATTACAGATGCCTTTACTATTATAGCACTATTTTCCTGAGTATATTGTGTTTTCTGTTTAAAAAGTGTTTTATGATGTCTGAGTCAGTTATCCACTACTATAACAAAGTATCTGAGATAATCAACTTATAAGAATTGTATTTTGGCTCACTGTGGTGGATGAATGAGAATGGCCTCCATAGACTCAAAGTGTTTGAATAGTTGGTATCCAGTTGGTAGAATTGTTTAGGAAGGATTAGGAGGCGTGGTCTTACTGGAGTTGATGTGGCCTCTTTGAAGGAGGTATGTCAGAAGAGATGGGTTTTGAGATGTCAAAAGTCCACATCAGGTCTAGTCTCACTCTCTTTCTCTCTCTGCCTGCAACTTGAGAACCATGTGAGATTCGAGTTATGGCTCCAGCCTCATGCCAGCCTGCCTGCTGCCATGCTTCCTGCCATAATTGGTCATGGACTAACCTTTTGAAACTGTAAGCAAGTCCCCAACTAAATGATTTTTTTAAAAATAAGACTTGCATTGGTCATGATGTCTCCTCACTGCATAGGATAGTAACACTCACAGTTGCAAAGGTCTTACTCTATAACAGGTTGCCTCATTGCCTGGGGCCTCTGGTGGTAAATGGTGTCAGAATAACAGCACAGAGCTGTGTGCTCTGGGCCTAGAAAGATGGTTCAGTGGGTAAGAGGAGTTGCTGCTCTTGCATAAGACCCAAGTTCAGTCCCCAGCACCCACCTGTAATTCCAGCTCTAAGTAATCTGTCACCTTCTTCTGGCCTCCACAGACACCCAAATATATGAGACACATACACACAGGTACACATAAATAAAAATATATTTTAAAAAGAGATAAAGGAGGAAAAATGAAAATGCGACTACAATTTCAAGATTCCCTTCCCAGGCCTCTGGTGACTTGAAGACTTTAATGTGTTCCTCCAAAAATGATTAGTTGAGAGGCCTGGTCCAAGAGAGGCAACCCATGGCAGGTTTGCTTCCTATGATGCTCATCCATCCACAGATTCTAAGTACTGAGCATTGCTCTTCAAGAGAAGAGGGCGATGAGTTAGAGCAGATGTTCCCCTTCCATGTCATGTGTAGTGACTAAAAACCTCAACACTCAGGTTTCGGGGTTTGATTTCTCAAGAGCTCAGTTGCATTTACCTAAATTTTCTTTCATTCATTCATTCTTTCTTTCTTTTTTCTTTTTTCTTTTTTTTTTTTTTTTTTTTTTTTTTTTTTTTTTTTTTTTTTTTTTTTGGTTTTTTGAGACAGGGTTTCTCTGTGTAGCCCTGGTTGTCCTGGAACTCACTCGGTAGACCAGGCTGGCCTCGAACTCAGAAATCTACCTGCCTCTGCCTCCCAAGTGCTGGGACTAAAGGCTTGCGCCACCACCGCCCGGCTCATTCATTCTTTCACCAAAAAACAAAACCAAGACAAAACAAAAACACAGCGGTACTAAAGACAAAGATGCATATGGAAAAGACACTCTCATGCCTGTGTTTGTCACGGCCATGTTCACAGTAGCCCAGACACCCCTTCAGTCCAGGTTCCCAGCAGCAGCGGTGTAGATGAAGAAATGTGACACAAGAACACAATGCAGCCACAAAGAGGCTCTGAATCATACAACACACAGTCAAACGCCTGGTGTGGTATGAAGTGAGTTAAGCCAGACACAGGAGGATAAGAACAAACATCCTCTCTTAAAAGAAGTAAAGTTGACCTGAAAGCCAAGTAGCGATTGAGGTCAGGGGAGGGGGTGGGAGTCGAGAGGGTGGGGTTAGAATAGATGGCACACAGTGTATGTAGGTTTTCATGAGCCTCATTAATATGCACATTAGCAAATATTAGTTTAATTTTTTAAAATAGGTCTCTTGGGGAGACCTATTTAATAAACAGGCTTCTTGGGATCTATCACTAACCGCTCTAGTTATCACAATGTGTTGCTATTGGGAAATTTCAAACTTGATTTTTGAAAAGACGAAATTTTGAGATGGATTTTGAGGAGAGTAGAGCAGCCAGGGATCCCTAGGGTGAGTTAAAGTTGACTATAAAAGGAGGAGGGACAGCCTCGGCCTCACATACATTTTTTTCCCCAACCCTTTCTCCCTCCTGGATACTTTTTTTTTCCTCCTAGCTCCTTCTGAATAGTCCTGGTTTCTTTTTGGCTGAGGTCTGTTGGAGCCCTGGGTGGTTTGGGTATAACTCAGTAATTAAGATGGATGGCCTTTGAATCTGAGAATTCCAGCCCTGGCTCCCTTGTAACTTGCACAAGTTACTTAACTTTTTGTGAGTCAAATAGTCACAGTGATTTGCAGACTTGCCACAAGAATGCTGTTAGTTAGAGTGTGCTACCTGGTACATGTCACAGGCTCACAAACTCATGTTTCTCTTTTCTCAAGAGTGTCTTAAGTCACAGAGCATGCCCACACACATTATTGCCTCCCTGAACCCTACAAAG
The DNA here is from genome assembly GCA_030674055.1 of Rhabdomys pumilio. NCBI lineage: Eukaryota > Metazoa > Chordata > Mammalia > Rodentia > Muridae > Rhabdomys > Rhabdomys pumilio. Next base: position 64,479,559 of record JANHMN010000015.1, read on the forward strand.
AGTATTGTAATCAATATATACATCTGAGAAATAACTCGCACAGGACACAAGAGTCTCCATCTAGGGTTCTCTGGCTACCTGGGGTTGCCTTGTTCATGCAAATTAGAGACTCAGCTCTCTTTATGTAAAGACAACCTGTACACAGTGTGAGCAGTCTACACAATGGTACTCTAGAAATAGTAGGCCTTTCTTTCTCCACCCAGTCACTCTCCCTCTCTGTTATGGACTTGCTCACATGAATGTTTAAATGTACTGTCTTTTTTATGGCCATATTCTCCAATAAATAATCAGAGATAAGTTATAAAACATAAGGCAAGAAACAACACGATTTAAGGTGAGTATGAAAATAGAAAAAGGCTCAATATTGAGAAGGGAGAGCTTTAAAAAGAACACAGTCTGTTGAGGTTTGGTCTGTCGCTATGTGTTGTAATGCTGAATTCCACACTCAAAGATTGCGGCCTATGAGTGACTTTTACGTTTGCAAACTTTTGTTCTGGAAACCTTGTTCTCAATTTAAAAGTATTGGTTAAATAAATTATTATTGGTTAAATAAAATCAGCTACAGCCAATTACCAGAGGGATAAGAGATAGGTGTGTTTGGAGTGACCTGATTGGAGGAGAGAAAGGACAGAAGGAGGAGGAGAAACGGCCATGGGTTAGGAGTCAAGAAACCATGTCCCCTGAGGACTGGCCAATTGGAGTTAAGAGCAGCCCAGATGAAACATAATAAGTAAAATCTCAAGGTTATTAATAGAAAAATAAATTCTAACAGCATAGAGGGTAGATATCTGACCAACTCTTGTGCTGTTTAAAGCTTATTGTAAATAATAAGAGTTTTCTGTCTTTTATCCAGGAACTGAATGATCAAATGGTAGAAACTCCAGATTGGGATTAAACATTTCAACAACAAAGTCAGGTTTAGGTGGGGCCAGAGGAAGCTTGTAAAACAAAAACACAAAATTCAGGAAGCTGTTTTCCAGAATGGCCTAGTTTGCTTCTCTGGTGATGTGGTAAGACACGGACCAAAAGCAGCTTGGGGAAGTGGGGGTTTATTTAGTTTACAGGTTACAGTCCATCATGAAAGAAAGCCAAAACAGGAGCTCAAGGCAGGAATCTAGATGAAGGAAATGAAGCAGAAACCATGGAGAAGCCTTGCTTACTGGCTTGCTTCAAAAGGCTGAGATTCAGCTACCTTTCATATACAGTCCATGTCTACCTGCCTAGCAAGGGCTTTGCCTTGCCTTTGGAGACAGTCCAGATATGAACTATAGCAATAGCTAATGCCTGGGGATGTATGTAATCTGGCAATGTGAACTTTCACTCCACAACTTTTTCAGATGCCCATCAATCATGACGACCATTCGACTACGAGAATTTGTAGAGCGTCGCCCATCGATTCCACCTAGGTAAGGCTCTCTTGGATACAGAGACCACCAGACTGAGGAAGGCAGGTGCCCAGAGGACTAGAATCACCTACCCTACTGCCCAGGCACCAAGGGGCAACTGCTGCCGGGGGCAGGGGATGGGTGTCAAGTGAGTCCTTTAGTTTAGAGAAAGTTGTGGGGTTTGTAGGGTTTTTCAAAAAGATGTAAACAATATGCACATGTGAGTGCCTGCGTGCGTGCGTGCGTGCGTGCGTGCGTGCGTGCCTGCGTGCCTGCGTGCCTGCGTGCGTGCCTGCGTGCGTGCGCATGCCACATGCTTGCAAGTGCTCCTGCAGGCCAGAAGACATTAGGTCCTGGAACTAGAGATACAGGTGGTTGTAAGCAGTCTGATATGGATGCTAAGAACTGAACCAGGATCCTTTGGAAGAGCATCAAGGCGTCTTAACCACTGAACCGATCTTCAGCTACCAGTTTATTGAAAGTTGTGAGGTAAGATGCCTTCTCTGAAGAATCCAAGCAACCATGAAATTCCAAATGCCCAAAATATGGTTGTTTTTCTCATGGAACAGGTTTTATCAAGCCCAAACTTTGAACCAGAACTATTTGTTCTTGGGGTAAATAAAATCACCACATTTCTCTGCAATATGAAAGCTGACCACATAGAGAGAAACTGAAGGAAGCTCTCACTCTCCAAGGCCATACGTCACATGGGGTAATAAGCCCTTATAGGTAGACTTTACTGTGCTGGGTTTATTTTGCTGGGAGAAAGCAGGTACCATCCATAAGGTCTAAGCTCTCTCTCCCATCAGCCCCTGCTATGAGATCTGCAGAGACTGAGAAACTAAGAAGTTTGGGGCAGCAAGTGTCACATGCTGGGGGCCAGCTTCTTTTTAAAAACCTTTTAGCATTATTTTTAAGTTATTATAAAAATAAATGGCTTCTAGATTTAGAGTCAAGAAAGATACAAGAAGGGGGATGTGGAATCTTCCTCCATGGTTAAGGAAAGCCACCCTAGGACAGGCTTGTAGCAGGGGAGTCCCAAGCATAGAGGCCTGGAGAGGCCATTGCTTTAAGCTCTGTAAGCCTGGATTACACTGGAGACCCAAAGCTGTTGGCCACGCCAAAGCGATGGCATTCCTGTCAAAGAGAGCTATACACCAGAAGTAGAACGCGTGCAAGAGAGCCAAGTGTGTTGCAGTCAACAGAACTGGAGGGAGTGGGATGTATGAAGCGTCGTTGGACGTCAGAGATAACAGAATTTGGGTGTGCAATGTTGTTTTGGTCCAGTAGTTCCTTAATATGCCCCATTCCCTCCCATTTGGGATAACAATGTATTTTCTGTGCCATTGTACTTGGAAGTATGTGACCTGGTTGGTCTATGTTGGTTGACTTTATAGGCAATTACAGTTAAGAGACTGCATGAGTCTCAGAAGAGACTTTGAACTTTGAGTTTCTTTTTCTTTTCTTTTTTTTTTTTTCCCTTTTCGAGACAGGGTTTCTCTGCGTGGCCCTGGCTGTCCTAGAACTCACTCTGTAGACCAGGATAGCCTCAAACTCAGAAATCTGCCTGCCTCTCCCTCCCAAGTGCTAGGATTAAAAGTGTGTGCCACCACTGCCCGGTTGAACTTTGAGTTTTTAAACAGAGCTGAGACTGTGATAGACTACGGGCCTTTGAAACTGGACTAAATGCACTTTGACTGATGACGTGGCTATAAGCCTGTGGGTGCCAGGGAGTGAAATGTGATGGTTTGAATAAGAATGGCTCTGTAGGCTCAGATGTTCGAATGTTTGGGCCCTAGTCTCTTTCTCTGCCTATAGCCTACGGATTATCCTAATAAAGCTGTCAGCTACTGCTCCAACACCGTGCCTATCTGCTTCCCACCATGATGACCATGGACGAACCCTCTCAAGTAGCAAGCAAGTCTCCAATTAAACACTCTCTTTTATAAGAGTTGCCTTGGTCATGGTCTCTTCACAGCAGCATAACAGTGACTAAGACAAATATCAACCATGACAGTCTCTGAAACATTCAGACACCACTGCAGGGTCAGCTCATTTACCTAGAAAGACAGAAACATCGAACAAAGAAGACACCTCTCAGTCTCCAGCTACAAATGCCTCATTACTCTTGTTCCGTCACTGATGAAAGTAGTAGCTATTGTTCCATTTTACTGATGAACAAATGGAACCTCTCCTCCCATTTCTTGAGGAAATACCATGGGTCAGTACATCTTGGTTGGTAAGAGGGTACACTGGCATTTCCAGTCCTGCCTTTAATCTCATTTTCTACATTTGTTCATATCCTTAGCTGAGATACTTAGCCCCAAGCGTCACTGCTGTCATTATGACATTGTCTAGATATGGCTGTTCTATCATGACATGAACTTTGAGTGAGAGTATCCCCACATCTGAACCCTGCAGATACATCTGAGCTTCCCCACAGTTCTGATTAAGCCAAAACCATCTTTCTCTGTCTCTTTGGTATAGTAGGTCTGCTTGCTGTCTGACTACAAGTAGGAGAATCACATGGTCCAAACAGAAGTGTTGAACTTCTCTGGAAAAATAAAAATCCTACATAATGCCATAAATGGCTTATTAAGACATAGAATTTAGGAACTGGGTTTGTTTCATGACTCTGGTATTTACTAGCTGCATAGTATCCAGAATGTCCACTTCGCCTCTCTGAGCTTCTTTTTACTGTTATAAAACAGTTATAAAAATAGGGAGTTTAGCCAGGTAGTGGTGGCACACGCCTTTAATCCCAGCACTTGGGAGGCAGAAGCAGGCGAATTTCTGAGTTCGAAGCCAGCCTGGTCTACAGAGTGAGTTCCAGGATAGCCAGAACTACAGAGAGAAACCTTGTCTCAAAAAACCTTTAAAAAAAGAAAAGAAAAAAAGAAAAAAAAATAGGGAGTTCATGTTTACTTTGCTAGGTGCCTGATAATTAAATGGGATCCTATCATTAAGGCTGGAGGCCCAGCACAGATGACTCAGAAGGGCACAGGATGGTATCCCTCTGGCAGTGGTACTGTATAGAAAGACAAACTCATTCCTGAATTCACCCATGTATATTGAACGTTCTCTGTATCTAAGTCCAGATCTTGTTCTGGTTACAGCTGTCCTCCCAGGGGACAGATCTAGTCTCATGTAGGTTGAACCCATCCTTCCCAAGCTGTCAGGGACGCACAGATAACAACATACAGTGTAAGCAGACACAGAAAATGTACAATGTAAGCAGACACAGCAGGCTTACCCACTTATCAGTAGCCTGTAAACACGGCAGATACAAGGGGCATTCGGATTCATTCATCCTTTCCCCTCCCGCCAAACCTCCAGGGGAGAAGCTGAGTACTTACTGTAAAGCCCCTGGCCAAGCTAGACGAATTTCTCCCTAAGGTGGATTTTTGTCTCCTTCACTACTTTAATGGCTGAATTAGAAGCTTTCTGGTGTTTCAGGTTAAGGTGACATGTGAGAACTTGGAAAACTCACACTAAAGAATCAGAGGGAGGACCATAGTTGGGGCCATGTTCCTGTGTCCACTGCTGTGTCTGCTGCTGTGTCACTGCACCAGAGCTACGTTTCACAACCAGTATGACAATGATGTCACTGTTTGAAGCCCTCAGGGCAGGATTCATCAAACTGAATATACAATGGAAGCTGTTAAGCAAGGTTCAGCAACAGCTGGAACAGCTGGTCTAAAGTCAAAAACTCATGAAGTGTTGGTTGCACTGAAGAAGGCACAGTCTGCGCTTGTCTCCATGTTGACAGCCATATTGATATTTCAATTGTGGGTCTAAGTGCTGATGCCAGACTGTTGTGTAACTTTATGCACCAGGAGCGTTTGGATTCCAGATTTGTATTTGACAGACCATTTCCTGTGTCTCGCCGTGTGTCTCTAATTGGAAGCAAGATCCAGATGCCAACACAACGATATGGCCAGAGACTGTATGGTGTTGGGTGCTCGTTGCTGGTTATGATGATATGGGCCCTCACATTTTCCAAACCTGTCCCTCTGCTAACTATTTTGACTGCAGAGCTATGTCTATCGGAGTTCGTTCTCAATCAGCTTGCACTTACCTAGAGAAACGTATGTCTGAATTTATGGAGTGCAATTTGGATCAACTGGTTAAAGGTGGTCTGTGTGCCCTAAGAGAAACACCCGCTGCAGAGCAGGACCTGACCACAAGAATGTTTCCATTGGAATTGCTGGTAAAGACTTGGAACTTACAATCGCTGATGATGATGATGATGAAGATGATGATGATGAAGATGAAGAAGATGATGATGATGACGACAACGACGACGACGTGTCTCCATTCCTGGATGCTCCTGAAGAAAGACCACAGAGAAAAGCACAGCTTTCACAGGCTGCTGCTGATGAACCAATGGAGCATTAAGTGGTAAAGGTTACCACAACATGAGGATGCTGGGACATACACTGGTGACGTAATCGGTATTTTAAACTAACAGGTGCAGCGTATTGGATTTTGCTTTAGAAATCAGTCCAGATGAGAGTTTTCTCTAAGTAACTTCACAGAAACCATATAATGGGGTGCATTTTCTTTGAAAAGGTCTACACAATCATTTCCTAGAAAGTACAAGTATCTATACCAATGTTTTTATATGATGAAAATAAGTGTCTTTGCAGTTTTAAAGACAACTGTGAAATAAAATTGTTTCACACACACACAAAAAGAATCAGAGGGAGATGGGCATGCAAGGTGGAGAACACCTCAAACCCAAGCATTCAAGAGGCTGAGGCAGGAGGATTGTGAGTTTTGGGGTCAGTAGGGACAATCCAGAGAGACCCTATCTCAAAATAAAAGGAGGGGGGGCTGGGACTCGACGATAGAACTTCTGCTTAACACCTGTAAGTCCCTGGTTCAACAGGCAGCTCTGACAAGGTAAGAAAGGGGTGGGTGGCTAAGTGAGAGGAACATGCAAAAGGAAGAGAGAAAATTTAGAAGCAATGTGAGATATCTCTTTTTCCCCTCCCCCCACATATCTCCTCATTTCTCCACTCAGCCTGCCTCTCTGCTCCCCCCCCCCCACGCCCCACAAGCCGCTCGCTCTTTCCACCTCTTGCCACTTCCGCCAGGCCAGCCCGGGCGGAAGGACTGCAGCGGGTCACACTACTGGAGGCCAGTGAAGGATGGCTCCATTCTCAAGGCAATGACTAGGGCAGGATGAACTTCTTCAGAGCCTCTGCAGGCCTTGTTGTACGGATGATGTCAGAGGTCTGATAGCCTGCTGCAGACAGCGCTGCAGCCATGAGGCCCATGTCCCAGATGCCCGTGATTCCTCATGAACCTTGACTCTCGGGGTTCCTTCTATCCCAGAGCTCAGAACTAGAGGCTTGTCTAAGCGGCACCCCCACTTCCCATATACTCAGCAATATCGTTTCTTCTCTATTTTGGGGCTGACTTCTCTCTCCTCTTACGACTTAATCCCTGGTATAACTCAGGGCTCACTCCTATATCTTAGCTACTAGGCAGGCCCAGACAGTCCACGGTTACTCAGAAACTTAGAGCTCTCCAAGATCTGTTTGCACAGACAGAACCTGCCCAGCACTTGCTTTGATTTACACTAGACAGCTCCTGCAATCCTTCAGAGCTTGAACGGTCCCAAAGGCCAGTATGCTGAAGGCTTGGTCTCCCTGCCACGGGTGCTTTGGAGGGGTGGTGGAACTTTTAGAAGAACGCACTCCTGCTGTGATGTTCTGTGTGGCAGAAGCAACAGGACAATTAATTAGTCACAGATTGAAATCATAAGACAAAATGACCTTTATTTATTTTGGTATTTGTTTTTAAGATTTCACTTATATTGTATATACGAGTACACTGTAGCTGCCTTCAGACACACCAGAAGAAGGCATCAGATACCATTACAGATGGTTGCGAGCCACCATGTGGTTTTTGGGAACTGAACTTAGGACCTCTGGAAGAGCAGTCTTAACCACTCTTAACCACTTAATAAGCACTCTTAACCACTGAGTGATCACTCCAGCTTGGTATCATTTTTAATGATATCTTTTCCTTTCTTTCTTTTTTTTTTTTTTTTTTTTTTTGCCAGTTGCAAGTCTTTATTATTATTATTAATTATTTTATTTATTTAATTTTAAATGTCCCCCTTCTTGAACTGTACTCCCCAAAGCCTCCACCCCATTACCCTTCCCCTTTGTCTCTAAGAGGTTGCTCCGCCTACCCACCCACTCCCACCTCATCCCTCCAGCATCCCTCCTCCTCTGGAGCATCAGCTGAAAGGGATTGTAACCTTATAGGAAGAATAGTATCAACTAACCAGACTCCTCAGAGCTCCCAGGGACTAAACCACCAACAAAAGAGCATAGTGGGCCTGCTCCTGTCTCCTGGCACATATGTAGCAGAGGATCAGTGGGATGCACTTGGCCCTTTATTGTTTTTAAGATGATATGTTTGATAGGTGTTATAGTAACAAAAAAGCTAACACATCCACACATACTCTACTCTGAACTCAGCTGTGATTTAGTCTTGGCTTATGTGTGACTTCCCTCCTGTAGAGACTCTTCACCATACTCTTAGTCTAGGCAAATCCTAGACACCCAGCCCTCCTTAGTGTCTCAGCAGCTCGGCCTCTAATCTCTGTCAGTCAGGTTTCTTTTGTATGTTAGTCTTACAGCTTTTGTGTAAGGGATTTTGGACCTCACTCTCCATCCTGTCCTCCTGTCTCAATATTACCAATGACTGGGGCTGGAGAGATGACTCAGCCCCAGTGTGTCTGGTGTATCTGAAGACAGCTACAGTATTCTCATATACATAAAATAAATAAATAAATCTTAAAAAATAAGAAGAATGCTTTAAAGATTAAATATATATGTGTGTGTGTGTGTGTGTGTGTGTGTGTGTGTGTGTACACATACATATATATTACCAATGCCCTACCTTCCCTAAGCACCATCTCCATAAGCTCCACCAACTTCCGACAGTGCCATTATGGAGCTGAGGCTTCCATTTCTGCATTCCCGTTGCAGAAACCCCCTCAAGCTCACATCCCGACACACTTCTTCCCATGCAGGTGGCTCATCTTATGCTTCAAAACAAGAACCAAAATGGTGGCACATACTGGTAATCCCAGCACTGAGGCAGGAAGATGGTTATAAGTTCAGGGCTAGACAAGGGTATACGGAGAGACAGAGCTGTCTGTCCTCACAACAGCGCTCTCCTAGATGAGACTAGAATCCCCCTCTCTGACTTACTACAACATGCCTTGACATTACGGTCCTATATAATCAATTATTACAGTTAAGTAAAAAAAACTTACTATGGAATCTTATAAACATTTCAAAGGTTGAATAATAAGGATTTCTCATTTTTGTATTACTATGTTTCAGCAATTATCAATATGTTTCACTGACTCTAAGGATTTATTTCATTCTATGTGTATGTTCCTGTGTGTGTGTGTGTGTGTGTGTGTGTGTGTGTGTGTGTGTGTGTGTACCGGGTGTGTGCAGGTATCCTCAGAGTCCAGAAAAGAGCATCAGATCCCTCAGAACTGGAGTTATGGAAGGTTGTGAGCTGTCATATGTGGGTTCTGGGCACTGATCTGGGTCCTCTGCAAGAGGAGCCAGTGCTCTAAACTGTTCTGAACTGCCTCTCCTTGTCATTGGTTTTACAGACTGTCTCCCCATCTCCTATTCCTTCCTCCTCTCTTCCCACTCTCTGTCCCACCCTCCTTCCCTCTCCTTCTTTTTTCTTTTCCTTACTCTTTTGACCTAATACATAACATGCTAAGTATTTCCCTGTGAATCCTGGAAGTAAATGACATTCTGTTACATGTTTTAGAGGTTATTGGGGAAGGGAAACCAGCCAATACCACAAACTCAGGTCTGCTGGAAAGATACTTATTATGAATAACAACCAACATGGCTGGAAAATTCCACTGGCTTCAGTCACTTGGAACAGGGCACAAAATCCAGATAAATTATCTATCACACATCAGCTGGTATGCCTCTGGAAACAACAGACTATAGTGACTGCTTCTTTCTTGCCTACCTCCTCTAGGCTATATGTCACTCACCAAGGAAGGGACCTTAAAGGCTATTACCCTGGACAACTGGCAAGGCTCCATTTTGATTACAGTGTGAAGAAGGCTCCAAGGTGAGACATAGCCCTAAATCTTAATTTCTAAGAATATCATCAAAGCTAAAATGATAAGGAAAGTGGGCTGCAATATCTTTTTAAAGATTAATTTTTAAAAATTATGTTTGTGTATGTATGTGGGTATGTATACCTGAGTGCGGGTACCCAAGGAGGTCAGAGGTGAGCTGCCCCATGGGGGTGCTGGGAATTGAACTCAGGTTCTCAGTAGGACCTGAGCCATTTCTCCAGCCCCTAGCTGCACAATCTTAATAACAACAACAGTAATACTGCTAATCACAAGTGTTACCTGATAGATAGAAGGGGGGAAAATATACCAAACTATTTAAAATGCTGGGGCTTCTTGATTTTGGTTTTGTGGGACTTTGAGTATTGAGATTGAACCCAACGCCCCAAGTATGCTAAGCATAAACTCCACCGAGGAGCTATGTCTCCAGTATTGACAATAGCGGGCTTTGCTTGTATTTTTCAAAAGTAGTAATGTTATTAGTACTTTTTCCTTTTTTTTTATTATTCTTTTGTCTATTTCACAGATTTTCTCAAAGGAGAACATATTATTTATTATTAGAACATATTGCTTCCACAATCAGCAATAAATACAGGATTTTTATTAAACCACCTATGAAATTCAAGAAACATTATGTAGTTTAGAATTCCAGACTGGCAAAACAACTTAAACGTGCTAGCATTTGATTTCATTCTCAGTAGAGTTATAAGTCTGGTCTATGTGGTTCCTTCTGACCTATGTGTGGCTTTTACAAAAAGAAAAGCAAAAAATAATACGCAATAACAAAAAAGTGTCATTTTGACACATTATAAAATGTTTGATTTGGGGCAATTTTCACATTCTCTGAGTATCACACTTCCAAATAAAAGAATTGATGGGGACTGGAGAGATGGCTCAGTGGTTAAGAGCACTGACTGCTCATCCAGAGGTCCTGAGTTCAATATCCAGCAACTACATGGTGGCTCACAACCATCTGTAATAGGATCCGATGTGTCTGAAGACAGTGACAGTGTACTCATATAAATAAAATAAATACATAATTAAAAAATAAAATTCAGATTTATTTATGAAAAAAGAACTAATGTACCATCCTAAGGCAGATGAAGCACCCGCCATGACTATTGTCATTAGAATCCAACATCTCCTATATATTACAATTTCCCTTCGCTTAGTCGATTGCCATCTAGCCAACCTCCAGTTACCCCCTCAGGGATGGGGCTGGCACACCATCTCTATTTAGAGCACTGTAGCGTCTACATTTAGATTACGAAGCTGGAAACAGCTTTGAGCTCATCCTGATCCAGTTAGAAATACAGCACAAAGGAACGGTACATTGTTAGTTCTCGATTTTAGTCATTGTGTGCCTGCCTGCTCAGGCCACAGTGTACATGTGGAGCTCAAACCCAGGGATCAAATTCAGGTCACCAGCCTTTGCCTAGTGAGCCATCTCGATGGGCCAAGTGACATGTTCTGACTAAGGTCACAGAATTACTGTAAATGTTAGTCTTAAAATATAATCCATAGTTTCCAAGTCCAAGTTCAGGGCTTTTGGTACTGAATCTAGTATTTGCTTAGAGTAACTTGTGTTTTGAAATTTTGGGGGATAAGTTCCTATTATATTACCCTGGCTGGTCTCAAAATTCAAGCTGAGCTCAGGTAACCTTCTGCCATAGACTTTGGAGTCACTGAGAACTACAGGTATGTGTCATCATACATGACTTAATAAACTATTTAGAGCTGAGTCCTCAACTAGAAAACAAACAAGACAGGAAATGACAAGTGCCCATATATGTATATAGTTTGTTTAGAGCCTTGTTAGAAAACATTTTTTTAAAAAAATATTGAATATATCCAATCTCATTCCAAGATGGAAAAAGAATCTAGGCCATGGGGTTAGTCTAACTAAAATAATGCGTTGACTCCTAGATTGCAGCTCATGAAAAAATGGACCAGTTCTCCAAAGGTGCTCAGTACACTATTTTTGTTTCAATATAGACCCCTCATAGACTTGGCAATTCCACCCAGGAGCAAAATACCATATCAGCCTCAATTAGATCAGCAAACGCTCGTTCGATACATTTGTTTTAGAAGATTGTCAAGGCCTACAGACTTGTGGCATAATGAAACAACTTACCAAAGAGACTATTCCCTGCCATTTTATGAGATTGGTAAGTACTATCACCTAGTTGAGCTTAGCCTTGCCAGTGGGCCATGATCAGCATGCCATAGGGGTTTACTGCCTAAAGGGGCATGACTGGGGCCAGTCAGACTGGGGGCAGAGATACACCTGTGCAGATCTGGGAGTTGAAAGAAGTCAAAGCCCAGGCCTTTTTTCCTTTCTTTCTAGCTCCTTGCATCTGAGACCAAAAGGGTGAACTCACCGTAGCCATTGATGCCTTCAGCTTCGGCTCATTGAGTGAATTGCTGAGTTTCTAAATGAGTGATCCCCCACATTTGGGGGGATGTGGTCTCATATTTTGCCAGGCACATATTTAGTTCCTAAACAATTCTCTGGGCTGAGTGCTGTTGTTTTAAACAGAAAAAGCCACGTTTCCAAGCTGTCTCATGAACTAACCCTAAATCACACACCAGAAGGAAAGGCAGAATTCACACCCATATTGTTCTCCAGCACGGCTTGACTCAAAGCTATACTGCCCGACATCGCCTGCACTGCTAATCGCTTCACAGTTTTCCTTAAAAAGAGTTCCCGTCTTTTTCTAAAAATCAGAAAACTGATGATACAAGTATAACCAGCTAATCTGGAGGCTGAAGTTTGCAGACTGGAAGTTCAAAGCTGACCTGAGCTACAAAATCAGTTTGAGAATGGTAGAGCTGGGAAAGATTTCCCTTCTGTCTCTTGTTCCCAGAGAAGGCAGCTGCGGTCTGGAGGGATGCTATACTCAGGAGGGAAGAGATATCCAGGCTGATAGCCAGAAAAAAAATTCTAAAAGAGCTTCATTCACTCTTCAGACAGCCTTCTCTGATAGCTGCTGGAAAATGTTCTAAAAGAGCTGTGTCAGTTTTCTAAGTAATTCTTGGGATTTTAGGTCAGAAATCCTGTTAGAAAAAAATTCTAAAAGAGATATGAAAAATTCTAAGAGAGCTGTGTTCACTCTCTATGAATTTTCCAACTAAAATCAGAAATCCTGTTAGAAAAATATTTTTGAAAAGCTGTGTTTGCTCTCCAGAGATCTCCAGACCACTCAGCTCTTGCTAGAGAAAAAGTCTAAAAAAGAACTGCTTTGTTCTCTGCTGTCTCATCTCATACAGACCAAAAGCAGTTTTTTATTTACCTCTCAATTCAGTTAGTTATTCCAGGTTCCCTCCTGACCAGCCCCCAAATTAGCATTCCATGACCTTAGCCCCTTAACTCTTAGGAAAAGGACAGCAAGCACCTCCCCCAACCCCCGTTTCTAACATTGCAAAAGAATTCAGAGATCTGCTTGTCTTTGTAGAGTTAACTGGGTAGGACCTTGTCCTGAGATTCCCGTTCTGACCACACCTGGACCTGAATTAGCTCTGTCCCAAGCTGACCCTGAACTCAGGAATGTGCCTGCATTAGTAGGCACAAAGAACAATAACACCTTAGCTGGGTGGGTCTTGTTCTGCAATCCCCACTCCCTGAATCTCCTTATCTCCTTCCTTAGTGTCTGACAAGTATTTCTAGTCATATTCCCTCGATTACTGAAATATTTTTCATTCCTCACATTTTGACATGCTTGTTTCTATAGTGTGTTTAAAGCGCCTAATAGCAGAGAAAAGTTTTGTTATAGTGCCATCATTAAAATGCTCTAGCCTTTGTCTCATTTTGTCACAGGGAAAGACTGTCCTGTTCAACTCATGCCTTCCTTGGACCCTTCCTGTCACCCACAAGACCTGCTAGGGATTGTGAAGAGTTGTGATTGGAATGGTGGCTCCAGCGGGCATGAATTTAGAGATGGCAACAACTACACACACAAAGTTGGCACAGACTGTCCTCCAGAAAATATAGGAAAGGGGACCAGGAGTCTAGGGTTAGGACATCAAAATCAAAATAAAATGATTCTTACTACATTTTAATATAATCTAATAATATCTATTAATTGTAAAATAAAAAAAAGAACTTTGACTCAATCACCCTTTTCTATATTTAACAATTTTTAAATTGCATTCTTATTTGTTACATGTGTGCTCAGCCCCGTGAGCATGCAGAGGTCACAGGTGAACTGGTGCCGACTGGTTCTCTCCACTGTGGGGCAGAGGCTTGAACCCAACTCGTTAGACTAGACTGTAACTGCTCTTTCCCACTGACCACCTCCCTGGCACCCATATTTTAATTATATCCCTTTAAGTGTTTTAAAATACTTTTATTGTATACTGTTTCTTAAAAGATGGTGTGTTAAAATTTCAGAGTAGCCCTAAAACAAATCACTAATTAGTTTTAAATTCCAGGTTGGGATCGGAAATTAGGCACAGTTTCATCGAATCCTAGACCAGTTAATTCAGTACCAGAAGTCTACTGTTGTGGTGGCGAGAGAAGCGGCTTTGCAAGAAGCACTTTTTAAAACTAAAGTAAGCATGGAATTTCAAGAAAACAACTTTGGGCATATTTTTAGTGACTAAATTATCAGTAACAACACTGCCTTTAAGTGTGTATACTGATGGATCTAACCCTAAATGAATTTTTTTGGGTTTTTTTGGGGTTTTCGAGACAGGGTTTCTCTGTGTAGCCCTGGCTGTCCTGGAACTCACTCTGTAGACCAGGCTGGCCTCGAACTCAGAAATCTGCCTGCCTCTGCCTCCCAAGTGCTGGGATTAAAGGCGTGTGCCACCACCGCCCGGCCCCTAAATGAATTTTGTATTGCAAATTTTTTTCAGAGCAAATTGTTTGGGAAATCAAGATCCAACCTTGAGAACATGTCATTTGTTGAAGGGAATAGCTGTGCTGTGCAGTCCAATGCTTGCCTGCAACACTACCACATAAAGGGGAAAATAAAAACGGTATCAATGTCATAATTTGTCATAAGCTGTTAGCATCTTGCTGCTGGTGCTGACCAACCTAACCTTCTCAGTAAGTGTTCATCCATGGGCTCAGAGATTATACAGTAACTTCCTGTACTTATGACTATGCCATTATTACATATACACACAGAGAGGGAGGAAGGGAGGGCGGAAGAGGGCAAGAAGGGAAAGAGAGAGGAAAAGAGGGAGCCAGAGAACTGCTCAAGGAAGAAAACTGGGAGACAGATCTGTAGTGGGATTTAGGACCAGTAAAGAGTGGGGTTGATGAACATCTGTTTACAGAAGAGTTAACTGTAGCTGCTAAGCTAATTTCTTCTAGAAAACTGTTTGCACAAGAATGCCTGTTTGTAGCTTCTTGGAACATGCCCCCAGCTGGTTCTGATTGGTAAAGATGCAGACAGCCAATAGCTGAAGAGGACAGACAGATGGGATTTTAGGATTCCTGGGTTTGGGATGGGAGGAGGAAGAAAGAGGGAGATCCGTCATGCTGGTCAGAATGTGGAAGAGAGGAGAAATGCCATGCCTGAGAAGAGTGGAGGACAGAGAGGTATCACCTTCATGTGAAGGAGCTTGGAATGCATGGCCTAGGGCTGCCCAGCTGGGTTCAGAGCAGCCAAGATAGAGAATAACTCAGGATTGACTGTGTGGAGGTTAGGCAGCAGCCCAGCTATTGTGCTGATTAAGTCCTATGAAATACAAAGGCTGTGTGTGTGTGTGTGTGTGTGTGTGTGTGTGTGTGTGTGTGTGTGTCTTTCATTTGGGAACCTAGACCACTGGAGTGGGTAGTGAACCTGCTGCCAAGATTTATTAATTAATAATTTATACTACAGTTAAAAACATCCTTCTCAAAGCTACCAAGTTACCATGCAACTTAAGCCGTCCATCATCAGCTGTTACCTGACACAAAGGGATGAGTCCTGATGGGAACTTGATAACTAGGCATCAACTCCTCAGGAAAAGAGATACAGGGTCCCAAAGAAAAGAAATAACCCCAAGGAAAGGAATCCTGCATTCTGGGTGCTGGGAGACACTCCAACACCTGACACATCAGTTGGCTTCTCACTCAATCGCCCAAAGTGTAGCCTTTCTGTGAATAAATTTCATCCAAAAATGTGGAGTTCCATATAGTTTCAGTTGCCTTCTTTAGTCTCTAACATGGCCAACTAAGCATCACCAGGAGATTTGAAAACCAACACAAGAAAGACTAAGGTCGCCCTGTGATATACTATCTGCAAGCACCCCTGAAGGCTGTTCCAGCCCTAGCCCAAAGTTCTGAGAATTTGCATGGAGAGTACTGGTGTTTTAAGTCCTGGTCCAAGTCTGAAGGCCTGGTTCAGTCCAAATGAGTTTCCTGTATTTAAATACTTAGTCCCTAATTGGTGGCCCTGTTTGGGTAGGTTTAAAAGATGTGGCCATACTGGAAGAAATCTGGACCGGATTTGAGATTTCAAAAGCCACATACCACTCCCAGTGTTCCTTCCCTTATGGTTACAGTTCAAGATGGAAGCTCTCAGCCACCATGCTTGCTTGCTTGCTTTTCTTGCCATGCTTTCCCATCAGGTCTCATTCCTTTGTGTCAGGTAACAGCTCATGATGGACAGCTTAAGTTGCATGGTAACTTGATAGCTTAAGGTCATTCAGTCTCTATTGAAGCCCGACAGCAGGCCAAGAACTATCTGAAAAGGAAAGTAGTTTTCTGCAAGAAAAAAAGGGTCTGGCTCTGCGTTCTAAAGACCTGTTCTGTGATTCTGGGCCTGGCAACATCTTTAAACAGCATCCCTATTTGCCACAGACAAGTCCACTGGGTCATGTGGCCTTAGTAGTAGGACAGCTTGCAGAATAGGCTGGATGTACTATAGAGTATTTTCTTGTCACAAGCTCAACTTAAACATTAGTTTTTGGTAGTATGCAAGTCTATAAGACGAGAATTCCCTTATTTTAATCATTTGTTTGGCAAAATTAGCAGCTTGAAATAACAAGACCAAATGAGGAATAAGTCCCATATAAAATAGAGGCCCAGTAGGCATGGCTCACCAGGAGGAGCCCGATGCAACCACCTAAACCTTTCCTTTAGGAGGGCTATCTTTTTGAAGTTTTATTTTATTTTTACTGCACTTTTGTCCTGTCCAGAAGGGCATTGAACAGGGGCCCGGGGAGAACACCTGAAAGAGAAAGTGGGGGAAACAGGCTGATGCAAATGGTGATCTGTCTATAGTCTCATCAAATGGCAATTTTTACTTTTTCACACAGAGGTTATATACACAAAAAGACAGGATGTGGGGAAGGGGATGACGCAGGAGCGGAGCGTAGGTGTTCAGGGAGAGTACAGATATCTTCCAGAACAGAGTGTCAGCTGGGTGAAGCTTCAGGGGACAGGTCACTATGACTCTGCCTGTGATTCACTTGTCCTTATCTAAGTTGGTACTATCCATCAAGGCTACCTACCTATCTACAAGGTCTATGACAACTTAGGCTTGGCAACTTTTCACCAAAGCTGCTTGTTTACAATATCTTATAGCTGTCTGCTTCAGTGTTTTTCCAGAGAGACCTGAGACTTTGTGTTAGCAGGCTGACTTAGGCCTATGGCTGATTTTAGGCCTTCAGTGTATAAGCAAAGCTGGCCCTGACATACTTTACTATTTATTATTGTGTGTACATGCACATGGGGGCATGCATGTTGTGTGCATGACACACGTGTGAGGTCAGAGGACAACAGTTGGGTTAAATGGGGATCCCATGCCTGCCCTGCCACAGGGCTAGGGCGGTTGCTCAGGGAGGCAGGACGCAGGACTGGATGCGGGAAGTTTGACTGTGCCCCATGCTGGTGCCCAGCGAGTGCCAAGCGTGAGAAGCTGCTGCAGGGACACTGCTCTGGGAGTAGGGGAGTGCAGTATGAGGTGGGAGGGGGGAGCCCGAGCTGGTTCGGGGTAGGAGGTGTCCCTGGGCCTGCAGGGGGACCAGGAACTGTCTGGCTCTCAGGCTCTTGGGCACCCAGGCACCTCTAGAAGCCGTGGAAGAGAAGAACTGAGAATGCATGGGCTGGACTGGCCCATGGCTGAAGGGTGAGAGAAGCTCCGGCTGTGCCCTGCAGGGAGAGTCCTTGGCTTGGTCATGGCAGTCAGCTGGCTTTGGTTGGTGGTTGCTGTGGCTGGGACAGCAAAGAGGTCTTCGGGAGATTAGCTGTGGCTCTGTAGACAAGGGCCTTCTCCATTGCTCCCCATTGTGGGTCTCAATGAATAGAGACAGTCCATGGTTTTAAGAAGTTTATTGTCATGGTGAAAAGTAGATGAGAAACCATCTACATGTCAAGTAGATGAGAAACCATACCCCAGTTTTCTCAGGGCGGGCCTGAGGTTAAATACCTTTTGCAGGAGGAATGTCTGGGAAGGAAAGCTTAACTGGCTAAGCCCTTCTGGCATTTAGGTACCTCATTAAAATAGAGATCTGTCTTGAGGCTACGTGGCCTGTAGTCATGCCCTCTACCTGTGGAGGGGCTAGGGGATGTTGCCCTACATGACTGAAGGACACAAATCTATGGAGGGTTGCGGCCTCATGGCATAAGCCTGGAGTCTGGGGGCATAGCAAAACAACTGCCGTCCCTTAGGGTCACTTGCGGTCCCTCAGGGTTACCTAGAGTCACCAGGGTTTCTAGCCTGTGCTTGACCAGAAACCAGGGCCTTTCAAGGTCCTACAGACAACTTTGTAGAATCAGTTCTCACCTTCCACCTCTACATGGTTCCAAGGATTGAACAAATCAGGCTTGTACACGAGCTCTTGTGTAGCATGTAGTTTTATGCTCTACCCACCTCTAGCTCCAGGACATGACCGAAGCCCCCTCCCAGCTTCCCTTAAATCCTCAGATAAGACACAGAGGTTTTCCATTGCCTTCTTGGCACAATTGCTGGGCACCACTATCTCCCAACTGGAAAAGCATCCCTAATCAATGCTTTATCCTCTCCCACGTGCCCTAAACTTCAGTTGCTCAACTCCCCTGATCCCTGGCCTGTAGAAGCAGCCTGTGTGGCCACTCCATTTTGAGATCTCATATGGTTGTCAGTTCTCTTCTCTCCAACACATGATGAACTCCATTCTTCCTTTCCTCCAAAGTCCCACCTGTACCTTCTGCCCAGCAACTGGCCCATGGCTTTCTTTACTGATAGATCAGCACAGGCCCCTACATCCTTGTCATTCAGCCATTTCACCAGTCCAAACGCTATCTTGATACTCTCCACCACTGTACTAAAGGACATTTAACTGAGACAGATGGCCCCTTGAGTTTGGCTGGATTAACTACTAGCCTTATCACTGAACCTCAAGTGGTTGCTACTTCTTGATGAGTAGGATGAACAAGCACTCTTCCACCAACATAAAGGGTCAATGATCAAGATTCTTCCAAGACAGATGATGACACTGGGCTGGTGTCAAGACGTCCCTATGGAAGGACAGTGAAAGTGCAGGCAGAAACCAATTCTAAAAGCCTTTAAAAATAGGGGGTTGAGGGAGGTCACTCAGAAGCTGCATGCCAACTAGCAAGGGATGTATAAATTTGCTTAAGCAATGGATCATATGTGGTACACCCAGATACAACTGGGGTGGTCACAGGTTAACTTTGACAATCTGCTGACTCCAAAAAATCATCTACCTATAGGGAGAGGTTCGTGGGCTCTTGGAGGAACCACTATGCTTGTATTTTAATGTGGTACTAAACCCCTGATCCCCTAGTATGTGTAGTTTTAGGTTTGCTCCGGTACTGGCAGCGCTACCAGCTCCATCCCAGCTTCCCTTTTGCTCTACCGGCCTTTAGCTCCGGGAGGTGATCACACTACCAGTCCTCTCCAAGTTTCCCTGAATCTGCAGATAAAGACACATATAGTTGTGCCTTCTTGGCACAATTGCTGGGCATTGATATCTCCTGCCTGCAAAAGTGTGCCCTTATCAATTTATTATCTCTGTCTCTCCCACCTGCCCTAAACTTCAGTGGCTAGTCCCACCTAGCCCATCAAACATCCTTGGCCACCCACCCATAGCAGTGGCCACAGGCTCTAGCTGCCCCCAAGACCTCACATGGTTGCTGTTCTTTTTCCTCCAAAGCATGGCAGAAACTCTTCTACCTTCCTTGCACCTCCTTTTCCTCCTAGGACCCAGAATTCCTGCCTGTCCCTTCTGCCCAGCAATTAGCCCCCCTGGCTTTCTTTACTGACAGATCAAGAACCAACTGGGGAACAGGACCTTAGCATCAGAACTGCCCCCCTTCAATCACCCAAGGATACTACTTATGCTTCAGGTTTACTATTTCCTTAGGCAGAAGCAGTTCTAATGACTTCAGGTGGCCTCTCCCATCATCTAGCCCTCGGCTCATGGGTCAAAGCACCAATATGGGATTCCTCCAGATGCTAAGTATTATTCTCATTATTCCTGGAACCGAAAAAAAAAAAAATGACAGTACATGTTCAGAGCTGTAAGACACAGCACTGACCCACACCACCACAGATTCCAGTCTCTGTAAGCTCTGCAAGGCCAGCTTGAGATCTGGAGTCAGCCAGTTCTGAGCTAGACACCACAAAGTCGAATCATTTTTTACTCCAATGCACATAAACATTGGTAACAACCCACATCAACCTTGCAGGAAGCAAGAAATATCATCAGCACATGCTTTGGGTAATGAGCTGTTGAGATCATGATCTCCCTTCATACACAGTCCCAGGGCCTCGCGCATTCCCCGCAAGCAGTCTACCACTTAAGCTATATCCTCAACCCCTATTTGTCTTTTGGTTAGAAGTTCATCACTCAATGAAGTTTGACTGTTTTCCAATGGCTTTGGCCAGTCTTTGCCTTTTGGTTGTATTTAATCCTTACCAACAACTTCCACATTTGGTTTGTCTTTTGTATGTTCTACGCCTTGTTAGATAATTGTGTCTTCCATTATTGCCTTTTGTGTGATTGTTTGTTTTTTGGTTTTCTGAGATGAGATTTCTTTTTCTGTATAGCCCTGGCTGTTCTGGAGCTCACTCTGCAGACAAACCAGGCTGGCCTCAAACTCAGATCTGCCTGCCTCTGCCTCCCAAGTGTTGGCTTCAGACTTTTAAGTTATCACAGAAAGTACAAATTCCTGTTCTAAATCTATATTTAATACCAAGTTAGCATCAATAACATATGAAAATCCTGGTCCTAGTAGCAGCTGTCCCTGCCCCTATTATCAATCACACTTTTATAAATGCATCAAGTACCATAAAGGTACATTAATGCCAGTTGTCAAGGTGCCTTTCACGGTGATCTTTGGGAACACTTTCATGTTTCACGACATCTACACTTCCTGTACATTTATTCACTTTCCTACTAGTTATTTTTGTTTGTGGCATCCTCAGTATTTTCAGGGTGTGTATTAAAATAGCTTTTTAAGTTCTAACCCCCTCAGGTTCTTCTTCTTTTTTGTGGGGGGGGGGGGGATTTCGAGACAGGGTTTCTCTGTGTAGCCCTGGCTGTCCTGGAACTCACTCTGTAGACCAGGCTGGCCTCGAACTCAGAAATCCGCCTGCCTCTGCCTCCCAAGTGCTGGGATCAAAGGCGTGCGCCACCACCGCCCGGCCCCCCCTCAGGTTCTTAAGAAATCTTTACGTTCCCCCATGATAATGTCACATGTTTTGATTACAGTAGCTTTGTAATGTGCCAACTGGTTAAGGCTGATCTCTTGAGCCAGACGTAGTAGCACACAGGGAAGTGGAGTCCAGAAAGTTCAAGATTAATTCTGAGCTACAAGGTGACTTCAAGGCCAGCCAGGGCCATGTAAGACTCTCTAAAGCAAGCACACGCAACCTCGCTTATTAGCTTCTCAAAAATGTCTGCCTGCCCTCATGATTCCATAGTATTAATATCAACTATGTACATTAACCTTCCCTGATCAGTGTCTCGTGCTACAATTATTTGAAGATGTGTATGCTCACTACATGCTTGCAAGTATCCATGAAGACCAAATGGCAGCATCAGATCCTCACAACTCAAGTTAGAGGCTGCTGAGAGCTAGTGTTGGAACTGAACTCTGGTCTTCTGAAAAGACAGCAAGTGATCTCTCCATCCCCTGGCTCAGGTTTTCCAATTCAGCAGTTCTGCTGTTGCTCTGCTAGAACAGGCATAATATTTCTACCTACAGGAGTCTCTCCTGACAAGAACTGGTTATTTTGGTTATTTGGCTGAGCATCCCCGAATCCATGCCAACCTCACCGGCTCCTTCCTAATTCAGGTCCATTTCCTCACCTCTGCAGACCTCTCCAGTCTGGACCCAGAACACCATCCTCATCATTCATTTAGTTAAGATGTTTAGCAGTCTCCTGAGTCTTCTCCTGCCCCTATCAGATGTTTTGATTAGGTTCCCCTCATTCCATCCGTACTGCTTCACTAGAGTATATGTGTATAAGACATCATCAATTTAGGATGCCGTCGCTACCATGACTTTCAAGAGTTACTTTTAAGACTTAAGCTTTAAGACTGTACTCGCCCCTGCTACTGCATATTCAGTATCTAGCCGACAGCCGTGTTAAGTAAAATCGTAAGTTATCAATGATTTCAAGGACAGCAGACTAAGCAACTGATAGTTCACATTTAAAGAGAAACTGAATTATCCAGAGTGGCTTAAAATCAAATAACAGCAATGGGAGACATTCTGGGTACTGGAGGAAAAATTCCTGACTTGAATGAAATTCATTACTGAAAATGTTTCAATAATACAATGCTTATAGCAAGAATACAGATCTTCCAAGGTCTTTCAGTTTCCATGGGGAGAGAAGAAGGATTTACTGTCGTTTGCTCTTTTGACGTGTTAGATGGCTGGAGGAATCAGCCGTGTTAATCATTTATTGAATCCAATGAAACCGTTCCTGTTTTAGAATTTTTCTTGAACCACGTATTAATCAAAATACTTCAGTTAAAACAAAACAAAACAAAAACCTTAAATCCTTCCAAGGACTCCACTACTCCCTACCCACCTTTTCCCAGAGTACATGGATGCCCTCCCTCCCCACTAGTGTTACCAGGAACAGAAGAAAAATGACACACAAAGCATACTGGAAATATTGGGTTCCTTTTAATCAGCTATTGATGGTATAATAAAATAATTTCAAGTGATACCTAATTTAAACATTTAATGGTTCATGGAAGGATAATCTCAATACAACATAAAGCCTAAGTGTCAGATGATACCTCTTTGCTTTTTCAAGAAAGGAAGGATGAAGGCATGATCAAAATTATGGCTGACAACTTGGACTCATGTGGTTACTTATGGGCCATTTTGTAGGCATACTGGCAGGCAAACTGTTGGAAGCAAACCCACTGTTCTTAGAAACAACAGTATGCTTAAAAAAGAAAAAGACAGACATTTGAACTCACATCTGAAAACAAAGAAAAATATCCACCAAATATCACAACAGATTTTTTTTAATAATTATTTTCTAATAATAAGATTGTTATTGTAGGGAAACATCTCTTCTTTTTGAACACTCAATTCAATATCCACTGTATTAAATAAATTGCAGAGAGAACTAAGTTCTGTGTTCTATACAAATTAAAAGTCCCATGAACACCCTCCCCCGACCCCCGCACCCTACCAAAGCTCAATTTTGCAATGGTCTCAGCAGAAAAAAAGCAGTTCACAATTTAAACAGATTTCTTAGCATTACAAAAGTTGACAGAACCCCTATCTTTCCATCATTTTTTTTTTCTAACAGCAAAGATTACAATGACAGAAGTAATGATCAGAATGTAAAAATATTTGTGCAAAACTGCATTAATTGTTCTCACCATCTAGTCGGGGTAGAAACTCACAATGGCCATAATGAAGAAAAGCTATGCTGGAAGTTCTAGATGTCAAACGGGGATTATACGGTTACTAACCATGGAAAAGACTGTGTGGCAGGCACCATGAGCAGCAGAGCAACCGAGATGGCAGCCATGCCAGCCAGGAAGTTGGATGAGGGCACCAGGCTAGCCATGACAGCCATCTGTCAGAGACTGGAAACCAACGTCAGCTGAAAACTCATTTCAGTGTCTTTATTCTTGAATGTGCAGATCACAGAGAAATGTTTAAGTCTTTTCCCCCTCTTCTCAAGGAGTGTTTCGTGCATTACGGGCAATCCTTAGAAGAGCTGAATCATGGACTCTCTGGATTTGCCTACGCCAATCCATTTAACTGGAAAACACAACAAGAAAATAGCATCAAATACTTTAGGCATTCACCTTTGGGTAGAGAGGGGACAATCCTGCTGGGCAAGAGGTGAATTCCCAGCTCTCCTACATTTTCAGATCAAAGCAATGCTGTATTTAAGAAGTAAAGGTTCAAAAAAGTAAAGTAAAAACCTACTGGTTTTTCTAGTACTGTGACTGATTGTTATAAATTTTTTAAAGTTGTTATTTCTTAAAGATTAATGTATACTGTTAATATTATTTCTTAAAGTGCAATGAATACTGAATATCTTTCATCTCAAAAACAAAGTAGAACCTTAGGTATTAATTCTGCTAGATAATTTAGTATATAACAGAAATCTTTTAAGATGGATTAAGTAATATCCATTAATGTAAATTTTGAGAATCAAAAGGACTGGGTTCTGGAGAGCTGGCTCAGTGGTGGAGAAGAACCCGCTGCTCTTGCAGAGGGGCTCCTAGTCTAACTCCTAGCACAACGTGACTTAAAACCGCCTGTAACTGTAGACCCTGAAAACCCACAGCACCCTCTGCGGGCTCTGTAGGCACTATACAAATATGGTGCACATTTAGGCACACAAAATTATAAACCTTAAAGGAGTTCTTTCTCCATGTAATATATTTTAGCATATTATAAACATAAAACATAATTTGTTACCCTTTGTATAAAAAATTTATTTAAAACTGAAAAACCACACACTGTATTAGAGTACTTTTTGTGTTTTATTCTAAACATGACAAATACACAGGAAAAACTGTCATCTTTAGATACACTAATTTGAGGAACTGATTTTCTTTTAAGACATTAGAAAATTGAGTTGCAAATATTTCTGCTTTGGGCTTTTTTAAAATAAGGGTTCTTGTCATATATTGGTAAAAAAATTGATGAGCTAGTTTCATTTTCAGTTTTTCTTTTTGATTTATAAATGTACCATGCAAAATACAGTTTCCTCACCCTCAATGATTACGACAATAAAGTCTTGGTCCCAATCAGCAGAGACATAAAGAATTTTTTAAATAAAGTTCCTGATAAATAGAAAATATAAGCAAATATAAAAAAAAAAATCCACTGTGAGTTTTACATTAAAAAACATCTTGATTTTAGACTCCAAAACCTTAGGAATGGCCTAATACTCCAGTCTAGGGGCAGGAGAGGTCATCCCTGCCTCAGAGTTCTAGATTGTTTGTAAAAATACTGGGTTCCCTAAAGTACTGGTAGGAGAAACACTTATGGCATTTTATAGGGTTCATTAAGAGTCAACTATTTATATTTCAAAACTGTTGACTAGAAGTCATTAGCAAATATGCCTTGCTAAGTGTGACATCAATCTGGGACAAGAACTATGTCTGAAATGAATCATGAATAAAAATGAAATACAACAAACAACGTAAGTACATAATATGTTGTGTGTGGAAAATACCTCCTGCCTACTTTTCTTCTCTAGTTCCCATCAATGTAAGCAGAAGGATGAAAGGGAAAAGCAAGCCTCGTTATCTAATATATGAGTTATATCCATTTCTCCTTTGTCTAGTTGGGTTTTTTTTTGTTTTATTGAGACAGTTTTACTATACAGGCCTTTCTAACCTAGCACCCTGAGCAATTCCTCTGACTCAGCCTCCTATGAGCAAGGACTAATGAGTAAACCAATTCATTATTATTGCTTTGTATTTTTTGTTAATGAAATGTACTGGCTAGTTTTATGTTGACTTAACACAAGCCAAGTCACTAAAGAGGAAGACGTCCTCAATTGAAAAAATGCCTCTATACGACTGAACTGCAGGCTCCCCTGTAGGGCATCTTCTTAACCAGTGATTGATGTGGGAAGGCCCAGTCCATTGTGGATGGTGGCAGCCCTCCACAGGTGGTTGGCTGAGCGAGCAAGCAAGCCATCAGGAGCAAGCCAGCACTCTTCATGGCCTCTGCATCAGCTCCTGCCTCCCAGGTTCCTGCCTTGTTTGAGTTTCTGCCCTGAATGAGCATCAAGATGAGCAGTGGTGTGGAAGTATGAGCCAAACAAACCCCTTTCTTCCCAAGCTGCTTTGGTCACAGTGTTTCACTACAGCAACAGAAATCCTAAGACATGAGATGTCCCTTTTAAATATTCTATTATTTCTTAATGTTTATCCAAGATCTCAACTTTTAAGGGCAGCTTTAGATCAATGAAAATAACAACCACCACCACAAGAACAAAAAAAAACATTTTTTGATGAGGGTAAAAGCCACAAAAGTATTATTAATCAAGAGTTAAACTTTCCAGGGGAAAACAAAAATCAACAGAAAGAAAAATCCCACAAACTAACAGAAAGCTAGAGACAGCTGCTCATCAAGTGTTTACCTGGTATCTGAAGCTCATCCTCAATAAAGCGAACATAATTCTGTGCGTTGACAGGCAGCTCCTTAAATGTCCTCACGTTAGATATGTCTGTGTTCCACCCTGGGAGGGTCTTATACTGAACTTCCACTTTATTTAAGACTTCGTGGTTTGCTAAAAGTTAAGGAGTATATGTGTTTATGGAGCACAGCACCTATTGCCAAACGACTTGTTTATTTATTTATTTAGAGACATAGTTCCCCCCTTTCCAGGCTGGCCTTATACTCTTGGCAATCCTCCTCCTTTAAGCCTATCCAAATCCTGGGATTATTAACATGAGGCATTATGGCCAGTTAAAATGACTGACAAAAGCCAGGCGGTGGTGGCGCACGCCTTTAGTCCCAGCACTTGGCAGGCAGAGGCAGGTGGATTTCTGAGTTCGAGGCCAGCCTGGTCTACAGAGTGAGTTCCAGGACAGCCAGGGCTACACAGAGAAACCCTGTCTCAAAAAACCAAAAAAAAAAAAAAAAAAAAAAAAGGTTCAAGGACATTATATTATCAAAATCCTCAAAATCAGACATGTGTCAAAATTTCATTTTCAGACATCTAGGGTGGTATTTTATAAGCTGGCACTTCTTCAACAGCATTGATTACACACTATAAATGGAGAAAGATCACAAATCCATAGTGCTCAGAGAAACACAACAGAATCCGAGTCTCTCTAATCTCCCCTCTGTATGTCTGATTACTCAGGGGAAGCCATGACACAGCAATGAGCTACACTCCGTGCTCTACTGCTCTCACCATACGCAGTGCTTCCCAGAACATTCTACAAAACACTTCACGGATGAAAATCACCATCTTGGAAATATTTCTGGAAAAATCTGGCCCAAGTCAGCTTAACAAAAAAAGCATAAATTTTGACAAATTTGATGTTTATGATTTTTTAATACTTTAAAGGAATTTGATGTGTAATTATGAGAGTTCTTGCCATGTCACTATATTTTATTATACTATTTTCTTTGGTACTCAAGCTATATTAGAACTCTTTTTTTGTTTTGTTTTGTTTTGTTTTGTTTTGTGTTTTTGTTTTTTGAGACAGGGTTTCTCCGTGTAGCCCTGGTTGTCCTGGAACTCACTCTGTAGACCAGGCTGGCCTTGAACTCAGAAATCTGCCTGCCTCTGCCTCCCAAGTGCTGGGATTAAAGGCGTGTGCCACCACTGTCTGGCCCTATATTAGAACTCTTAAGACAACTTTGAAGTAGCATTAATGACCAGAGTATAACATATACTTGAATAATCAGTTTTCCAAATAACCAGATCATAAAACGTTAACAGATGCCTGGTTTTCTGTAAGAGAAATTGAAAAGATGACAGAAAATTATTCTCCATGAATGTCCAGTCACAAAAGCTTCCCAGTCTGCCAAGTTTCATTAAGGTTGTCAACACTCCTTCAATTGGCATTTCCTCACTGTTTAAGAAAACTAATATGAAAAACCATCGGCTTCCACTTCTAAGGCTAGAAGCATTCATTGACCTCCCAAGTAACTTAAGACAGACTTCAAAAAACTCTACTGCCTCAAACAGGCAGGCCTCTCCTTCACCTGCCAACTTCAGACAGAGAGATATTAGCAAAATCACTGTGAGGCTTGGAGGGTGGAGTAAGTTGATGCACCAAGAAAGAGCACACTGCAAGACACAAAGGTCCTTTCTTTTATTCTTTTTTCCCCAGAGGAAGAGAGAACTACTACTCCTCTATGGAAATCATTCACTTTAAATTTTTTTTCTCTCTCCCCCACTTTAATGTTGCTAAAGAGAGGGGTCTTACTATGTATTGCCCAGACTAACTCTGAGTGCAAGTGGGCCTCTTGCCTTCAGCTCCTAAGTAGCTGGGATACAGGCATTCAGCACCGTACTTAGTTTGTATATGTCAATTACTATAAATTAAGAAAGTTGAAAGCTTGAAGCAGCATGATCCAAACGTCTTTTTTACTCTAAGTTAAAGCACATGCTTGTGACCCAACACTCAAGTTAATACCAGTTTTGAACAAAATGCTTATAAGTGAAGTGATTTTTATCTGCACTATTAGTAAAAATCAAGCCTGCAAAAAACAATCTTATAAATAAGTAGTAATTATATAATATAATATATAGTTAAATAATAATATAACTTATAATAGGTTACAATAATCTTACAAATTTTAGACACAGCTTAAAAAAAAAAAAAAAAAAAAAGAATACCTGGGAAATGAGGTATGATTTCCCCATCTAATTTGTAAGCAACTCCAACTTTGATTTCTGTAAACATATCCAAAATATCCAACTTGGTAAGGGCCAACCTAATTTTGAAAGAAAAGACATTGTTGAAACAGCAAATTTCTGGCATCCAGTAAGAATGATGCAGGAGTAAGGAAATTCATGCAAAGCTCTAAGTTCCAAAGCAAGTCTGGAAACCAGTTAGGATTGTACTGGAAAGCGTGCCACACACAAACATCACACTGATGAGGACACTGCGTGGACACGGAGTCTTCACAGAACCCCTGAGTTACTTTCTAGTAACTACAACAGATTTTCACTGGTAGCTTCCCACTTGCTCAGCTTTCTCACTGAGGGACGACTGTGGGAAGTCTGCCTAGTTAAAGGATGCACTTTGTGTCAGAGGGACACAGCAGAGCGCACTGTTCCACATAATCACAAGAGATTAAGTACATTTCCACACATGCTACCAGCCCAGTTCTTCATTCTGGTTAACATCACCTCCACCCTTCTGGTCAGAAACTGACAGAGTAAGGAAACGACCTCTTCGTGATACATCAAAGTTTCTCCAAAACTGACTGGAAAACAGGATTTTAAGGGAAAAAAAAAATCTGTGAAAATTAGATAAAACACTAGGTTTGGGATTCTGATTCATAAATTTTGGAGTTTTTTGTTTTGTTTGTTGTTGTTAAAAAAAAAAACTCGTTAGAAATTCAGCGTAATTGATCCAGATACAAACACCTTTACAGCGTATTTTCAATGATCTGGAGTGTATCTACATACATCTCAGCTCATACCATCACCCTGATTTAAAGATGACGAAAGTGAGACTCAGAAAGGTGAGTACATCCAGTCACATCAGCCAGCGTCTGAACCCAGGACATCAGATATTGAGCCCGCCCACATACTAAGTCTCCATGCACCATTTCCGCCTTTGTATATACACACACTGTTAACTCTATCCACCCATGTAATCATCCATTTGCTCCTGCTTGCCTATCTATATTCCACCGCCCTCTACAGAGATACTCATAAGGTTAGATGATTGGCATTCTCTCTAAAGCACTGGGTACCCAGAATACCCTGGGGGTCTCTTCCTGTGCACTTTCTATTGCATCTCATCCCACTTCTGAAACTATCATTTCATTCTGGAGCCAAACGAGGGAAGCTTGTCAGGGGACTCTCAGGTTTACTTTTTACAGAATCAAATCTGTGGTTACCAATGTGTGCAATGTGTGCACCATTTCCTAAAATCAATGTTTCTTAAGAACACTCACGCAGTAAATCCATTGATCATATGAGCGTATTTGAGTGAAACAAGGTCCAACCAGCCACATCTTCTTTTCCTTCCAGTAGTTACTCCAAATTCTCTACCCCGTGTTTGTAATAATTCTCCAATTTCCTGGATAACAGAATTTATGAGTTAGAATATCAGAGCTGTGTATATCTAGGGAAAAACACACACACACACACACACACACACACCGCCACCGCCACCACCACCACCACCACCACCACCCCCCACCCCTTCCCCCCCCCAAAAAAGTATGTCTTTTGATAAACATCATCGTGAAATAAGACAAAAACAGGAATTCCATGGAAATGACATTACTTGGAATATATTCAGTTTTGATTTTATTTTTAAATTTTTAAGCTAATATTTTTACAATATTATATACAGGTCAAGTGTGGACTGACATAATAAATAGTTAAATGTTGTCAATTAAAAACAAGTTGTTATGGTCTTAGACATGTCTCATAAGAAGTCTCTGGTTAAGGCTCAGCCCTAAGCAACTGGCAATATTGTGAGGTGACGGGACCATAAGGACATTAATGTCATCAGTCCATGAATGAGTTCACAGCTGAATAGAGTACTAGGAGGCTGCCCCTTGTTGGAGGGCAGAGGTTCCTGTGATATGCCTTTCGAGGGAAACCTAGTTCTTGCCATCTTGTTCTTACTTGCAGATTCCTAAATGCCACAGGTGAGGTGCTGAGCTTTCCTATTGCAGGCCCTTCCTTCCTTCTGCCAGTGCACTCACTGTCTTACCACTGGCCCAGAAACACAGAACAGAGTAACCAGACTTGAAACCACAAACATCAACAAAAATACATCTTTCCTCCTTTTAAATTTTCTCATGTAATTTTCACAACAAAGGAAAAGCTCATAAACAAATACATCATTAAAATTTATCTAAATGGACAAACCTATCTAATCATTCCAGGAACTAAAGTTTTATATATAGTTTTCCTGTTAACTTTTAAGGCAAACACATCAAATGATCCCTGTAAAAAAAGAGAGAGGCAGGAGTCTGTTAGGGTTGGGGTCAGGGAAACAAGATTTTTCTTACAGAGAAACAGACTTACGTTGTCTTGCTCTGTGGGAAAGGCACCAATACCAACTCTAGTGGTGTAAACTTTCACAACTCCATAGACTTCTCCCACATTCTGAGGGGGCATACCCAGCCCTGTACAGACACCTCCAACAGTACAGTTTGAAGAGGTTACAAAGGGGTAAGTTCCTAGAAAATAGAAAACAGACAAACAAAAACCACTAAGATGAACACATGTACACAAATACCATAACACAGAATTATCATGAAGACCATGCATCTGAGTGTACTCCAGGCACCTGACAGACTAGACCCTAACTGTCACTGTCCTCTCTCAAGTGCTCAGTGTTTTAGCTTTGAGTCTCTTTGTCTATAATGTTAAAACAGTTAAAAATGCAGGTGGTTACAGCTTTATAACCAAAGAACTATAGTTACAGAAAACCCCAGAGGATGTGCAGCTGTTACCTTGGCTCTCTATAGTACATACTGCTCTCTATAGTACATACTGACTAGCTACAGAGTACGTGCAGTTGTTACCTTGACTCTCTATAGTACATACTGACTAGCTACAGAGGATCTTATGTAGAAGCCCACCTTCACATTTTGACTGGGTCCTGTTAATTCTGAGCAAATGAATCCCTGGTAGACATATTTAGGGTGCAACCGGACCCTGGGCAACAATAAGTTTGTAGTGTTCAACATTTCCCGTTTTTAAACTCTATTCAGAGAAACCCTCAAATCACAGAAACAATTATGAGAGTACATTTTCCTTTCCGTCAGACTTAACCACTCACCCTGCTAATTACATACTCCCTTTCCAGATTGAGGAAGCATATTACAGGAGGAAAGGATATAGAATATCTATAATAGACAAATACATTCTCTTTAATTAGTATCTAGAGTCAATGAAATGTCAAGAGGCTGACGGAAGGCACAGCGGTTAAGACACTTGTTGCTCTTCCGGAGGACCCAATTTTGATTCCCAGCACCCACATGATAGCCATCTGTAACTCTATTTCCAGGAGATCCAAGGACTTCAGGCCTCCAAGGCCCCTTCATCCATATGGTGCACAAAATACATGCAGGCAAAACACCCAAACCATAAAATAAAAATAAACAAAAACAAAAACAAAAAAAAAAGAGAAATGCCACTCAGAACTGTTAACAGTATAAGAAAACATTTATATATAACCACCAGCAGACTAATGAAGAGTCATCTAAATAAGTTTAGCTTAACCATGAGAACGGAAGAAATGTTGAGTTTACCAGAAAGTCTCACGCACAGAGTTAGCATAAACAGGTTTTCCTAGATCTCGAAATAGTTTAATCCAATTTCTCTATTTTAAAAGAATTAAAGGTGGTATTATTTTACAGTTCCAGAGAAACAGTACTGAATAAAAATCAACAATTCACAATCTGCAGAACTCCAAACCCACAGAATCCAAATGATTCCATTTTTAATGAAATATAAATCTTATACTGTGCTTGCTACAATACTCATTTAAAAAAAAAAAAAAAAAAACCTTACTATATTGACAAGGTACCTCATTCTCAAATACACAAGCTAAATACACTATAACCTCCTTAATGCTAACATAAATATTTATATGTAAGTACTTTGAGCTCAGTCAAACTCCCTATAAATCATATCTCACTTACCAAAATCAATATCTAACAATGCTGCGTTTGCACCTTCTACCAAGATTTTCTTGGGTGGTCCATGGAGGGCCTCATATAGGAAATAAACTCCATCTCTCACCATCGGTTTAATCCTTTCCATATAACCCTACACAAAGACAAAAACCAGTTTCCATGTGCACTAATACATTGTAACACCAGTCAAAGTGTGAACTCCCTGGCCTTCCACAGTGGAAACTGACAAGTCAGCACAGGAAGGTCCTGGTGACAGGCTCATCCTAGCGCAACATCTGGATTAGCTCTGCTCTCTCAGAAAGAGTGATAGCAATACAAGGACTAGGGATGTGGCACAGAGGCAGAGTACTTACCAAGTAGTGTGAGTCCTGAGCAACACACACACACACGCTGTAACACGCAGAGTACTTACCGAGTACGTGTGAGTCCTGAGCAACACACATACACACGCTGTAACACGCAGAGTACTTACCCAGTATGTGTGAGGTCCTGAGTAACACACATACACACACGCTGTAACACGCAGAGTACTTACCCAGTATGTGTGAGTCCTGAGCAACACACATACATACACACACGCTGTAACATTTAAAAGTTCTTCAACAACCTCACTAGAAATAGCACAAATGCTCCCTTCATAAAATAGCTTCCAGGAAGAATAAAAAGAGCTACTATCTGTTTATATTAGATGGCGCTTTTAATATTTTTAAGGTATTTGAAAAGCTGCATTTATAATATATATAACTAAGAATTTTCAAGTTCAAATCAGACATCAAAATGTGGTAAGGACACAAACTACACTGCCAAGATTGCAAACATTAGTGATTGAGTGCTGTCATTCTTTATGACAACAACACTGTAATGTCATCATTCGATAGTACCAAATACTAACATGAGTTGCTAGTAATGTTTAATTTCAGAATTTAAGTACAAACTGTAAATAGGAGTTTCCCTGAAGACTGCAGCACAGCCACAATAAAACCTGGTTTTGACTATGGACACTAGGAACAACAATTCCAGTAAGAAGTTCCTGCTTACCAGGAACCCGTATGAATATGTTACACCTGTAATGAATGCCTCTGTCTGGCCCCTTCTTGGCACTTGTCTTTAACCTCTCATTTATATTTTAGTCCTTTCTGTATGGCTAAAACAGAGCCCTCGTCCAACATATGCTACTTACGAAAGTCTTCTTTGGTTTCTTTTGTTGTTGTTTCTTTTTCTCCCCTTGAGCCCCCCACCCCTGGCCCTGCTCAAGGATGAGATCACATAGGCCAGGCTGAGCTCCACCTCAGTGTGTAGCTGAGGATAAATTTCAACTTGTGATCAACTTCCTGCTTCTACCTCTCAAGTGCAAGGATTACCAGTGTAGGCCACCATACCCAATTTATAAGAATCATAAACAGACCTAAAGTCTACAACTATTAAAGAATGACATATGATATGTAGATTCTTACTCAGTTCTGAAAACAAATGAATGCACTTAAAGAAGTAATCACCAGGCATATAGGAAACAATGTGAGATTTACCAATGACTGAGAAGGATCTGCTAATTCAGGCACCAGTGGTACAGCAGAGCTACGACTGGTAGTCTTTCTGGTGGCCTGTAAAGTTAGTTGTCTCATGAATAAAGTCCTACCAGCCAACTTCACAAGTGACCAAACTGTCCCATTCTTTACTGATCCAACAGTAAAGTAGCCATGCATGGTTTCTTCACAATGCAAACCTGGGCTTCCTTGTGCTCAACATTTTCCAATAGCTTTCCACGGTCTCCTAAATAACAGCTAAGTTTCCTGCAAGTGCATTTGTGACTGGCTACTTTGTGTCTGACTACTTTCACATCTCATTCCTTTTCCCAGACAATATTCCATATCTAGCTAGACCTGTGTGAAGTCAACACAGACATGCTACATACAGGGATTACTGGTCACTACTTAATACACAAAGCTGAAATGTATGAAAAACTCAAATGTCAGTTTGGCGATAAGGATTTAAAAGCCTAACTGAGCTAAGAGAGCATTACCTTGAGTTGCTGTAATTCACCTTCGATGTCTATTTCCAAAGTCGGGTATATAGATTTATACTGGTTAGCTAGAACTTTGAACCTGAGAAATAAACAGATCTATGCATTAACTATGTTAAATACTTCAAATAATATCATCCAAGTCAAGTGATTTTCTGTGCCTTATAAATGGTCTTAAAATCAAATTAGTTTTGAAACTGAAGTAAGGAGATAAACATGAATAAATTATGCACTCAAGATACACTTTCATGTTTAAGTCCGGCGGTGGTGGCGCACGCCTTTAATCCCAGCACTTGGGGGGCAGAGGCAGGCGGATTTCTGAGTTCGAGGCCAGCCTGGTCTACCGAGTGAGTTCCAGGACAGCCAGGGCTACACAGAGAAACCCTGTCTCGAAAAACCAAACCAAACCAAACCAAAAAAAAAAAAAACAAAAAAAAAAAAAAAAAAAAAAAAAAAAAAAACAGACAAAATATAATTAAGGTGATGTGTGTAGCTGAAGAAACAGAACTGGAATAACTAAAATCTGAAAATACAAAAAACAGATTATATTCTACTGTGTAAAAAGAAGAAAGGGGGCAGTCTACAGGCTGCTCAGACAGTAGTAATTATCTCTAGGACTTTTCTTACCATGGCCGGCCAGAGCAAGTACTAACCACATTTTCCATGAAAATCATTTTATAAAGAGTATGTCAGTATAGCATTTCTATCTTTAAAGACAGGACATGGAAAGCTAATTATTTCTGGATGAGAAGACATAATGGGTTCCTGAACCTGAAATGCCAGAGATAAGATCCTACCTAGGACACGATTAGCACATCAGAATGCCACACTGGTAACATTTCCTTTCACAGAAAACCAGTTCACACACCAGTTCTCACAAACCGTATGGCCGGCTCTGTCCTCTTAGGACGCCATTCTTACACATCATCAGGTTATTTTTTTATGAAGTAAATGTGAATACCGATGCTATAATTTTGTACTCTGGGTCTTAAAAATCTGTGGTCTTTCTTTTTACTATTGAAAAAACAAGTTTTTTACCTCTCAGAGAAGCCATCAAAGTCAGAAACAAGATCACACATCCGAAGTCCACTCCGAGCAGCTTTAGAGGAATACACAGGGCCAATACCCTTTTTCGTGGTTCCCAAACTTAAAAACAAACCCAAACAACTTCAAGTTACACAAGGAAGATGTAAGTATTGTTGTCAGATCTTTTCAAAGAAGGAACTTACAATACGATTTTTTTTTTTAACTATTTGTACAATTTCCTGTAAGCTTATTTGCATAATCTAACTGGTCTTCTCTAAAACATAGGGAAGTATTCTTATCTGGGTTTTATTTTGTTTAATCTTGGCTCACAATTCATACATAAGGATGTAGATGTGCTCAAACTATATAAAAATGAAATATATATATGTCATACTTTTTCCCTGCTTGCTCTTGTCTCTGCTGTTCCTGGATACCATCAGCTGCTTGATGAAAGTCAAACACTGAGGAGAAATCAAACAAACCACAGTTGTTACTAAAACAGAGATAATGTGCAAGGTAAAATGCCCCACTCCACACTGCTCAGAAGAGAGAGATCCTCCCAACCTGGCTTCTGACAAAGTGCATAGATGTGTTTCTAAATGTAACACAGCAGTTTACACTTGTAGTTTCAGGCTATAGTAGGAGGATCACAAGCTTGAGGCCTGGGCTATGTATGTGGTGAGTCCCAGACCAGCCTGGATTACACAATGTTTGAAGAAAGCAAAAAAGAAGAAAAGGACAAAAGGCCAATTTTAGAATATTCTAACCTAAAATTCAATACAGTTCCATCTACAAAGATCCCCTCCCTTCCTCTACACCTTCACGTCTGGACAATCGGTGTTTAGAGCTCACCTCAATGCCTCCCCTTTCTTCCTCCCTAGGACCAAACTTCACATCACCTTTCACTAAACTAAAACTAATCTGTGTGCCTCTTTCCACTCTTTGGACACGAATCAAAATTCTTTAATGTATCCAAAACTTTCTTGCCAAGACACAAACAAGTCATCGCACCCTTGTCTTTGAAACTTAATGGCTTTCCACTACTTTTCAGAAAAAAAAAGTCTTATATGGGAAACACCACTCTGCTCACACCAGCGGTCCTTGATGACAACTGTAAGCTTCCTGTGCAGTGTGCCTCTCTACGTATCCATACACACTCACACTCCCTGACACACTCTGAGTAGTAGGACCATGTCGGCTTGCTAGTTAATTTCTGTAGCAACAAGTGCTCAAATATTTACTGACTGATTACATAAGCAGCTTACAGACTGGCAGGTCGGGGGCTTTGGTTTCTGAACGTCTGAAGTTTGTCTACTTAACAACTTTATAATAACAGACCATAAAACTCACCAGTTTCAGGTATACAATTTGATGGTTTCTGCACATTATGCCACTATTTCTTTCCACCAATTAAGTCATTTCAAAATAAATATATTGAACTATGCCAATGACTGAGTTTTTAGAATTAGGAAAAATATTTGTAAAAGAACAACTTAAAAACATTAAAGATACACATTAGATACAGAAACTAGAAAACTCTGATAAAACCTGGACTGAAACTGCCCTCTCAGGAGCCTTAGCCTCCAAGCCATGCAGGAAGTGTTGTTCCCCCAATCTCCTGCTTTTTGAGACACTGTACAAACTAGGAGTGTAGCCCTACCTGTAGCCTGCTTGGCAAGGTCAAGTTCCAGCTTTGTTTGTGGAATTACCAGTTTTCTCTGGCAAGCCTAGTGAGAGCTTTGAGATTTTTATATGTCAGTTACATTACAGGTGCTGAGTTTGAAGTGTGTGAATTAATACATGTCTCAGTACCATATAAGTAGATAAAAGAACATCCTTAAATTATACTGAAATAATACATATTCAATGATAACTACAAGCATGTCACAGCAATGCTATTTTTAATAGATCAATACTGGAAAAACTCAATTTTCATCAATGGTCAAGGTGATAAAAATTTTGGTATATTCTTAATAGAATTTTAGGTAACAATTTTTTAAAAAGGGAAACTTGCTTCAAGAAGCAATGCAAAAGACAGTATAAACTACAATTTTAAATAAAGTTTCAAATGTCAGAATCAATTTAATAGAGAAGTACGAGCTGTGGTCACATTTGATCAAAGGGAACAGATAATGATGCAGAAAAATCACCATAGCACTTTTTCAGGGACTCGGAAGACTATATTTTAAAGACTGTAGTGATTGAGTATTTTGTTTATGAATTTCAGTCTATCACATTGTACTTCAAACTGCTCTCAGATGATTAGTTTATTATAATGTTCCTAACTTCTTGTTCAGAAAATAGCCTTTCTAATTTCAGAAGCCAGAATTAACCTTAAGAATTGCTTCATTAAACCTTAACGTTGCAAATGTTATGACTGAGGTACTAGAATATGCCATACACTTTCTTCTGAATACAAAAGCATTTGCATTTAAATACTTATTTTCCAGGATCAGAAGTTAAAAAAGTAACTAGAAAAACCACAAACAAACAGTTGACAAAAAGCAGTTGAGCTGTATTTTTAAAAATTAATTTATTACCAAATAAATTAAAAAAAAAAAGCTACTGCCTTCCTAGGCCCCAGGAAGCTATTAGTATAATCAGAACAATGACTTTCATGGTGTAGAACCTTAATGCCTTCTAATTATTTTTGATTACTCTCTCTGAAGTTATTTTGAATATTGTTTTTGAATATTGCTTGTTTTCTACAGGTCTAGACATTGAATGACAAAAAAAAAAAAAAAAAAAAAAAAAAAACCTACCTTGAGAGTAAGTCTACTTTTTAAACTGAAAGATAACTGTACATCCTCACCAGTGTCATTACCACCCCAGTAAGTTATAAATCAATTTGGCTGCGTTTCACTTATGTGAGCATCTGATACTGGTAAGTAATCAGGATTTTCTACCACTTAACTACATTCCCAGCCCTCTACTTAAGCCTTATCAACACACTTAATAAAAGAATGCACTCAGCAGATAGAACCACAACTCGGCTAACACCTTTGCTTGCTACCTTGTAACTCATTGCCACTGGGGCTTCATTTCCCAGTGAAGACTCCCAGGTACTTCATCTATAATTAACGAGGCCCCACTACGGCTCCCAAACTGCCTGCTCCTGCTTAGGATTGCTTTCCTGACATGTAGTTCATCTCGAAACTTGTGCCATGACACATTCATTATATATTTATCTTATATATTTTGTATTGTGTCCACTACTTTACTATAAGCTCTATTAAAGGATTTTTCTTTTTAATATTGTCTTTTGTAGCACTCTTGAGTCTTTAGTGTCTGGTATCATGTCTAGCAAGATAGGTATTCAAGACATGAATAAACGGATAGACAACCAGAAATCTGGATTTCACATGCTTACAATATTTAAGTTGTCTAGTCATTTTTCAGGCTACTCTGAATAAGCATTTCTCTCATATTACAAAATGTATCAATATTTTGCATTAAGTTGTTTAATTAATTTAATTAAAAATATTTAAACTTATTTTATGTGTGTTTTGCCGGCATATATGCCTGGTGCCCAGAGGTTAAAAAAAGCATTGAATCCCCTGGAAGTGGAGTTCTCAGTGGTTAAGAATCACTATGTAGGAACTGGGAATCAAAGCTAGGTCCTCAGCAAACAATGACAGCTCTTAAGCCACTGGGCCATCTCTTCAGCCCCTGCTTAGGTATTAATTGCATAGCAGCTTCATCAATTTAAAATTTCTTTGGAAGAAAATAGACAATTCAAAATACTGACACTGTAACAAGTTTACAATGTAAGACTGACATGAAATCTATGACAATAACAGAAAAGACTGGACAAGCAAATGGAAGCATGCTAGTATGAGAGTCTTGAGGATTTTATTGTTGGTACTAACCCTTCTGCACTGTTCCCACACCCAGTCTCTTTGCCTGGCAGTCTAAAGCACGAAGTAATAATCTAAGAAGTATGCAAACTGCATTCTCAGACAAAGTGAGGAACTTAAAGCCTTTGTATAGAGAATCCTACTTTGAGTATTTGAAAACTCAAAAAAAATATTTTAAATGTTGTATCTAGTCATACCAACAGCTATTGAAGTCTCCAGTACAGAAAAAAATAAGCAGTCAGCTTCACAAACAAACCATACAGAATACTACAGGTATGAAAACATTTCACAATACTAGCACAAATTTGCTCTTTGCAGATTTTATAGATTAAGAAGTCCCCTGATGGCATGTTTATGTTCGGCCCAGGGAGTAGCACTATTAGAGGGTGTGGCCTTGTTCGAGTAGGTGTGTCACTATGTGTGTGGGTTTTAAGACCCTCATCCTCTGCTGCCTGGAAGTCAGTCTTCTCTTCGAGGCCTTCAGATGAAGATGTAGAACTGTCAGCTCCTCTAGCACCATGCCTGCCCAGATGCTATCAAGCTCCCACCTTAATGATATGGGATTGAATCTCTGAACCTGTAAGCCAGCCCCAATTAAATGTTGTCCTCATAAGAGTTGCCTTGGTCATGGTGTCTGTTCACAACAGTAAACCCTAACTAAAACAAGTCCCTACTGAACAATATAATGGGAAAGATG
Source organism: Rhabdomys pumilio (assembly GCA_030674055.1). Lineage (NCBI taxonomy): Eukaryota > Metazoa > Chordata > Mammalia > Rodentia > Muridae > Rhabdomys > Rhabdomys pumilio. Next base: position 64,519,428 of record JANHMN010000015.1, read on the forward strand.
GCATCTTTCATATAAAAAAACCATGTAAATTCAATACAGTTTTCCTCAAAAGTGATTTTATTTTTACTTTATCATTGTTTGTTTAATGTGCATGTATGGGCACATATACCAAGGAACTCAGGTCATATGTTTGCAAGGCAAGCACACTTACGATCCGAACTACCTTGCCATTATTTTACTGTGTTATTGAGGTGATGCACGAGGATCAAATCTGAAGCTGTTACATAGCCACACTATTATTTGATTTTCATTTTGGTTGAGACCTTTTGAGCTAGACAGTGGCAGCACACGCCTTTAATACCAGCACTCAGGAGGCAGAGGCAGGTAGATCTGAGTTCTAGCCTGGCCTACAGAGTGAGTTCCAGGACAGCCAGGGCCACACATACACACACACACACACACACACACACACACACACACACACACAAAACACTGTCTTGAAACAAACAAAAAAAAACATAAACAAATAAATAAAATAAATAAGGTAAGAGGGAAGGGGAGAGAGGAAGGGAGAAAGGGAGGGAGAGAGGACACAATGCTAAAATTTCAGCAGCTACTGTATCAGGACATAAACCTTTTAATAGTTTCAGGTCCATTCCAAAGCTCTCTATTGGTCTAAATCCCCTACCTCCCTTTCTAGGTTATCATCCTGTAAACACATCACTGCTAATTAACCCTATTGGTTCAGAAATGATAACCAAGAAGAAAACACCAAACTCACTGGTGACAGCTGAAATTAATTTTAGAATCTAGTTCTAATTCATGGAGAAAACTAGTATGAATGAAGAGGTAATTTATCACATGTGCAGACAGTTGTTCTAAAGACTGAATTCATCACATCTACAGTCATTCTAAAGATTTGCCAAAGGACAAATGCATTCTTACAAGAATGCCAACACCGACAAATAAATGCTTTGTATTTATGTGATTTACTCTTTAATGACTAAAGACATTACAAAACCCTGGTTGTTACTCCTCTGCTCAACTATGCTTGTCTTCAGAAATAGGCCTACTTCAACCTAGTCCTTGTCAAAATAAAATGAAGGAAAAAAATCAAGGTCTTACGTATTTTAACTTTGACCACTAAAACATGGAAATAATTCATTATTAAATGCTTTCTCTCGGTACACTTAACTAAAAGGCAGTTATAAACAAATACAAACGGCCTCATACCAATATGAGCTCTGTCCGATATGATAAGCCTTTTTTCCCAGCCATCTAGACCTAGGAAAGAAAAGATATACTTTATCAAACATTTTGTGAAACAATTTTTAAGACTTAATTTCTTTATGAACAGAATGTCTACAAGTGTTTTTACTGAAGCAATCATGTTTGTATCTCTTCTTCTGCATGGGAAGCTTTGGGCTTATCAAGTTTGTCACTGGTCTTAATGTTCAAGCTCATTCAGACTCTTATCTCCAAATATTTTGTTCTAAACAGTTGCCATCTTAAGTCACATTCACATAAAAGATCCCTAAAAACCCAAAAAAGAAAATTCAAGAGAAAAAAGTTGGTTTTAGTAATGCCACCCTCCCCAAAGTTATAAAGAAATATGACTAGACAAAATAATGAAACTTAGCATTTCTCAACAGGATTGTAGATGACTACATTTAGTACATCTCAGTGACGAGATAGATGCATCCCCATGCAGTTATGTAAGAGATCAAGAGCAGGGCTGTGAGCTTTCACACCTAGGTCTCATCACCCAGTAAATTAGGGGGAGATTAGAAATTAGGACATGGGTAAAATATGAGGAGGGTAGTTGGGAGGGTGGGCAACAGAGACAGTGGACAGACAGGGAGTCTTAGTCAACATCATAGTCAGAATACTTACGGATGTATTGTTTTAAACCCAACACAACTCAAACAAGACAGAGAGCATCTCAAACCTGAGCTCATCTTGAGGGAAACTGTATTAAAAATGTCCCTTAACTGTGTATTACTCGCCTTGTAAATTCCCTCCCACCCTAATGAGCATCTACTGAAGACGCTAAGGCGGGACCCAAGGATGTTTCTTTTCAGGACAGTGCACGATCCCTTGTTTCGGGGGGGAAAAACCCCTTTCAAGGATGCAGCAGTCCAGTCCAGAAGTAGGCGCACTGTCACTCTAGCTACCTTAAGATCAAGTATGTAAGTAATGAACACATCGAAGACTTGGTACCTTCACAAAGGTCTATCAGGATGTTATCCTTGATTAGAAATAGTAACTAGGAGTGACATTTAAACTCACATAAAGACATGTACTCTAATAATCTGAAAATTCTAATAAATTCTAATAATCAGTTTATCTGGCATATGAGATCTTACTGAAACTGCATACAATAACACATTACAGTTAGACCCATTCATTCATACCTTTCCCCTTTCGAACATTTTTCTCTGCTTCTTCAAACAATCCAGGAAGATGAATTACCACTCCATTTCCTAAAAGAAACAAACAATCCTCCACCTTAAACACCTGTAATTATAATATAGACATACACATAAATGTTAAATTGTAGACATCTATAACAACCATCTATTTTGAACGGAACAAGTTACATTCACTAACAGAACACTGCATTTTATTAAGGAATCCCACAAAAAGGACTCAAAGTTTATAAAATATATATAAGTGATGGGGGATATAAAACACTAAAATTATGTTCAAAACAACTTGCAATTTCTTTGTAACAAATCAATCATGTTCTGAAGAAGCTAAGGGTACAGCCAGGTCACTGTCTACACTAATATCTTTCAGAACCACTCTGCTAGTGATTACAGGATTAATTTAGTGTGGCATTAACATTTTTAAACAACAGAATATAAATCATCAGACTGTAAGAGTTTAGAATGAAATATCTCTTATAAAGAGTCAGAGTTGAAAGTCTTTGGAAAATTCATTGATAACCAGAACTTCTCTTTAGAATGAAGGTTATGATGCTCACAGGTGCCTGCAAAGTAAACATCCTGGGAACCACATCTGCAAAAGACCTGAGAGAGTGATAATAAGCAGCTCGGCAGGTCTGTCCTATAACATATCACAGCCAAAATTAGTGAGGCATCAAGGAACCATCTGGTCAGTGAAAAGTAAAGTTGGTTTTGATAATGAAAAACTACATGTTGCCCCCTAGAAGTTCAGTTTAAACACTTACCGATAAAGGCAGTAACGTTTGGATTAATTATTCCACTAGGTAAAAGATGAAAGTCATATTCCACTGAATCTACAACAACTGTGTGGCCAGCATTATTTCCTCCCTGAAACACAATAAAGGGGACACTGAGCCTGATAATAAATTTCTGCTGAAAGTGAATACAACCCAAGGAAACTGAAATGTTTGCTGTGTGTGTGTGCGTGCATGCGTGCGTGCGTGCGTGCGTGTGTGCGTGCGTGTGTGCGTGCGTGTGTATTTTTAACCAAAAACGTATAATTGTGTTTTCTTTCTGAACAGTATACTTGAGCGATTGCTGTCAAAGGATCAAAAAATTTGTGAATTCAACGTCACATTTATTTTTAAGAGAGAATGGGTAGGAAAGGCATAACTAATTCTAAATTGATATACATACTCAGGTTACTCCTACTGCTCTTTGATATGCCAAGCAGCTCTGGATCTGAAATTTGTATTCTTGGATGGATTTAAACTAGGATGTGTTCCCAAGTAGTCCCCAGTACTGGCTATCCTAATAAGACTCTAGTTTACAAATCAATCTTAAGCGTTTAGTTATAGTGACAGACCCCTACAAGCTTCTCTTTCTAAAAGACATCAGATCAAGAAATCCGTAATGCTTAGAATTACAGTCGAAAGCCATGGCTATATGGTCAGTCAACAGTAACATCAAATATTCAATTTCAAAAATTAGATATTAAGACGAGATTAAATGACCACATAATCTCTCCAACTTTTAAATTAAAAAACAAGGAAGGAAACATAAAGTAACTGATTTGATTGTACAACAAACTTTGAAGAGTAAACAGCAAAGATGAATACAATAGATAATACCACTATTGTGTAGCATTTTAAACACACACACACACACACACACACACACAGCAAAACTGTCAAGTCTTTCTCATATACTTACCACTTGGCACTAGTTGCAAGTTTTTAGAATCCTTCTGAAGATACTTTTTCCATAAAAACACATATTTATTTTCTGTTTTGTGACAATGTGAGGACTCAACCTTTGAGTCTCTACAGGAGGCCACAGCCATGCTTTGTTCTTTTTAGATTTGTTTAGTTATTGCATAGTCACTACACAAAGCACTGGGTCAAGTATATCGTGCATTACGTATCTGATTATATTCACCCCTTATCTTCCCTCATCAGTTCCGTTTTCCATGCTGTCAACTCTCATTCTTCTCATATGTGTAAGGCAACTATATATGCAAATTATGCCATTTCATTCATTCTTTATGAATGAATAAAATATCATCTGGTGACAGATAACTAGATTTGTTTATTTAATAATGTAAATGACCATTCCATAAACTGCAAATAAAACCATTTTATTCTTTTTTTGGTTTTTCGAGACAGGGTTTCTCTGTATAGCCCTGGTTTTCCTGGAACTCACTCTGTAGACCAGGTTGCCCTCGAACTCAGAAATCCACCTGCCTCTGCCTCCAATTAAAGGATTAAAGGCGTGCGCCACCACTGCCTGGTTCATTTCATTCTTTTCTATCTATACATACAATAATTAAACTAGTCCCATAACAAAATACATTTGGGTTGTTTCATTTTCTGTCATAAGGCCAATCAGCCTTTCTAAAAATCATGCACTTTGGGCTTCAAAATAACGTCTCAAATTTTCAAAGAAAATCTCTTAAAATATGAAGCACATTAAAATTCCCAAGTCCAAAAGAAAATGCTAATTTGTCATTACTAAAATTGTTTAATTCTAAATTATCATTAAATTTAATAAATATTTACATGTTCAATGTATTGGTAACTTCGAGATAAGCCATCAGTTATTTACTGTAGGTTGAATATTCATTCCTAATTCAAGGCTCCAAAGCCTGAAACTATGTGCTGACACATTAGTGGAAAATTCCACACCAGGAAGCTTCCATCTTCCATCTCATACACAAATTAAAAGTCTGAAATGTGAAACACTCTGGGCCACAAATACCATGGATGCAGCATACTCAATTTTAAAAATCCAGCCATTAAAGGTAAAGTAAATTATGCTCTCAATACCTCTTAATCAAACCACTTAGAAATTTTTCTTTTCCAACGAAATCAGAAGTTTTCACTTCCTATATAGCTAATTTCCACTGTTCTATCTCTAGAACTGAAATAATAAGAAAATAATTTGGTTCCAAAGATTATTTGGATCCAGAAAAGAATATTTTATGAACAAGAACAATCCCAAATTTCCTAGATGTTTTCTTCTATCTTGTATTTCCATATAAAATTCCAAGTCAGTTTTCAGAGTATGTTCAGCTACCCTTCTTTTCCCTTACTTTACAAATCACAATTAACATGCCCCTGGCCACAGTATTGATCTGGATCAAGCACAGTAATCCAATCTGAGCCATTGAGACTCAGAAAGCCAAATGTAAAGTGCTAGACTCTATGAATACTGCTGAGAGGGCCCAGAAGCAGCCTTGATCACTCTCCTCAACCACCAGACAAACCCTCACTTTGCTTGTTTCAGTTTCTTCCCATTCTCTATAACAAAGAACGCATATGATTCAGGAAGCAGCAATTACACACAGTGAGTGTACACTCTTGCTCTTGGAGTTCACTTCTCGGTCTAGTGACAACAATGTAAGATTAAATGCTGAATTTTAATAACATTTCTATGGTGCCCAGGACAATACTTTAAAGACCGGCACTGCAGGATACAGGGATGCGATAACAATTCTTAGTTATCTTGTAATTGTTCTCAGACTTTTCCAACTGAATCTTAAAGAAGTCAGAAGACAAATGCTTTGGGTACTTTTTTCTTTCTATGCTCTTCAAAACCAAAGGCCACCGAGCCCAATTCTACATAGGAAGTTCAGATAAAATATTGTTGATATGTCTAAATTTCTAATTTCTAAAGGTCTTGGAGAAGTTTAAAAGCTGTGGGGCAGAGGGAGCTAAAAGGAAATGAAATCAATCTGCAAAAATGAGCCCATTCTTAGTTTAATTTGCAAATAGGCCTTTCTGTTCTTTCAAATTACTCCCCTGTTTTGAAACCCTTAAGTGAGTTCCTGCTGTTAAAGACACTTAGGCAACTTCTTGGCAGTGTTATGAACACAAAATAATGGTATCTTCTTTTACAACAGCAAAAGCTCAAGTGTGGAAGACTAACAGCTTCATTCACAAATCCCAGAGGCACTTCTCAGACCCCTTAGGACTCTAAATAGTATCTTATTGAATACATGGACACTACTATAACCAACAGAGCTCAAAATGAATGAAACAGTGGGGTTCCCACTATAAATTAGAGCAAAAGTCACAATGTCTCAAACCCCACTCTACTATTCCAGAAACCTAAAAAGGATGCTATTTCTCATCAGACTGATCTACAGCCTGATCTACAGAGTGAGTTCCAGGACAGGCAAAGATACACAGAGAGAAACCCTGTCCCGAAAATCCAAAAGGCGATTAGGGGAAGAACCTGGCAGTCTTGAGTTAATGCTTACTGTCAGTGACACTTTCTTGGTACCGAGTCCTCACTGTTCCAGAGAACTACATCACCAGCTCTGATGCCCCGTCAACCTGTAACAAGCACCTTTTAAGCACTAGTTTCAATTAGCTTGTGATTCCAAAGTTGACTATTTTACGTTACTACTAGTACACTGACTGAACTATTCAACATAACCACACACTACATAGGAAAATACATAAAGGCATCCAGTAACAGCAGTGGCTTCCTAGACAGACTAAGAGTCTCTTGTAGACACAGGCTCCCCCTCTCTGGCATTTCCACTGTAGAGCTAAGTGTTGTCCCGTAGATACAAAGTAGCTGTTTCCTGGATGGATCATCAGTCTGCAGCTGCTCCTCTACTTACCCTTCTCCTTTCCATTAAAAACATTGTTTATACTGATCTAAAACCAAAGGCGGCACAGCATAACAGCCATGCTTTGATTCAAGTCCTTATTTACCTATTTATTTACCTACACAGTTATAAAGAACTGTCTATGATCCTGAAGCAGAAGACAGGCCTTCAGTGCTCCAACAGTAAAAATACTGTTATTTGTGCACCTATTTCTTGCCCAAAAGGAATCATATTTATTGAAACACATAACAGAGGGAATGTGCCTTTAAAAACATTTCAAGCTATCTTTCATAAGTAAGGGAATTAATTTGTCATTCTACTTGAAATATGGAATATATATACACTCTGAAGAAATGACATGTAAACTATAACACAGGATACATCTTATTGATATAAACCTGTTTGAATATATATACTTAATTAACACATAGTGACTATACAAAATGGTTATGACACTTTCACACAGATAGATCATGTATTCTGATCATATTCATCGCTATCTGTCCCAATCTCCTTCGTCTTCCCAGATAGTTTTTTCTTGTCATTTAATCTTCCCTTTGGATGAGGAAACATGCTATATTTGTCTTTCTAAGTCTGATTTACTTAACAAAATGTTCTCGAATTCCATCCATTTTCCTGTGACATAATTTTTTCTTTATACCTAAAAACCAAATAATGAAATAAATTCAAAATCAATCCAAGCAGGCCATCCAGGGCTATACAGAAAAACCTGTCTCAAAAAAAAAAAAAAAAAAAAAAAAAAAAGAAAATGCTTAAGTCTCTTCTTCACCTTCTTACAGCTAATGAGATTAGTAAAAATCCTAAAGCATACAAGAATAAAAGTGTAAGGATCATGTAAGTGTTAAGAAGTTTCTAAGAGTGAGCAGTCTGATCATCTATTTCTCTGCTAGCCTCTTCCTCAATCGGGCATTCCAAAGGCCTCAGATCAGACTGACACATGACCTCCCTCAAGAAGACTTTACGGTAACAGTAACACTGGCACTCTACAAACTTGATTCTATAACTTTTTAAAGGTCCATTATATTGAAACCCTTTCAGAAAAGTGCCACAACGGCTGCAACCATACTCTCTACAATGCAGCTGGAACTGTGCACACTTCCAAGGAAAAAGGCAAGCAGGCCTCAAGCCCACCCTTCTGCCCAGCAAGAGTTTAGGTGCTTTGCTAAGTCTTCAACCCAGCTACCAGATCTGATTTTAAAAGTGAAAGGTGAAGGCTGGGCTTTGGAGCACTTTCTGGGCGATGGCAATGTGAGTCAGAATCCATGCCAACACCTGTGAGAGCAGCATTAAATATGCATGGTGCCAGAGAAGCTGCAGGAAGAGAAAGAACCATATGAATGCAAGATTGGTGGGAAAGCGGTAGTTAGAGCAATAGCTAGCTCAGACAGGTTAAGGTGTCAACACAATAAAAAGGAAGATGACCCAAGTCAAAGCACCTGGCTTTTTACATACCAGTTTCCTCTGAGGATTCAATTTTAGGTAGAAAGCTTCCCACGACTAGCCTAGACCACAAAACCATGTACCTTCAGAGAAAAAAATTCTTACAACCTAAATATGACATCATTAACTTCCACCACTGCACTTAGTTTTTTAATGTGAGAACTGCCCATTTATTTTGAATTCTGAAACCGGGAGATAGTTTTCTGAGAGCCTTTACAAAGGCCTAGCCTCTAGGCTGCTTCAAAGCAAATGACGAATAGGAAAAAAAAAAAAACACCCAACCATAAAACCCACGTGTCTCCGAGTAGGAAACACTCGATTTCCTGAAAGTCAACTTTTTATGTTACGGAAGCATTGTAAATATTTATAAATATCTGACTTGAAATCTCCGTATCTACTTGCCTCACACTCACTTTTCAACTTACTGGGGATTCCTTAAGAACCCGATGAGTAATAAAAGCAGATCTCCCCGAAATAGTAATCTATGAAATACAGACTTAAAAACAAAACAAAAACCCGGAGGAACCGCATCGCCCCGCAGCGGATTCTGATATCAACAAAGTACATCGATGGAGGCGAGGTTCTGCGCGCCTAAGCCTGTATTTGATGCACTGCTGAGTCTCGATTTTGGGGAAACTGGGGAAAAGAACCCTTCCTCTAGTGCGCGCCGGTGGGTGGGCCTCGCCGGAGTCCGGAGCAGGCCTCGGGCGGAAGCTCCTTCAACTACACCCGCGGCGCACCGCCAGCCCAGTCCCCAGAGGCCGAAATGCAGCTCAAGCGTCGCGCATCTTCCAGGTTCTTCCAGAGCCACCCGGAGCGTCACCCGAGATCCCAGGGCAGGGGTTCCCCGTAGCTCCCAGCCCGATGGGCGCACCTCAAGGTGACACCTCACCGAGCCGGCCGTCCCGTAAAGGGCCTGGCTAACCTCACCTGGCAGCGGCACACGATGTCGGCGTCCTGCGCCAGCAGATCCACCACCTTGCCTTTGCCCTCGTCGCCCCACTGCGCTCCCAGCACCACAGTCACTCGGTTCCCTCCGGGCCGCGTCCTGGGGCGGCCACAGTCGCCGTTGGGCAGAAAGGTGGCCGCCGGGCTGCTCTCCGAGATCGACATGGCTCCCGGCAGGGCAGAAGAGCCTTGACGAGACGCGGCGGGAGAACGGAACGTAAACCCAACTGCGGCGAGACCGCCAGCCACATGCGGAGGAAGAAGGAGCCAGAGGCCGGCCCCGCCCCCGCCCCGCCGGCCGCCACCCTCCCGCCGGGCCCCGCCCCACGCTCCACCGCCCTCTCAGGGCGGGACCGCTTGGCGCAGGAAATAGCCGCTGCACGGCCCGCAGGCGCCACGGCCTCAACTGCCGCCACCCTAGGGCCGAGGCCACACCTCTTCCCCGACCTGGCGCGCAGCTCCGAGGACAACCGCGCGTGAGCGGAGGAGCCAGGGAGCGGGGCTAACGGAGAGTTCCGCCCTCCGTGCCCCGCCCACCAGCCTCTTTGGGCTTTCAAGCTAGTGGCGGGGAAGTGGCTTTGAGGGATGTGGAACTACAATTCCCAGTATGCAATGCTTTGTGAGGAGGCGGAGGCATGGCACCCGGGTGTCAAGGTTGCCTGATTTTGGTCTCTAAAAGCCTATTTTGTTTTCTGTGTTTAAACACTTGGGTTTGTTAAGGAATGAGATACCCTTACAACGCACAAACTGTGATTTAAAAATACGTGGCAGCTGGAGCAAAGCCAAATACATTTAGAACTGAAAAGGGCCTAAAGGTGCAAACTCAAAAGCAGTAAAAATGAAATCTAGAGACAAAGTCCTAACCCTTCTTATTTTTACAGAATCTGAGTCACAGAGATGAGTCAATTGCCTACGTCATATCCGAATGCACCTGGGTTATTTGATCCCTACAATCTTAAATCTTACCATATTTTATAAAATATGTTTTGTCTGCAAAAGAATTTCTCTTTTGCTCCTCCTATTTTTTTCTCTTGAAGAGAGATCAATTTTATGACCTTCTAATTTGAGGAATACTCTACCATTGAGTTATTCCCCCCAGACCTTTGAAGTCTTAATAATACTTAAGCTGCTCTCATGAGGGTTGAGATTGTACCTTGGACAGTTTGCAGAGTCAGTAAGCCTAGGTACTTCTGGATGTACTGTTCTCAGTGTTTCAATGGTGACGGATTCCAGAGTATGCCCATTGTCTATCTAATGTGGATGTGGGTTTATCTATGTACTTATTTACTTATTTATTTATATCATTTTTGGGGGTGAGGTCACATACTGTGGTGTGTGTGTGTGTGTGTGTGTGTGTGTGTGTGTCTGTCTGTCTGTCTGTCTGTCTGTCTGTCTGAAGACCAGCAGAGGGCATCAGATCCCTGGGAACTGGAGCCCATCTGGAAATGTGGTTGTAAGACATCTGGAAATACAGCTGTTCTCAACCTATGGGTTGAGAACCCTTTGGGAGTCAACCAACCGTTTCACAGGGGTTGGATATCCGATGTCCTATCTGTCAGGTATTTACATAACGATTCATAACAGGGGGAAAATTACAGTTTTGAAGTAGCAATGAAGTAATTTTATAGTTGGGGCTGGAGTCACCACAACAGGAGGAACTGTATGTAAGGGTCACAGCCTTTGGAAGGTTGAGAACCCCTGAGATAATAGGTGCTAAAAGGGGAATCCAAATGCTTTGCAAGAGCAGCAAGTGCTCCTGATGCTGAGCTCCTTCTCCAGCCCTCATCTAATATTTTCACTGCAGCTGTGAAAACTACCTGTGACATTAAATTTTGGTAAAGAAAATAATTGCTTTGAAAAAAGACTAATAATAAAGGGTATAGCTCACTGGTGTAGAGAGGTGATTGCTTACTAGCACAGGTAAGACCTAGGATTTGGGGGCCTGGAGAGATGGCTCAGCGGTTAAGAGCACTGACTGCTGTTCCAGAGGTCCTGAGTTCAATTCCCAACAACCACATGGTACACAACCACATGGTATTGTACCAGGGAAATGTTAGTGATCCCAAAAATGAAAACAGACAGGAACCGATCTGATGCCGCTCAGAGCAGGGTCTTTATTCTATTCGAGCTAGCTCGGGCCCCCCAAAGAACCATAGTCACGCAGGACTGTTTTGGTAGTGGGGGAGCCCTAAATGTCTATCAGGGCAAGGCTTTATAGTAAGCAACAAGAATACATGTGCAAGCATCTAATTGGAAAGCTCTTGTGGCCTTTAACATAATTGACTGGTGCTGGGAGTCATAAACTTAACTCCTGCACTCCTCTGCACTGGTGGTCATTGGGCATGGGGTGGACTTGTAAACGGGGTGCAGGTTTGCTGGAGACACTGGTCTTGTTGAAAGTGTAACCTGGAAACTGGTCTTGTTGGGGGTTAGCCTAGAGTCTGCAGCTAGGCTCAGGTTGTGTTGGGGGCAACTCAAAAACTAATGCTAGGTACCTGAGTTCAAACTTAAGTCAAGTTCCCTAAAATGAAGTATGAACTTAAAAGATTTGGCATCTCAATAATGGCTCACAACCATCTGCAGTGTGCATCCAATGACCTCTTCTGCTGTGTCTGAAGTCAGCGACTGTGTACCCACATACATGAAATAAATAAATAAATAAACTTTTAAAAAAAAAAGACCTAGGATTTAACATTCACCATTACAAACAAATACATATGGCACAGAGTCATATTCTGTGTACTATCTCCCAGTGTGGCTATACTGTCCTGATATCTGAGAGTCCATAAAGCCCAGTTTCACATTGCATAGTTCTCCTAATCAAACCAGTCTCCACTTCAGTTCTGTGGTGGGCAGGGTTTTGGATGTGATCATAATAAGAAGTCTTTACTATGCCTGTCCAGGTCTCATCATAACACTGAGAACCTACTGTATACTAAGACTTCTGGGCACAGGCAGCACCGTGAGACAAGATCACCAGTGGGGACATGAAAGGTGGTTTACTACTGCTGTTCTGGCTCTGATTTCTGCCCCCGATGGCTAGTTTAGCCATTTGAAAAGTTTCTCCACGTTGGTTAAGCCATATCAATTGCCTTGAAACCCCAGGAGTTAGCAATAGAGAACTAAACTGTTTGTTTTCTTAGATTCTTTCATTTGTTTTCTTAGATTCTTGCCACATGCCTCTAAAGCCTGATCATGTCTGGCCGTCCAGGATATTTCATCACCTAACATCATTGACTATTCACTTAGGAGTCCCTGCAAAGGCCAGTCTGAGGGCCAAAAGATGAAACCTATCAACAATCCCTTGGCCACCAACTCTGTGATGGTTTGTATATGCTCAGCCCAGTGGAGTGGTCTGTTCACAGCAGTAAAACCCAAACTAAGACAGAAGTTGGTACCAGGAGTTGGGTATCGCTGTGACAGGCCTGACCATACTTTTGTCTGGAAAAATGTAGATTTTGGGACTTAGGATTTTTAAAAGCAGTAGAATGCTTTAAATGGGGCTCAATGGGCTATCCTTGTAGGAAGGAATATGGAAGACTTTGTAACTGAGAGTGATTTGAATTGTGTGGACCAAGAGGTTTCAATGGAGAATTTCAATATGTGGCCTAAAGACTGTTTTCTTGGCATTTTGGTGAAGAATGTGGTTACTTTTTGCCTTTGTCTGAACAGTCTGCCTGAGACTAGGATGAAGGGACCCAGATTAATTGTATTGATAGAGGAAGTCTCAGAAACTATCATTGTAGACTTTGTTCTCTGGTTAAGTTTCATGAAGAGCATTTTAAACAAGTGTAGCAAGCTGGGAAAGAAAAAATATGAAATACATGGTTTGAATTTTAATGGGCACTGGGGAGTGAAATGGAGCTGAATCCTGTGTTCAAGGGTATTAAATTGAATGAAGTGGGTAGTGACCTTAGGGCAAGACCCCACGCAGCTAAATTTAGGTCCAGGCATGGGTAATACAAACGTTTAATCCCAGGAGGCAAAGCCAAACAGATCTCTGGGGTTAAGGCCAGCCTAGAACAGAGCAAGTTCTAAGTGAAGAAAAACTTAAATCCAAGCTTGGTGGACCACACTTTTAATCCCAGTGTTTAGGAGTCAGGCAAGCAGATCTCTGAGTTCAACGTCAGTCTATGAAGCAAGTTCCAGGACAGCCAAGCTTAGGCAGTGAAGGAGTTGGAAAACAGAAAGCTGATGATGATGTAATAGAACAAGGGGCCATGTTCCAGCTCCCGCAAGCAGCAGAACTCAGAAGCTTCAGCCATGTGGCTCTGGCTTTAGAGTGAAAAACAGAAGAGAATACTGGGACAATTGATACTGTTTAAACTGGAGCTAAGAAATTAGCTGTGATTTAGAAGAGACAAGTATCTATGTGTTTGAGGCTCTTTCCTACTTTCTCTTCTGTTAGATTCAGTGTATCTGGTTTTATGTGGAGGTCCTTGATCCACTTGAACTTGAGGAACTTTGTACAAGGAGATTGTAGAGTGAAAAATTATAAAGACCATTTTATAAAATATATACAGGCTCACTAGTTCCAGGAAGGCGGAACTGAATATAGGATTTCGGGCCTTTCACTGTCCCGGGATACATTCCTCAAGCTTCAGGGAAGAAAATCCACCTGTGGGTGGGGTAGGCCCAAAGCAGGAAGACACATTCCTGGCCACAAAGAAAAATAAAAAGGCATGCCCAAACAAGTCCTAACTAGCCATCCTGCCGCCTCTGCTAGTTGCTGATATTTGAAATAACCAATCGTGTGTAACCGCGCCAAACTTTCCCGCCTTTCACTACCCCTACCCATAAATAATCCCCCCCCCTCCGCCTCTGGGGTTCGGGGTCAAAATCCCTTGTCTCCTGCGTGGGACGGGTTTCAACCCAAGGGCCCTTGCTATTAAACTACCTTATGTAAATGCATCAAGGAGGTCTCTCGTGTGTCCGTGTGTCCGTGGGTGAGCGCAGGTCCAGACTGGAGGTAGAGTCCCCTCGGGGGTCTTTCAGAGATAAGGATGGGTCAGTTTGCATTCTTCTACAAGCTGACCTCCCCTTGAACCAGCATCATTTGTTGAATGTCCTGTCTTTTGTCCATTGGATGGTATTGGCTTCTTTGTCACAGATCAGGTGACCATAGGTATGTGGGTTTATTTCTGGGTCTTCAATTCTATTCCATTGATATATCTGTCTTTCTCTGTACCATGCAGTTTTTACCACTATTGCTCTGTAGTACAGTTTGAGGTCAGGGATGGTGATTCTGTGAGAATAAAATTTGAGAACAGCTTGAAACAAATAACAAAAATTCATGGTCAGTAAAGACCACCAACAACATATTAAATATAGCCATAATAAAAATATCAAGTCCCTCCAGGGGCAGGATGACCAAGAAATGAAAAGGCATGCAAAGACGTGCCCAGACAAGTCCAAACAAGCCCAAGTGAGTAATGGGCTATCTGGTGTTTACTTTTCTCTCCCCCCCACCCCTGAGAGGTCCGAGGTTTCATGGTCAAAAATAACTAGTCATCCTGCCAGCTCAAATGATTGCTTATGCAAATTGCTGATGTTTAAAATATCCAATCATATGTAACCGCGCCAAATGTTCCCGCTCATCCCATCCCCTGCCTATAAATATCCCAAATTTCTTGGGGTCTTTGTTGAATCCTCTATCTCCTGCGTGAGATAGTTTCGACCCAAGGGCCCTTGCCATTAAACTACCTTTTGCTATTGCATCAAGAAGGTCTCTCATGTGTCCTTGGGTGCACGCTGATCCAGATTTGAGTGAGGGTCTCCCTTTGGGGGTCTTTCAATTTCCCCAGAAGTTCTCTTATTGTTGAAAATAGTTTTCAATACGCTGAACTTTTTGTTATTCTAGATGAAGTTGAGAATTGCTCTTTCTATCTCTGTGAAGAATTGAGTTGGAATTTTGATGGGAATTACATTGAATCTGTATATTGCTTTTGGGAAGATGGTCATTTTTCACTATGTTAATCCTGCTGATCCATGAACATGGGAGATATTTCCATCACAGGGGAAATTTTCCTGAACAGAACACCAAGGGCTCAGACTCTAAGATCAATATTGACAAATGGGATATCATAAAATTGAAAAGCATCTGTAAGACAAAGGATACTGTCAATAGGACGAAACAGCAACATACAGATTGGGGAAAGATCTTTACTAACCTTGCATCCAATAGAGAGCTGATATCTGATATATACAAAGAACTCTAGAAGTTAGACTCCAGAGAATCAAATAACCCTATAAAAATGGGGTACCGAGCTAAATAAAGAATTCTTAACTGAGGAATCTCAAATGACTGAGAAGCACCTACAGAAATGTCCAACATCCTTAGTCATTTAGGGAAATGCAAATCAAAACGACCCTGAGATTACACCTCACATCAGTCAAAATGGCTAAGATAAAAAACTCAAGTGACAACCAACACTAGTTAGGATCCATAGACAGAAGGAACACTCCTCCATTGCTGGTGGGATTGGAAGCTGGTACAACCACTCTGGACTGGCAGTTCCTCAGAAACTGGAAATAGTTCTACCTCAGGACATCATCAGCTACACCACTACTGGGCATATACCCAAAAGATGCTCCAACATACAACAAGGACATGCGCTCTACCATGTACATAGCAGCCTTATTTTTAATAGCCAGAAGCTGGAAACAACCCAGATGTCCTTCAACAGAGGAATGGATACAGAAAATGTGGTTCCTTTATACAATGGAGTACTACTCAGCTATTAAAAACAGTGACTTCACGGAATTCCTAGGCAAATGGATGGAACTAGACAACATCATCCTGTGTGAGATAACTCAGTCACAAAAGAACACACATGGTATGTACTCACTGAGAAGTGAATATTAGCCCAAATGTTTTGAATACCTACAGTACAACTCACAGACCACATGAAG
Source organism: Rhabdomys pumilio (assembly GCA_030674055.1). Lineage (NCBI taxonomy): Eukaryota > Metazoa > Chordata > Mammalia > Rodentia > Muridae > Rhabdomys > Rhabdomys pumilio. Next base: position 64,535,715 of record JANHMN010000015.1, read on the forward strand.
CTCAAGAAGAAGGAAGATCAAAGTGCGAATGTTTCAGTGCTTCTTAGAAGGGAGAACAAGTAATCAAGGGAGGTAGACAGAGGGACAACGTGGGAGGGAGAGAGGAGGGGAGGGAAAAAGGGGAGCACGATCAGGTGTGGAAGGAGACAGGGGAGAAGTACAGAGGGTCAGGAAATTGAACGGAGGGTGTGTAGCAGTGGTGGATGGGGAACTGTGGGTAGCCACAGTTGCCAGGAAAGCAAGAAGTTCCCAGGACCCAATGGGGATGGTGTTAGCAGACATACCCAACAAAAGGGAGAGAGAACCTCTAAAGACCATATCCAGTGGATAGGCATGGACCCTGGTGGAGGGATGGGGCCCCCCACCCATCTCAAAAGTGTTAACCCAGAATTGTTCCTGTCTAAAGGAAATGCAGACAAAGAATGGAGAAGAGACTGAAGGAAAGGCCATCCAGAGACTGCCCCACCTAGGAATTCTTCCATCTACAGATGCCAAACCCAGACACTATTGCTGATGCCAAGCACTTGCTGACAGGAGCCTGGTATAGCTGTCCCCTGAGAAGCTCTGCCAGAGCCTGGCCAATACAGATGTGAATACTCGCAGGCAACCATCGAACTGAGCACAAGGACCCCAATCGGAAGAGTTAGGGGAAGGACTGAAAAAGCAGAAGGGGATTGCAACCCCATAGGAAGAATGACAATATCAACTAACCGGAACCCCCAGAGTGTCCAGGAACTAAACCACTAACTAGAGAGTACACATGAAGGGACCCATGGCTCCAGCTGCATATGTAGCAGAGGATGGCCTTACCTGGCATCAGTGGGAGGGGAGGCCCTTGGTCCTGTGATGGCTGGATGCCTCAGCATAGTGGGATGCTAGGGTGGTGAGACCAGAATGGGTGAGTGGAGGAGCACCCTCACAGAGGTGGGGGGCGGGAGGGGGAAGGAGATAGGGAGTTTTTGGAGGGAAACAACCTTTGAAATGTAAATAAATAAATAAAATAATCAGTTAAAAAAAAAAAAAAAGAAGAAGAAGAAGAGACCAGTATTACTGAGGTGAAATCTTCTGGGAAGTGTTTTCTGAGAGAACAAAGAAGCTGTGTTCCAGAGATGGCCAAGGTTGTACCTCGTGCGGCAACTGGACATAGTAATGTATAGAAGTCACCCAGGTGAAGTGGTTTTGAAGGCCTGAAGGGGTCATGAAGAGCGGCTGAGGCTTGGCATTGTGTGAGGCCATGGAAGGCCATTGGTGAAGGTGCAGCCTCAGTTACAGTTGATGGCCCAGGACTGAAGGGGTCATGTAAAGGAGCTGAGGCTTGGCAGCATGAAGAGAACTTATGAGAGGCTATTTGTAAAGCCTAGTCACAGCAGTAGACCACAGACTGTTGGAGATGCCAGTACCATGGGATGATCACCATGAACAGCAGAAACAGTGGAGTGAATCTGTCGCTGTAAATCTAAAACCCAAATAAGCCTCTGCAAGGAAAACACCACTCAATTAATATGAATACAAGCTGTGCCTAGATTGGGCAGGTCCACCACTACACTTCTATACTCCCCAGCTATGAGATCCCTTGCAAATTCTGGTTTCTTTGGGGCCTGTGCTCTGTTCCATTTTCCTTCCTCCTCCTCTTCTGTTTTCCTTTCTCTCCTTCTTGTTTTCCCTCCTTATCTTTCTCCCTCTCTCTCTAAAACTTTCAGCTCCAACTACCCTTCCACTGCCCAATCACCACCAGCTCCAGCCTTTATTTCACAAGTTAAAATGGGGAGAAAGTTCACATGAAGTCACCTGAGTAAGTCATTCACTCCTCTTCTGAGGCAGCCCCTCTTGGGGAAGCAGAATTAGCATCAAAATACAAGCAGCACCAGAGCAATCCACAACTTGGATCAACATGAGCTTAGAGTGCTACAGACAGAGCCTGACACCAGCCCTTTGGAGGAGCCCAGAAGATCGTGTGTGGATCCCAGACATTGAAACAAGAAACTATAACATTGAAATTACCTTGGAGACATCATGATGTTTGAGATGCCAGAGGCATGGGCTATCTGCTGAGGAAAGCTGCTAACAGGGAGTAGAAGCAGCCCAGGAGAAAGAAGGTGTTGCAGTCCACAAAGATGAAAAAGGAGTTGGAGATCTGAGGAGCACATTGACATCAGACATGGAGATGCAGAGTTTGGAGTTTGTCCAGATGGTTTCCTGTCTTGCTTTGGGGATTAAGTGATTGGATGAATCTCAGAAGAGACTTTGAAATTTGAACTTTTAACATTGTTGAGACTGCCATAGACTATGGGGACCTTTGAAGTTAGAATAAATGTTTTTTTTCATTGTGCTATGTTTAGGTTTGGCCCCCAAAGACTCATGTGTTTGAATAAGCCTATGGGGGCCGGGGAGTAGAATGTGATTTGTTTATGCTCGGCACAAGGAATGGCACTATTAGAAGGTGTACCCCTGTTGGAGTAGGTATGGCCTTGTTAGAGTCGGTGTGTCACTGTGGGTGTTGGCTTTAAGGCCCTCATCCTGAGTGGGGCCCAGAGCAAGAGGAAGAAGGGAACCCCTCATTCTAGCTGCCTGGAAGTCAGTTTTCTGCTAGAAGCCTCCAGATGAAGATGTAGAATTCTCAGCTCCTCCTGCACCATGCCTGCCTTGATGATAATGGACTGAACCTCTGAACCTGTAAGCCAGCCCCAGTTAAATGTTGTCATTTATAAGAATTGCCGTGGTCCTGATGTGTGTTCACTCTGACCCTTGCAGGAATCCCTCTGCAGCTTTTCCTCCCAAGTAATGGTAATGGTCATGGTCATGGTCATGGTCATGGTCATGGTCATGGTCATGGTCATGGTAATGGTAACACTGTCTGAAGTTTCTCAAGGCCTTTTACTTCCCTTCTGTCGTTTTAACCAGAACTGCTGACACTTAATACTCTACAAATAAAACAGTTCAATGGCTAATGAACTATGCCTTAAGTCCTAGGTGTGACAGGGTCAGGATCCCTTTGACCCATGTTTTCTCTCCACTAGCACTTTTTTCTCCACCTGTAAGCCTGCACAATGTACCTTTGATGAGCCAGCTTGCCTCCATTTTAGACATTTTAGACTTTAGGCCATCTGTTGTTGTTGTTGTTGTTGGTTTGGTTTGGTTTGATTTGGTTTTTTGTTTTTTTAATGTAAGAAATATAAGGGCTCTGCTATGCACACATACCTTCATGCCAGTAGAGGGCGCCAGATCCCCTTATAGATGGTTGCTGTCATCTTAACCCCCGAAACATCCCACCAGCCTCTTAAAGTCATCTTATAGTAAAGACAAAGGAAGCTCATTCCTGTTTATGGTTACAACTGTGTTTCTCAAAGACAGGGCTAGGCCCCACTGTAACCTTAAGTTCAAATGGTTCTATACTGCATGGTCCAGGAAACAGCAACCGTGTCTTTATTTCAGAAAGTAAGTGTCTTGCAAACCTATGACTACCCGATTCTGCCTACCTTACAACCAGGTCATTGTTCCCGGAGCTCCTTAGGACTAACTTATTACTATGCTTATTCTCTGCTTGGGTAATACCACCTGTTTTGTCCACCAGGTTCCCCATTTGGTAACCCCCTTATCCAAGCTCTATAAAACCTTGTCTTCGCCGGGCGGTGGTGGCGCACGCCTTTAATCCCAGCACTTGGGGGGCAGAGGCAGGCGGATTTCTGAGTTCGAGGCCAGCCTGGTCTACATAGTGAGTTCCAGGACAGCTAGGGCTACACAGAGAAACCCTGTCTCGAAAAACCAAAAAAATAAAATAAAACCTTGTCTTCCTAATGCCCAACACTAACCTCTCCCACCCCTCCTTGGAGGGAGGGGAGGCAATGTATACGAATAAAAAAAAAAACTTGCTTTAATTAGTTGCCTGCTTTAATTAAGTCGATGGTGATGATTTGGGTTAGTGTTTTTTCTCCTCTCATCTTTGAGATTAACCAATTGCAAAACCGTCTCTTCAGAGATAGAATTCAGTAGATAAGAGAAATACACCAGTCCACACTTTCCCTAATACTAAACCTTGTGAGTTAAAGTGACTCAGTGTACCACCGAGCTGTGTTGCCTGCTCATGGTGATGATACAATGAAGATTCAATTGCCCCTCAGCATGGAGTAAATCATATTGCTACATGTGATAATTGAGCTTGTCTCAATTTTATAACAAGATTACAAAGCCTTTGACAGCAAAAATGTTATCACGTGTATTTGATTTTTAATTGCACAGTCATGACTATTCATTTCTGTTCATTTTTTCCCCCTTGAAAACAAGAAAAATATTTTTTTTTCTATTTTTAAAATTAGATATAACATTTTATTAGTTACTTGAGAGTTTCATATGCACTGCTCTGTCAGCTTGACACAGACTAGAGGCACGAGGGTAGAGGTAATCTCGATTGAGAAAGATTGATCTGTGAGCAAGTCTTTGAAGCATCTCCTTGGTGATGCGAGAGGGCCCGGCTCACTGTGGCTGGTACCATTCCTGGCCAGAACTGTATAAGAAGGGAAGCTGAATAAGCCCCGGGGAGCAAGCCAGTAAGTAGCTTCGTTACTGCTTCAGTTCCTGAGTTCAAGGCCATCCTAGGCTACACAGAGTTGGAGGCTGATCTGAGAGCTACAGAAGACTACATAGAAAGACAAATCGAAAATCATTTATAATTTCTCCTTTATTAGGTCACCTCGGAGTTTTCAAGATTGAGTTTTTGTAATGAAAACTGGGTTCATGAGTTCACCCAGCAGCTGTCTTTCAGAGTGAGCCAGGAGACTCCCTGAGGGCACGCGCACTTAGGCTATCCTTCCCTGCATGTGCACAATGCACAGGCCAACGGTAGCCCCGGGAGCGTGCCAGCCCTGCAGGCAGTGCAGAGGCAAAGGCAGTTACTTAGAGGAGGAGTTGGTGCCATGTTAGCCCGGCAGGTGGCAGCGGCGCTGCTGTTGTGGCTGAGCTGCTGCGTCTCAGCTCTGTGGAGGTAGAAAGATGCATCCCGGGCCATTGGCCTTGAAGACCCTCCCCACCCCCCGCCCACACCCACTCCTTATCCCTCACCAGTTTGATTCCCAGATCCCCAGAAGATGGCCTGAGCTCCCTCTGGGAGTCTTCAGAGCCCTCTGAAACGCTGTTCTGCAGAAGGGCGATGGTAACTTCATGTTGCTGCTCTCTTAGGTCATTTAAAAGAACATTATAGATAGAAACAGATAAAATGTGTATGTATGTATGTATGTATGTATGTATGTATGTATTTTGGCCTATCCCACTGTACACTATTCTTCTTTTCCGTTTGCTGCTGGATATTGCAGCCCAGCTTTCCCTTCTCCATTCTTAAGTTCCTCCTGTAGGTTCCTCTTGTAACTGTACCCTGTTTCTCCCCAAAGTAGAACCAGAGATGGCCAGGAAAGGGCACATTACTTCTCACTTATATTAAGGAGTTGAAGCAGAGTGATTTTTCCTAAAATACTGAAGATGTTATGAAGTCCTGAGAGATTCTTAAAGCAGGTATTACAGTATCCAGTAATCACTACCTCGAAAGAGATAGCACAATATTTTAGGTTTCACATGGGTAAAATGCACCTGAAGCCGGACAGTGATGGCTCATGTCTTTAATTCCAGCACTCCGGAAGTAGAGGCAGGCAGATCTCTGTGACTTTGAGGCCATCCTGGTCTACAGAGGGAGCTTCAAGGACAGCAAGGGCTGTACAGAGAAACCCTGTCTCAAAGAAAAGAAGAAAGCACAATAAACTAGAAAATTACATTCATCAAATATGCTATATAAAAATAAGAATTACCTCCCTGAAACCCTGTATCAAAAAAGCAAAACCACAAACAACAAAAAAGAAATCAAACAATTGTAAGTTTTCTTTACAAGGAGAAAGGGGTTCTTTTTCCCCAAGAGCTGTATTATGTGAGTTGGTACATGTGAATTCCAGCATTCAAGGGGGCAACAATTCAAAGCAAACTTTGGATTATAGTTAGACTCTGTTTAAAAATAAAGTATGAATTAAAAATCAAATGTAGAGGCTGGAGAGATGGCTCAGTAGTTAAGAGCACTCATTCACTGGCTTACTACAGGCTAACTTCGGTGCCAGAAGATTTGGCGCCCTCTTCTGTCCTCTGTGTACATTGCATACATGTGGTGTACGGAAATATAAGACGCAATACATGCTGTTTTGTTTTTTTAAATCTTAAAATTTCTAAATTAAATATTAAAAGAGCAGCCATTATGGAGATATCAGTGAGAAAAAGCAAACGCACTGTGCTCTGATAACCTCGTAAGCCCCTTTTTCTTTCACAGCGAAGATAACGAGTTTTGTGAGTCTAATGAAGTCTTATGTTTCAAGCGTTCAGCAAATGCAGTGTATCTCTGCGGACAGTAGAGAGTGCTAAGGACGGCCTGCGAACACAGGGATTTTGTGAGCTCTATTCATAATTTTTGGTTCATGTGTTCTATCTTAACACCAGAGAAGTCACCAATGATGATTAAAAGGACCAGGTAACAAATATATTAGATGTTTTCTAGTAACAAAATCTATGATATATCTACTGACACTTTTCCCTGCCAGAGGAAAGAACTCTGGGTATGGTTATATGATAAAATTTGATATACTGTAAGATACAGTTACAGTTGGTCATTCCTGGTTTACCTATATTCATAAGTAAAGGAATGCTCAAGTCTCTCTCCCTTCTCCATGTTTCTCTCGGTCCCCCCTCACCTCCCCACCCCCTTTCTCTGTGTGTATGTCAGGGCTGACGCAGTGTGATTGGGAAAGAGTGCTGGGTAAACCAGAAAGGCTGTGTAAATGTGAGGAAATATAATTCCCACACAAAGTATTGATTTGGAGAGTGAAAAGTTAATGCTGTTGTGCCTTAGACACTGCCCACCTTTATTTCTTTTGATTGATTATTTACTTAGAGACAGGTCTCAGTGTATAGCCCTGGATAGAGTGGAAAGTGATCACTGTATAGACTAAGCTGGTCTCAAACTCACAGAGATACGTCTGTCCCTGCCTCCAAAGTCCTAAGATTGAAAACAAGTGCCACCATGCCTAACCATTGTCTACTTCTATTTTGGGACAGGTTTTCTCACTGGCCTGGGACTCGCCATGTTGGTTAGGCTAGCTATCCAGTCACCTCTAGTGTGTAACCTCTAGTGAGGTTAGAGTCATGTACCAGCATGCCTGACTTTTGATTATGTGGGTTCCTGGTATTGAACTCAGGTCCTCCTGCTTGCAAGGCAAGTACCTACCCAGCCCTAATATTTTTTGAAAGGATAAAATTTAGGGTCTAGGGGGATAGCTTATTGATAGACATACATGAGGCCATATGTTCAACAGGCACTGGGAAAAGACAAATAATAGACTCCCAAAAATTTAACAAGATGGATTTCAGACTGTCTCATTGTTAGCTATTTTGAAAGATGCCTTGTATAGCTGAAATTCTTCCCTGACTGGAGTTCTTTCTTTCACTAACATTGTATTTTTACCATTTTTGCTAAATAAAATTCACGGAAAGCTTTAGTTTGGACATGAGCTCTTGTGCTGGGCCAAACAGAATGAACCAAAATGGAGATGATAATGTCCCCCTCTTACCTGACCAGAGTCAAGAGATTAATGAGGTAAAAAATCAGGACAGAGAAAAACAGTCAAATTCCCAAAGAAGCCAGTTTCAGTAAGTACCATAAGGACCTTCCATCTGTTTTTTGTCCTTAGAAAATGTAACTGGAGGTGACCTGATATTGACCTGACTGTAGTTTTTCATCTGTATCCCTGTTCCCGTCTTAGAGAGTTCAAATAACTAACCCACATTTTATTCTTAGTTCTTTTCCTTGCCCGCACTTCAATAGTGCCAAGCTGCTCTACTTAGCTTATCAGAATATTTCAGAATATTTGTGCTTTTTAATGAAATAAAGCATAGCCTGGTTCTGAACTGCAAATACAACTAATTAAGATGTCCCAATTGCTAGAATTCTGTCTTTTGATGAGTTCTTTATCCAGTGGAGATGGATATTCCTAAGCTCCTTTTTCCATGTAATCTAGATCTATTTTTGAAATTTTATATATATATATATATATATATATATATATATATATATTATAATATATTATATAAAATCATATATATATGTGTGTGTGTGTGTGTGTGTGTGTGTGTGTGTGTGTGTGTGTATGTATATATACGTATGTGGATTTCTTGCCTGCATGAATCTCTGTGTACTATATGTGTGCAGTGCCTGAGGAGGCCAAAAGGAGATGCCAGATACCCTTGGAACTGGAGTTAAAGACACTTGTGAGCCACCATGTGGGTGCTGAGAATCTCAACCCATTCCTCTAGAAGAGCAATCCATGTTCTTGACCTCTTGGCTAGCTCTCTAGTCTCTAGATATGTTTTAAAACCAGAGGGAGATGAATGCTGATGTTCACCTCCCTTATAGCACGTACTACTGTGTGTGTGTGTGCACATGCTATAGATATATAATATATACATATTATATATATGTGATATATATAATATCTTATATATATAACATGTATATTATATATATATATATATTTCCTATTTTTCTCAGTTGATTGGCCATATACTATCTGTCCCACACAAGGATTCAGTGTGGACTTGAGTCCGTTTCTGTCCTGCTGTGTCCCACTGGTGAGTGTGCCTACGCTGTATCAATCGTACATCTAGAGCTGTCACTATAAACCTGGATCCCTCCCAGGAAGGTCCTCCATTCTATGGCCAGAAGTCTTAGTCACCCTGGGACCTGTACATAGCCGTGTAAGTTTAAAAATAGGCTATCAAGTAGTACATGAAACACTCTTCTGGGATTTTTTTTATTAGAATTGCAATGATTCAAAATGACATCATTAGGAATATTAAATTTTCCTATTAAAACAAGCATCCTGTATCCATTTATGTATTCTGCAGAAATGGGTTCTGTGCTTTCCCTACTTCTCTGTGTTCATGTCTCTTCTTGCTGCAGGACATAGAGCTTGACAAATGTAACTTACATGAGTCAGGGTTCATTTCCTCACAGAATGAGGGTTGTAGCAGGAGCTTGCAACATGTGGTCACATTGTGTCCACTGCTAGCAAGCAGAGGGAGACGAGTGCTGATGTCCACCTCCCTTCCCCTTTTTATTATTTAGTAAGAATGTCCCCAAATCCCTCCATAAAAATGTCCCACCCATATTTAGGGTGAGACTTACTGCCTGAATTAACCTAATCTAGAAACTGCCTCATGTCAGACCCAGAAGTTGTCTCCCAAGTGATTCTTGACTGTCAAGTTTATATTAAACACAACACCTACCCAACCCCCCTTTATTTCACATCAGGAGTATACCCAGGACTACGTGGTAAGCACATGCTCTATTATCTGAGCTTTACTCCGAGCCCTCCTCTCAATCCTATGATTTTATTTTACCTTTTATTATGTAGTTTCCTAGTACTTCCAAGTGACATCTTTCTGGTGGGATGGCAACTCATGTTTTCAAGTTGAGCAATTATTTCTATTGAGTTTAGAATAGGTGTCCTATCACTGGGTAGGCAGTCTCTTGCATTAAAGACCCTTTTAAATTATCAAGTCACACAAAAGTTTGTCATTTTCTCCACCTCTTGACATAATTTTATGATTTATTCTCTTTAATATTTGTGGAGTGTTTCATCTATAGATTTTCATTATTAACAATTAATATAAATCCAGCTTGTTTGTATCCCTGCCTATTTGAATTCAATCTGTAAATATTTACTTTAGGATATTTGTATCTATACATTTGGGCTTTGGGTTTTGTTCTGTTCGGTTTGGGTTTTACATGAGACATTTATTTGTATTATTATATGTGTTGTATATGTATAGGGACGTGACACTTGTGCATGTGAGCACAGTACTGACAGGCTAGAGGTGTCAGATTTCCTGGAACTGAAATTACAGGTAGTTTTTGTTTTGGCTTACTGTTTGTTTGTTTTTGAGATGGGATTTCTCAGTGTAGTCCTGGTTGCATTGGAACTCACTCTATAGACCTGGCTGGCATTGAATTCAGAGAGATCTGCCTACCTCTGCCTCCTGAGTGCTGGGATTTAAAAGGATATGTTGGGGTGGTTCTGGTGTTTTGATTGGGAATCTGCTTGTGAACACTGAAGGTCCTATTCCCCAGTTGGTTCTTGATTGAACTATAAAGATTCTAGCAGTCAATGAGCTGAACAGAATAGGCAGGACTTTCAAATTTTCCTGCAGGCAGGCTAAGCAGACACAGGACAAAAGAATTCTCCATGCTTGGTGGAGTGTGGTAGGGGGAGAAGGAACCATGTGAGATCTTGGGAGATGGAACAAGATAAAGGTCACCTACCTTGAGTTTCTCCTAATGTGCTTTAACTCTGCCCTGAGAGCTCACTTGGTGGTCTATCTTGATAATGGGAGACCCCTGCAGAATAACACATTCTTTAAATTTACATACTATTTGAGTCTGGGGTATTATTCTTTGGTGAATCATGGACGCATGCACACACACATGTATATGTATATGTATATGTGCATGTGTATGTGTATGTGTATGTGTATGTATATGATGTATATGATGTATATGTAGTATATGTATATGTATATGTATATGTATATGTATATGTATATGTATATGTATGTATAGTTTGTTCTTTGAAACAGGATCTCTATACCCCACTCTGGCCTCAAATTTATTATGTAGTTTAAGCTGATCTCCAATCATGATGATCCCCCTACCTAAGCCCCAATTTGCTGAGATTATAGACATGAACTGCCAATCAGTTCTCTCCTTCTACCTTTTATCATTCTTGTTTGAAGCAGGATCCATCTTGTCATCTGTGTCAGTATACTATGTACTAGAGTGTTCATTCCAGCTGATTCTGTCTGTACCTACTGTTTTACGTAAGAGTGTGGGGTTGTAGACTAGAGCCACTGCACCTGGCTTTTCCCATGGAGTCCAGAGATCAAACCTGGGTTTTCAGGATTACACAGTAGGATTTCACCTGCTGAGCTATTGTGATGATTTGAAAGAAAATGGCCCCCATAGGTAGTGGCACTGGTAGGTGTGGCTTTGTTGGACTGTCTTCTTGCTGCGTGTGAATCCAGATGTAGAACTCTCTTTAAAATCACTTCCATATTGATGGGTTTATTCTGATATTCATTCTCTCTCTAGCTCACTGGCATTCACTCCCATTTTCTCTTGTTTTTGAAACAGGGTCTCACTGTACAGCACAGGCTGATCTTCCTGCCTCAGTCTCCTGAGCACTGGATTAGAAGCATTTACCACCACATTCAGCTCTAAGATTTTCAGACATTTAACTAAAAGTTTTGGGTCCTTGTCTTTCCTCATAGGATTCTCTAGAGGTTGGATTTCCCTTATAGGACTATTCAGTCACACCTCACAAAAAGTAACATGAAATCCTTCCATCATTTATTTTTTTGTTAGTTTTAACTTACATTATTCTCTATGATGTTTGAACTATTTACCAGTAAGTTTGGGGGTGGTTTTGCCCTTTGAGAAAAGGTTTCCTCCTTTAGGCTAGACTGTGCTTAACCTCCTGATCCTCCAGCCTCAGCTTCACAGGTGTGTGTCAACGTGCCCAGCTCCAGCAGTTTGGTTTTCAATTCCAAATATATATCTTTTTCCTTTCTTCTCTTGTGATATTTTTTGAGTCTCTACATATCCCTTGCTGTCCTAGAACTCACTCTGTAGACCAGGCTGACCTTAAACTCACAGAGACCCAACTGACTCTGCCCCCTGATTGTTGAGACTAACAGCACGTGCCACCATGCCTGACTTTGTAATAACGTCTTAACCAGGCTACATAGCCACAGAGTATGTCCACATGATGTCTGTTGTTGGAAAAATGTTGGTGCTGGTCTTTAGTTAACTAAGTGTTGGAGTTTTATAAATATTCTGAGTGTGCTTCAAAAGAATATGTTTCCTCTAGTTTCCCAGCAGATGTATGGAGTTGAACCTGTAGTGTAGAATAGTTTTAGCCCCCAAAATGTTTTCTCAGTATTTTTGCAGTTTATACGCACATAGGCACAGACTTTGAGATAAAATGGTTCAGCTAAAAGGCATAATCTATAAATTGTAGAAATTGGAAAAAACCCATGAAACTAGAAAGGAAGTTATCTATTAAGAGATGAAGGAAAGGTCAAAGGTTAGTCAATGAATGCTCTTTAACTTTTAGAGGGACCCAGGGCTAGAAATCAAAGCCGGGGCTGTAACTCCTCTGGATACTCCTCATGTATAAGTCTTCTCAGATCCATTTCCAACATTAACACGTTAAGTAGCTGACACACAGGAGGAAGCAGGAAGAAGAAGGCATTACCATTTAGAGAGCTGTCTAGATTAGTAACTTATTTTATTATTATTTTTTTTGTTTTGTTTTGTTTTTTGTTTTTGTTTTTCAAGACAGGGTTTCTCTGTGTAGTCCTGGCTGTCCTGGAACTTACTCTGTAGACCAGGCTGGCCTTAAACTCAGAAATCCGCCTGCCTCTGCCTCCCAAGTGCTGGGATTAAAGGCGTGCGCCACCACCGCCCGGCGATTAGTAAGTTATTTGCAACTTTCGTAGCGTCCCTTATTCCCATTTCCTGATGCCAGACCCAGGGTGAAGCGAAACTGATGGAGGACCCGGTAACCAACAAATTGTCAGGAAACGTGGCACCGCCATTTGGCCTCCAGCACATCCACAAATTACACAGAATACTTTAACTCTGTTAGTTAACATGCAAAACCTGCCACTTGTATTTTTCTTCCCTCCTGACACTTCCAAATACAATGTAAAGGATCTTATATTAAATGCATAGGAAGTGAGAGATGGTTTACAGTTGCTAGGGAGGAAAAAAACCTATGGTGAAAATCTTTTTCATTTAAATTTATAGTGCTATATAATGTCCATATAAAAGGTGCAAATTTCTACTGATGGGGAATATCTGTTGAAATAAGAATTCAGAGAACTATTAAGACTTGTGTAATTTTGATAAAAGAATTACAGAATAGCATCTTAGCAACTTCCCTCTTTGTAGGAGAAAACTTAAAGGTGTTTTAATTTTTTCTAATCCCTGCCCTAGCTTCCAAGTAACGACACACAGAGACCTATTAGATTTACTCAACAAGTCTTAAGCACAATAACTGGGAATATAGTCGTCTATTCAAACCCTCTACGCTAGTCTGGCTAGTTCCCAGTTACATGCCTGTTACTGGTATTTAATCTTGCCTTGGCTACTCCTTTTCTGTCTGTCTATCCTCAGGGCAAACTCCTTTTGGCCACCTGCTCATGGTGACCTCTTTCTGGACCTTCACCTGCCTCATGGTAGATTCCTTCTCTTCTCTCTCCCTCATCTCTCCCTCTCTCATCCCCCACTTCTCTCTCTCTCCCCCATGACTAGGAATTGAAAGTCTAGCCTTCCTATCTTCTCAGTCATTGGCTCATCAGCTCTTTATTAACCAATCACAGATAATTGGAGAGATGGAGACAGGAGATTCTTTAATAATCATGACTGTCCCCATGTTGGGACTGCAACCAGATCTCAGGGCACAGAAATCCACATCTGAATACACACAAGACCATCTGAGTGCACAAGACCATCCTCCAGCACCTACACACAGGAAAAATGTTTCTGACTTAAAATTTTAGGAGTGGACACATTCCAGTGGCAATTAATATGCAGGGTAGATGTGAAATAGATTATCAAACAGAAGGGAAGGCAGAAAAAAATATAGAAGTCAGGTCTGGTCCAACCTCCCAGGCCCATGCTCCCAGAATTAAGACTCAGACTCAAAATATATTTACCAATACCTTGTCCATGGAGCTAGGCTCTTCTCCGACTAGATCATAACTTAAATTAACCCATTTATTCTTATTTGCGTTCTGCCATGTGACTGGTTACCTGGGCTCAGGTACCATGCATCCCTCCCATCACGTCTTCCCAAGTGAATCTTCAGTGCTGCCTCGCCACACCTTGCTCTATCCCAGAACTGTTTCTGCCTCCTGGATGTTCCACCTACTCCCTGATTAAGCCATAGGCTTAATTAGTTAATTAATTAATTAATTAATTAATTATTGACAGGTGGCATGTCCATACAGACATAAAAAAATATTCTCTACAGTCTTATGAGTTTCTTCAGTCACTTGTGACCTGTGAACTTTTGAAATACATTACAAACTGAGATGGATTTTAAATGTAATACATACACCAGATTTCAAGGAATTAGTAAAAAGAATGTAAAAATACCTTACTGATCATTCTTTTACAGCGATTACATTTGGGGTTGAATATAGTGTGGACATGATTTTTGTCTGGTCTTACCCTTTGTGATTACCTGGCAACATTTACTTAGTTACAGGTACACAGTGGCTTATGTTATATTTCTCGTCCACAATGCCTCTTGAGATGGGCAAGTTATGCTAAAATTAAGATATCCTGGATAATGAATAGCATAAAAATGATCATGAACAAGGACATAAAAGTTTTATTTCTAGTGTTCTAAGATGAGAGCTACTGGTTCCTAAAACTCCATTCTTTGATTTTCTAAATTCTAGCTGATTTCATTAAGTGAAACAAGTCAAGTGTAATATATCCAGTAGTATTTGTTCTACCAAATATATGTAATGAGTATGGCAAGTGGGTGCCTGAAGTCCAAGCACTCAGGGGAGTGAGGCAGTTGGTTTACCAGGAATTTGAGGCTAGTCTGGGCTACATAGTGATTTCCAGATGCGTCAGGGCCATGTAGTGAGATCCTGTTTCAAAATCTAAAAAGAATAGGGAAGGGGACTTACCTCTCATGCCATTTTAATGCCTCCTGAACTAAGCAAGCCCTGACTAGCCAGAATGATGGATAGCAGTCACTAACCTTACTTTTAGCTTTAGGTTCACCTCCCTGGGAGGACAGAGCTCTTCGAAGCCTGGGTATCCCCTGTGTAGAATTTCTCATACGTCAAGGAGAAACTGATGTTAATATTCTCATCCTGTCTTTTTCTCCACAGATACTACATGAATAGCCCAGAGTATTCCATTTTTAGTACCAGGAGTTCTGTAAGTATCAAATACCTTTTTAAAACATTAGTATTTCTGAACTTCCAAAGAGGTAGTCATACTTTGTTTTACTGTTACCTCTATTTATGAGATACTTAACTCTGTATCTTATTATTATTACCCTTCTTTTTAAATTTTTAAAAATTTTTATTCAATAGTTTACTTATTTATATTTCAGATGCCATCTGCTTTCCCCATACCCCCACCCTCCACCCCCGCTAATCCCCTATCCCATCCTTCCTCCTTCTTTTTTGCCTTTATACTGTTTAAATTACATGCAAGTATTAAGGTCAGTTCTAGGTTGAGGATCTAGCAATACAATAGATGTAAATAGTCAAGGAACAAGCAAGACAATAAACCCAGACAGTCAAAGAACACACATGGTAATAAACAGAGTCCCATGATCACTCCTGTGATTACTATTTCTAAGGGCTTATCAGGATGACCAAAATATTTGAGCCTACTTCCCTGTCCTAGCCCAAAGTCATCTTCATGCCTGAAGCCTACTTCTTTGTTCTAGCTTAAGATTTAGATTTCTGCCTATAATTACTTCTTTGTTCTAGCCCAGGGTTCAGATTTCTGCCTGAAATTACTTCTTTGTTCCAGCCTAATGTCAGATTCCTGCCTGCAGTCTATTTCCTTGGCCTTGGCTTATGTCAGATTCCTTCCAGGCAGTCTATTTCCTTGGCCTTGGCCAATGTCAGATTTCTGCCAGGCAGCCCCAAAAGCTCTCCACATCTCCCCCTTTTTATTGCATAAACCAGACTAAGCCTGCCATAGGTTGTTCTGACAGGAAAGCCTTCCTTATCCATCATGGAATATGCATTATCATAAGCAATGCACTTCTGTCTTAGGTTGGTAAGGCTCTGTACAGAATCTTACCCATCCTTGGCTTGCCAACCTATTAAATTAATAACTCTGTCTGGGGGTCCATTTTCAGTTTCAAGTCATGTACTTTGGCTACTACCAGCCTGTTGATGCAGTTAGAGACAAGTTTTAACACGATGGGCATAAATAAAAGTATTCCCAGGACAAGAAGGCCTAGCATGATCAAGCTATATATGCCATTCCTGAGGTTTGACCAAAATGGATATACTGACCTCAGGCCATGGATAATTTTATTGGCATTATCTGCAACATAAAAGCTCAACAGAGCAGCACTCTTTAAATTCATAATCTCACTATGCAAACTCAACACACCTAGAATGGTGTTAGAATTATGCCAAATATCCTACAGGTGTCTTTAAACTTTTTTCTAATTATAATGAAAATTTCTATAAATTTTAGAAGTAACATCACTCCAATGATACTTGAGATGGTTCCTAACTCTTGAACCCAGAACAACCTTCAGATAATTTGAATAGGTTATAGAGAATCAATCCATTGTTCCAGACACCTATATAAATCCTTTTGTATATACTCAATACAATAGTAACTTTTTTTTTTTGCTAGATGGTTAACAAATATGGCTGTCTTAACTCCTTGTGTCAATGCTATTGCAGAAGCAGTTAACGAAATTAATTAAGCTAGCAATTAATGAAATTAAAGTTGTTATACCAGCAATAATCACGCCTGCTACCCTCTTGCTTCTGCTTAAAGCCCAGCTCACTTCTTCCAGCACTTTCAAGCTTTTTTTTTTTTTTCAGAGAATCAAGGTTTTCTAATACTCAGGGCAGTAAGACAGAAGCTGGTTGATAGACCCCTGTAACAGACATGCCAGGTTTCAACACACTAACAAAATTAGAAATTATACAGTCAATGCAACTTACAATAAATACTATAGAAGAGACAAAACCAATTTCAGCTTGATTATTAAAAGAGCCTTAAAACATGCACTAACCCTTGTTTGAAATCCAGATCCTGTCCCAACTTTATCTCTTGCTATCATAACATCATAGAGAACTGCAGCTACCTTCCAAATATGTCTCTGAAAATGTCCAGATCCATCCTTCCAAATATAGACTGTTATTTCCTATATTGGATTTCTAGACAAGTACATGATTGAGTCCTAATAGCTGCTCACCTTTAAGAAAAATACAAGAGACATTATAATTTCTCTTTTTGATTCTCTGTTCCACAAGGTCTAAAAACTTGAGGCAAGGCAGCTTATCCCATCTGGGATATAAGCAAACAAAGGTGAATCAGGAACATATGTCCAATACAGCTTCCCAGTCACCCCTTTCAGGGTACTCAGCAAGCTCACAGGTCAGCATCACTCTTTGTATCAACAACAGCATGTCTCACCTATCATTCTGGCAGCCACCATGTTTCTATAGCATCCTGCAGAAAAAGAACACAAACATGCCCTCTTCCCCACATTAGATACCTGGTCAGGATCATGCCGTATGCCTGTAAGTGGATCCTTCCTTTTTACCTAGGTATAAGTATGCCTAGTTGAAGGGTGCCATAGACACTCAGCAGAAAGTT
>JANHMN010000015.1:64553191-64581372 GCA_030674055.1 Rhabdomys pumilio
TATATATATATATATATATATATATATATATATATATATATATATATATATATATTTAAAATAAAAAGAACATGATTTAAGTAAATTTGTGGTATATGGGGATACATCTCCCCCTTTTTTATTTTATGAAGATATTGTTTTAAAGTTCCATGGGCCCCTTCCACAATACCTTGTTCTTGAGAATTATAAGGAATCTCCGTAATAAATTGTTGACAAAAAGTCTATTTGGTGTTCTGTAGGCTTCTTGTATGTTCATGTGCATCTCTTTCTTTAGGTTAGGGCAGTTTTCTTCTATAATTTTTTTGAAGATATTTATTGGCCCATTAAGTTGGGAATCGTCACTCTCTTCTATATCTATTATCCTTAGGTTTGGTCTTCTCATTGTGTCCTGGATTTCCTGGATGTTCTGGGTTAGGAGCTTTTTTGCACTTTGCATTTTCTTTGACAGTTGTGTCAGTGTTTTCTATGGTATCTTCTGCACCCGAGATTCTCTCTTCTATCTCTTGTATTCTGTTGGTGATGCTTTCATCTATGACTCCTGATTTCTTTTCTAGGTTTTCTATCTTCATGGTAATCTCCCTTTGAGATTTCTTTATTGTTTCTACTTCCACTTTTATGCTCTGGATGGTTTTGTTTAAATCCTTCACTTGTTTGGTTGTGTTTTCTTGCAATTCTTTAAGGGATTTTTATGTTTCCTCTGTAAGGGCTTCTACCTGTTTACCTGTGTTCTGTTTCTTTGAGAGTGTTATTTATGTCCTTCTTAAAGTCCTCTATCATCATCATTAGGAGTGATTTTAAATCTGAATCTTGCTTTCCTGGTGTGATGGGGTATTCAGGACTTTCTATTGTGGAAGAACTAGGTTCTGATGATGCCAAATACCCTGGGTTGCTGATACTTATGTTCTTGTGCTTGCCTTTTGCCATCTGGTTATATTTAGTGCTATCTGCACTGTCTCTGATTGGAGCCTGTCTTACCTATTATTTTGGTTATATCAGAACTGTTTGGGGTGGGTGTTGCTGCTGGGGTTAGAGCTGAAGCCCAAGATCTTCTGTGTTTGGGCTCTGCAGACCAGAAGGAACAAGTGTCCCTTGCCAGAAGTGAATCCCTGGGTCCCAGTGGGTCCCAGTTAATCCCTGTTTGGAGTGGGTGTTGCTATCTCTTTACCTAAGATACTGCCAGGTTCAGAGCTCCTGGGAGGCCCACTTCCTCTGGGTTTTGTGGGATTGGGTGCAGAACTGAAGCCCAAGATCTTTATTATTACCCTTCTATTGGTACCCCTTCCTATACATGCCCTTAAATATGTACATAGTGTCATGAACCATGTGGTGTTAATCTGGATTGCTGACTCACAGTAAGGTGATATATTGAAGAAAGGACAGATACATTTGGTAAAGCTGGAGGTCAGGTGGGTTATACACTCTAATGGAGTCGCATCTACAAATGCACCAACCTGGGACCCAGTGTGTTTATTATGTACAACACAGGAGAAGGGTTTGCTAGACTGGTTAGGAGATCTCTGTATGTCAGCAGCCTCAGGCTGTAAAAAAATAGAAGGAAGCTGCAGTTGCCAGGTTTTCCACACAGTGAATACTCACTTGGACCAGAGGAAGACAGTTTTGCCAGCTTTGAGCCTGACCCATATGGGGACAAGCTCTGCCAATTTCCTCAGCTTCAGATACCCTAGTCCTTGTCATGGCTGTGCCATGTCTGCAGTGCACATACACTTGGGACTTCCTGTGCTCCCTATAATGTAGAACAATAACAACACCAAAAGTCAGGGATATTTTATGTGTTTATATGCCTAACTATTGAGAAGAAAATAATAACTGTTATTCAACAGTTGTAACTTTACAGCAGATGTGAGCCAGAACTGTAAATGTAAGTTCCTCTCAAGTATAAACCTTAGTCTCTGTAGTACTTTTAAAAATGTTTACCACCATATCTAGTCCATCTCTGTCTTTTAAAAAAGTTTTATGAGTATATGAGTATTTTGCCTGCACATAAGTGTGTGCACCACCTGTGTAGTAGCCTTGGAAGCCAAAAGAAGGCTTTGGAACTGGAAGCTAGAGTCGTAGGCAGTTAGTTGTGAGCTCTCAGAAGGATGCAGAGGATCACACCTGGGTCCTCTGCAAGAGCAGCAAAGGCTCTTTCTTATTGGCTGAGCCAACTCTCTATCCCCATAGTGCATTTCTCTTAATGCTGTCTACTTACAATGATAATTTGTTAATTCAAGTGTACATATGTGTCCCCCTCGTGATGGACATATGATTTCTTACCACCACAAACAACTCTGTGATGAATGTTCTTCTCCAATTCTTTTATGGATCTCTGCAGGTTTTTTGTTTGTGGAGGTTTTGATGTTCTTGTCTTTTTCTTTCTTTTTTTCTTTATGTAGCCAAGAGCAGAGTTAATGGACTACAGAAACTCTATAAGGCAATTCCCAACATGACAATTAACCTTATACTCTCACTTAGTATAGCTCTTTGCCCAAAAAATAGGTATTATTACATTTTCTGTTTTTTTTTTTTAAACCAATCTATTACTAGGTCAAAATTGGATGTCTTCCTTAATCACCCTACACCTTTCTTTATTTAAAGATTTTACATTTCAGATGTTATCCCTTTTCCCCATTTCCCCCCACGCAGAAACCGCCTATCTCATCCCCCCTCCTCCTGCTTCTATGAGAACATGACCTTACCCACCCACCCACTCTCACCTCCCCACCCTCCAGTTCCCTGACACTGGAGCATCCAGCCTTCATGGGACCAAGGATCTCCTCCCCTACCTATGCCCAAGAAGGCCATCCTCCCCTATATGTACAGCTGGAGCAATGGGTCCCTCTCTATGTGCTCTCAGGCTAGTGGTTTAGACCCTGGGAGTTCAAGTTGGTTGGTATTGTTACTCTCCACATGGGGCTGCAAACCCTTTCAGCTCCTTCAGTCTACTCTCTAACTCCTCCATTGGGAACCTCATGATCAGTTCAATGGTTAGCTATGAGCATCCACCTCTGTATATGTCAGGCTCTGGCAGACCTCTAAGGAGACAGCTATATCAGGCTCCTATCAGCACGCACTTCCTGGCATCTACATCAGCTTCTGCCTTTGGCGACTGCACAAGGGATGGTCACCCAGATGAAGCAATCTCCAGACGGCCCCTCCTTCAGTTTCTGTCTCACATTTTCTCTCCATATTTGCTCTCATGAGTATTTTGTTACTCATTCTAAGAAGGGACACAGCACCCACACTTTGATCTTCCTTCTTCATGAGCTTCATGTGGCCTGTGAGTTGTATATTGGGCATTTCGAGCTTTTGGACTAATATCTACTTATCAGTGAGTACATACCATGTGTGTTCTTTTGTGATTAAGTTACCTCACTCAGGATGATATTTTCTAGTTCTGTCCATTTGCCTAAGAATTTCATGAATTCATTATTTTTAATAGCTGAGTAATACTCCATTGTGTAAATATTCCACATTTTCTGTATCCATTCCTCTGTTGAAGGACACCTGGGTTCTTTCCAGCTTCTGGCTGTGATAAATAAGACTACTATGTACATAGTGGAGCATGTGTCCTCATTATATGTTGGAGCATCTTCTGGGTATATGCCCAGGAGTGGTACATCTGGGTCCTCAGGTAATGCTATGTCCAATTTTCTGAGGAACCACCAGACTGATTTCCAGAGTGGTTGCACCAGCTTGCAAACCCAGCAACAATGGAGGAGTGTTCCTCTTTCTCCACATCCTAGCCAGCATCTGCTATCACCTGAGTTTTTGATCTTAGCCATTCTGACTGGTGTGAGGTGGAATCTCAGGGTTATTTTGATGACTAAGGATGTTGAACATTTTAGGTGCTTCTTGGACATTCTAGTTTCCTCAGTTGAGAATTCTTTGTTTAGCTCTGTATCCCATTTTTGAATAGGGATATTTGGTTGTCTGGAGTCTAATTTCTTGAGTTCTTTGTATATATTGAGTTAGCTATCAGATGTAGGATTGGTAAAGATCTTTTCCCAATCTGTTAGTTACCATTTTGTCCTATTGACAGTGTCCTTTGCCTTACAGAGGTCCCATTTGTCAATTCTCGATATTAGAGCATAAGCCATTGGTGTTCTGTTTAGGAACTTTTCCCCTGTGCCCAAGTATTCAAGGTTCTTTCCCTCCTTCTCTTCTATTTGTTTCAGTGTATCTGGTTTTATGTGAAGGTCCTTTATCCACTTGGACTTGAGCTTTGTACAAGGAGATAAGAATGGATCAATTTGCATTCTTCTACATGCTGACCTCCAGTTGAATCAGCACCATTTGTTGAAAATGCTGTCCTTTTTCCACTGGACAGTTTTAGCTCCTTTGTCAAAGATCAAGTGACCATAGGTGTGTGGGTTCATTTCTGGGTCTTCAATTCTATTCCAATGATCTTCCTGCCTGTCTTTGTACCAATATCATGCAGCCCCCCGCCCCCAAGGGGAGGAGGTTTATTCAGGAGATAGGGCAAAGGTGAGGAAAAGGAGGTGGAAGGATAAGAGAGAAGAGAAGTAGAGGCCGGCCATGACCACGTGGAGAGAGAGGAAAGAGGGGGAAGGGAACAGAGAGGCAAGAGGGGAAAAGAGTAAGAGAATAAGAGCTACCATGCAGTTTTTATCAGTATTGCTCTGTAGTACAGCTTGAGGTCAGGGATGGTGATTCTCCCAGTTCTTTTATTGTTGAGAATAGTTCTCCCTATCCTGGGTCTTTGTTATTCCAAGTGAATGTGCAAATTGCCCTTTCTATCTCTATGAAGAATTGAGTTAGAATTTGGATAGGGATTGCAATGCCGCTGTAGATTGCTTTCAGCCATTTTATTATATTAATCTTGCCAATTCAAGAGCATGGGAGATCTTTCCATCTTCTGAGATCTTCAATTTCTTGAAGTTCCTGTCATACAGATTTTTCACTTACTTGGTTAGATTCATACCAAGGTATTTGATATTATTTGTGACTATTATGAAGGGTATCATTTCCCTAATTTCTATCCCAGCCTGTTTATCTTTTGAGTAGAGGAAGGCTACTGATTTGTTTGATTTGATTTTATATCCAGCCACTTTGCTGAAGTTGTTTAACAGGTTTAGGAGTTCTCTGGTGAAAGTTTTGGGGTCACTTAATTATACTATCACATCACCTGCAAATAGTGTTATTTTGAATTCTTCCTTTCCAATTTTATCCCTTTGACTTCCTTTTGTTGTCTAATTGCTCTGGCCAGGACTTCCAGTACTATATTGAATAGGTAGGGTGAGAGTGGGCAGCATTGTCTAGTCCCTGATCTTAGTGGGAATGCTTCAAGGTTCTCTCCATTTAGTTTGATGTTGGCTACTGGCTTGCTATATATTGCTTTTACTATGTTTAGGTATGAGCCTTGAATTCCTGATCTTTCCAGGACTTTTACCATGAAGGAGTGTTGAATTTTGTCAAATGCTTTCTCAGCATCTAGTGAGATGACCATGTGATTTTTTTTTTCCTTTGAGTTTGTTTATTTAGTGGATTACATTGATGGATTTCCGAATACTGAACCATCCCTGCATTTCTAAGATAAAGCCTACTTGATCATAATGAATGATTGTTTTGATGTGTTCCTGGATTCGGGTTGCCAGAATTTTATTGAGTGTTTTTGCATTGATATTCATAAGGGAGATTGGTCTGAAGTTCTCTTTCTTTGTTGGGTCTTTGTATGGCTTAGGTATGAGCATAATTGTGGCTTCATAGAACAAATTGGGTAGTGTTCCTTCTGTTTCTATTTTGTGGAATAGTTTTGAAGAGAATTGGTATTAGGTCTTCCTTGAAGGTCTGATAGAATTCTGTACTAAAACCATCTGGTCAGGGGCTATTTTTGGTGGAGAGATTTTTAATGACTGCTGCTATTTCTTTAGGGTTTAAGGGACTGTTTAGATGGTTTATCTGATCCTGATACAGGTACCTGGTATCCGTCTAGAAAGTTGTCCATTTCATCCAGATTTTCCAGTTTTGTTGAGTATAGCCTTTTGTAGTAGAATCTGATATTTTGAATTTTATCAGTTTCTATTGTTATGTCACCCTTTTCGGTTCTGATTTTATTAATTTGGATACTGTCTCTGTGCCCTCTGGTTAGTCTGGCTAAGGACTTATTTATCTTGTTGATTTTCTCAAAGAATCAGATGTTGCTTTTGTTGATACTTTGTATAGTTCTTTTTGTTTCTACTTGGTTGATTTCAGCCCTGAGTTTGATTATTTCCTGCTGTCTACTCCTCTTGGGTATATTTACTTCTTTTTGTTCTAGAGCTTTCAGGTGTGCTGTCAAGCTGCTAGTGTATGCTCTCTCCAGTTTCTTTTTGTAGGCACTTAGAGCAATCAGTTTTCCTCTTAGCAATGCTTTCATTGTGTCCCATAAGTTTTGGTATGAAGAGTCTTCATTTTCTTTAAATTCTAAAAAGTATTTAATTTCTTTCTTTATTTCTTCCTTGACCAAGTCATCATTGGGTAGAGCATTGTTCAGTTTCCATGTGTATGCAGACTTTTCATTGTATTTGTTATTATTGAAGACCAGCCATAAACTGTGGTGATCTGATAGGATTCAAGTGATTATTTCAGTCTTTCTGTATCTGTTGAGGCCTGTTTTGTGACCAATTATATGGTCTATTTTGGCGAAGGTACCATGAGGTGCTGAGAAAAAGGTATATTCTTTTGTTTTAGGATGAAATGTTCTATAGATAACTGTTAAAAACCATTTGGTTCATAACCTCTGTTAGTTTCACTGTGCCTCTGTTTAGTTTCAGTTTCCATGATCTGTCCATTGCTGAGAGTGGGGTGTTGAAATCCCCCACTATTATTGTGAAGTGCAATGTGTGCTTTGGGCTTTTATGAATGTGGGTGCCCTTGCATTTGGAGCATAGATGTTCAGAATTGAGAGTTCATCTTGGTAGATTTTTCCTTTGATAAATAAGAAGTGTCCTTCCTTATCTTTTTTGATAACTTTTGGTGGAAAGTCAATTTTATTTGATATTAGAAAGGCTACTCTAGCTTGTTTCTTGGGACCATTTGCTTGGAAAATTGTTTTCCAGCCTTTTACTCTGAGGTAGTGTCTGTCTTTGTCACTGAGGTACATTTCCTGTATGCAGCAATATTCTGGGTCCTGTTTACATATCCAGTCTGTTAGTCTATGTCTTTTTATTGGTGAATTGAGTCCATTGATGTTAAGAGATACTAAAGAAAAATGATTGTTGCTTCTTGTTATTTTTGTTATTAGAGTTGGAATTATGTTTGTATAGCTATCTTTTTTTGGCTTTGTTAGATTACTTTCTTGCTTTTTCTAGATTTCAGTTTTTCTCCTTGTCTTGGAGTTTTCCATTTCCAAAGTTTTCTATTATCCTTTGTAGGGCTGGATTTGTGGGAAGATATTGTGTAAGTTTGGTTTTGTCATGGAATATCTCCATTTCTCCATCTATAGTGTCTAAGAGTTTTGCTGAGTATAGTAGTCTGGGCTAGCATTTGTGTTCTCTTAAGGTCTGTATGACATCAGTCCAGGATCTTCTGGCTTTTATAATCCCTGGTGAGAAGTCTGGTGTGATTCTTATAGGTCTACCTTCATATGTTACTTGACCTTTTTACCTTACTGCTTTTAATATTTTTGTTTTGTTTTGTGCTTTTGATGTTTTGATTATTATGTGACAGGAGGAATTTCTTTTTCTGGTCTAGTCTATTTGGAGTTCTGTAGGCTTCTTGTATGTTCATGGGCATCTCTTTCTTTAGGTTAGGGCAGTTTTCTTCTATAATTCTTTGAAGATATTTATTGGCCCATTAAGTTGGGAATCGTCACTCTCTTCTATACCTATTATCCTTAGGTTTGGTCTTCTCATTGTGTCCTGGATTTCCTGGATGTTCTGGGTTAGGAGCTTTTTTGCACTTTGCATTTTCTTTGACAGTTGTGTTAGTGTTTTCTATGGTATCTTCTGCACCTGAGATTCTCTCTTCTATCTCTTGTATTCTGTTGGTGATGCTTTCATCTATGACTCCTGATTTCTTCCCTAGGTTTTCTATCTCCATGGTAGTCTCCATTTGAGATTTCTTTATTGTTTCTACTTCCATTTTTATGCCCTGGATGGTTTTGTTTAATTCCTTCACTTGTTTGGTTGTGTTTTCTTGCAATTCTTTAAGGAATTTTTATGTTTCCACTTTTGGGCTTCTACCCGTTTACCTGTGTTCTCAATTTCTTTGAGAGTGTTATTTATGTCCTTCTTAAACTTTTTTTCATCATCATGAGAAGTGATTTTAAATTTGAATCTTGCTTTTCTGGTGTGATGTGGTGTCCAGAACTTGCTATGTTAGGAGAACTGTGCTCTGATCAGGCCAGGTAACGTTGGTTTCTGTTGCTTATGTTCTTGTGCTTGCCTTTTGCCATCTGGTTATATGTAATGCTATCTGCACTCACTGTCTCTGACTGGACCCTGTGTTTCCAGTTATCTTGCTTGTAACAGAACTCCTCATGGTCCACCTGTCTCTGTGATCCTGAGCTCCTGGGAAGAAGAGTTTCTGGCACTTGGACTGCCTCTGTGATCCTGAAATCCTGCTGCTCTGAGTGCAGTGGTTCCTCTGCTCCAAGTGCACTGTCTCCTCTAGGATGTCTGAAGACATGGTGTCTTCACCAAAGCAGACCAGCTAGGTGTCTGCCCCAGTCAAAAGGACCAAGCAAAGGGTGGAGGTAGAGAGGTATTCCAGAGGGCAGAATTTAGGTGGGTAATGGGTCCTGAGTGCCCCAGGCTCCCAGCTGCCATCTCTGCGGTGTAGGGTTGTGGGGGAGGGTTCTTACCCATTGCTCTGTGTGTAGTGGTTCCTCTTGGACAGGTCACAATGTGGTATCCTCACAGGAGCAGACCAGCTAGGAGCCTACTTCAGCCACCCTATACACTTTTTTAAAAAATGATTTGTTTGTTTGTGTGAATTTTTTCTGCATGTTCACATGTTTGCCATGTGTGTACCTCCTGCCTCTAGAAGTCAGAAGAGGATGTTGGGTCCCCTAGAACTGAAGTTATGAATGATTCCTCTGCAAGAGCAACAAGTGTTCTAACCCCTGAACTGTCTCGCCAGCCCACTTTAATTTTTTTTTTTTTTTTTGCAACAGAGTCCCTCACTGAACCTCAAGTTCTCTGATTGGCTAGACAGCTAGGCAGCAAGTATCAGGAATTCTTTGATCTCTGCTACTACAATGCAGGGATTACACAAATTGCTTCCCTACTCAGCTTGTTATATGAGTTATATGTTATATGGGGATTGAATCCAGGTCTTCATGCTTGTACAAAAAGCACTTTACCAATCAACTAAGCTCTCTCTCTGTCTCTCTGTTTCTCTGTCTCTCTGTCTCTGTTTCTCTCTCCTTCCCTCTCTTTCTCCCTTCATCCCTTTCTCCTTCCCCCTCCTCCCCTCCCTCTCTCTCTCTCTGTTCTCTCTCTCTCTCTGTCTCTCAGTGAATCTATTTGGTTTTTCTTTCTAAATAATTGTAGGCCTAGAAGAACCTGCAAAGAAACATGGTACCCTTCACTTAGCTTCTTTCAATAATAACATTTTATATAATTGGCACAATATTGAATGTTGTTGTTTTTAAACAAAATCCCAATTATTTCATGTTATCAAATGAAGACTCAGGAGCCAGATGCTGAGGTGAAAATCTCAGAGAGGCAGAGAAAACAGCCAGTTGACCTTCCTCTGTTGACATCAAGAACTGGCTTTAAATGCTAACATCCTCAACCAACATCCCAAAAGGAAAGAGCCAGTTCTCCTACTCCACACTGTCTTACAAACCCTTCAAACTCAATGTCCTTCCTTTGTACTCCCTGTGTGCCTCTATATCTGTTCTCCTGACTTCCTCTCACTCTTTATGGTGTTTTCCTATGTTCATTCTCTGTCAACTGGTTGCTTGCTCAGCCTCTTGACGTATGGTTGACTTTATTTAATCCAGTTTACGATAAACAGAAAGCTCTTTGGTTAAAGGCATGTGCTAGGGCTGAGCCACACCACAACTAGAGACAGGTTTTTCAGGACTCATTCTCAGGGTCTGCAGTGTGATCAAATATTCTGCTGCAAGAGGCATTCAGATTTGTTTCCTCATGCACTTGATTGTATGTGCAGTTCTGTGCAGGTTTATCACATGTGTTGTTTTGTATAATCCCCTCCACAATTACGCTATAGCAATTGCACTGCCCTGGGACTCCCCTCCAGCTCCAGGTCTCACACAGTCGCCTCGGCCTCAAGGTTCCTTGAGCCTTGGAGGGTTGAAGTGTCCTATTTGTGGCTTAAAGCTAATCAAGCCCTTCTCAGCAATGGGAGAATACTTCTTGACTGTAGTCTTCCATAGACATCATTGTACTTTTTCATCCCGTCTTTTTCTGACATATTTGGGGTTCCACCCAGACACTCCCGTCTTTTTCTGACATATTTGGGGTTCCACCCAGATCCTCCCGTCTTTTTCTGACATATTTGGGGTTCCACCCAGACCCTCCCATCTTTTTCTGACATATTTGGGGTTCCACCCAGACCCTCCCGTCTTTTTTCTGAGATATTTGGGGTTCCACCCAGATCCTCCCGTCTTTTTCTGACATATTTGGGGTTCCACCCAGACCCTCCTCCTATTGATTTTTTCTTTTCAAAATGATTTTATTTTATTTGTAAATTTTATTTGTTATGGGGGTTAGGTGCATGGCATGGCATTCCTGTGAAAGTCAGAAGTCAACTTTATTTGAGTTGTAGGGGTCAAACCCAGGCTGTCACATTTATGGACAGGCACCTTTACCAGCTGAGCTGCCTTGTTGGCTGAGTATAAAAAGAAAAAATCATGAAATTGTCTTTTCCTTACCATTAAGTTTGGAAGAGTTCTTAAAAATAACTCTTCTGACTGCCTTAGTTTTATAAAGCACACAGAAGTCAGAGTGCCTTCCATGCCAGCTCTCCTGTCAGTGACTCTCCTTCAGTGTGTGTCTCTCTTTCTGTGCAGTGGCATATCTCTTGCCAGCACTCCTGTGCAATCTCTGGCCAGCTGGTTTTGAAGTTCATAGATTCCTTATGCTGCCCCTGTGGTTGTCTAGGACTCAAGGGTGGTTCAAACCAACCTACTTAGAGCATGGGATTTTTGCAGGGTGCTTTGTCCCTGAGTTGAATCCCTGGTGTCCAATAGGGGGTTTGCTTTCCTTCAGGTTTGGATATTCTCTGTTCTACCCTAGAAGGTCTGTTTTTAAAGAAACATGTGTGGCTTTAAAAGTCTGCATCACTGATCCTACCTAGTTGCATTGGTTACTTTCCTTATTGCTGGGATATAAGCAAAATACCTCACAAGAAGCAACTGAAGGAAGGAAGGGGCCTTATTTTATGGCTTACACTTTAAGGAGATACATCCCATAATGGTAAAGAAGGCATGGTGCAGAGTGAGAGACTGGCTCATTGCATCTACAGTCTGGAAGTAGAGAGTGAACATGAAATTAGGCCCAGTATAATACCTCAAGGTCCACATTTCGTGACCCAGTTCCCCCAATAAGGCCAGATAGTCCTGAAATCTTCCCAGTTGGCACCACCAGGTGCGGCCCAAGTTTCAACCACATGAGCCAAATGAGAGAGTAGTTCAGTTTCAAACCACAATAGGAGTATATTTAGCTAGAGCTTACTAGATTTATTAGACTGGCGTACAGCCTGTGGTCTGGGCAGTCCAATATTGGCTAGCTTCTGGTGGAAAGACCAAGAATCTGGTTGTACAATCCAAGACACTGGATGTCTCCGCAGTACACGCCAGTGTTGGAGACCCTGGGAATTCCTAGAGACATTCAAGTTTTCCCTCTGTATTGGAATCCTGAAGAACTAGGTGCTAACACCAGCAAAGTAATGTCTCAGCAACAAGATATAATCACTTATCACCAAGCAGCCAAAAAGCAAAAGCATCCTTATTCATTTCTTGATCAAATCAAGAAAAACCATCTTGGGCTGGAGAGATGGCTCAGTGGTTTAGAGCACTGACTGTTCTTCCAGAGGTCCTGAGTTCAATCCCAGCAACCACATGGTGGCTCACAACCATCTATAATGGGATCAGATGCCCTCTTCTGGTGTGACTGACAGCTACAGTGTACTCATATAAATAAAATAAATGAATCTTGAAAAAAAATGAAGAAACAAAAACTGTCACAAAAACTAGCCCAGCTACTTAGGTTTTATTTGATTCTAGATGTAATCAGGTTGATAACCAAGATTAGCCAGCACAACAGAGATTCATAGGCATTATTTTTTCCCTACAAATAAATGTTATTTTCTTTCTATAAACTCCTTTTTCTTTTTTTCAAAAAATTCTCTTTCTCTTCTAGTGGAATGTTCTCTGCTGTTCTTTTATTCTCATATTGACAATTGAGTTTGTTTTCAAATACATTACTTTTATACACATGTAATGCTATAAATATCCTTTCAGCCATTATTTATATGATATATGGTAAAATTTGGTAACATAAAATGCTACCATGGATTTTTTTTACAAATATTATTTGATTTACATTGATTGTTTTCTTCAAAGAATCATTCAGAAATGCACTTCATCTGATTTATTTTTGCTTTAAGATTACAGACACTCTAGAATTTTTTTCTACCTAAGTTTATGAGGACTTCTAATTTTATTTTGCTAGTATTGAAAAGAATAGTGTTGGACTGTTTTTTTTTTTTTTTTTTTTTTTTTATCAACATAAGCTACAGTCATCAGAAAGACGCCTCAGATGAGGAAATGCCTCCAAGAGATCTGAGCTGTAAGGCATTTTCTCACGTAGTGATCAATGGAGGGGGGGCCACGCCCATGGTGGGTGGTACCATTCTTGGAATGGTGGTCCTGGGTTCTATAAGAAGGCAGACTGAGCAAGCCATATAAAGCAATCTAGTAAGCAGCACCCCTCCATGGCCTCTGCATCAGTTCCTGCCTCCAGGTTCCTGCCCTGTTTGTATTCCTGCCCTGACTTCCTTTGGTGATGAACAGCAATATGGAAGTGTGAGCTGAATAATCTCTTCTCTCCCCAACTTCCTTTTTGGTCATGGTGTTTCATTTCAGCAATAGAAATCCTAACTAAGACAAGTGTGTATTACAATACTTCATTGAGGTTGGTTAAGCCTTTCTTTATAAATGTGGTCAATTTTGCCAAATGATCTACATGACAGTAAAATGTATATATTTCATATTGGTTAATTTTAGGATTCTCTCTATATAGACTATTCTGTTTGTCTGGGCATTATATATTTGACCCAAACACACTGAGTTGCACTCCTACTTACTCTCTCTCTCCCTCTCCCCCTACAACCCCCTCCGTGTGTGTGTGTGTGTGTGTGTGTGTGTGTGTGTGTGTGTGTGTGTAGATTTAGAAATAGGTAACCTGTAAAGGTAGAAAAGGGTAACCATAAGTCATGGTAGTGTTTGTGGTGTGTGCTGGTACTCCTGGAAGGCAGAAGAGGAAGTAGGATCTCATGAACTGAAGTTACAAGTACTGAGCCTGATGTGTGCCATGGGAATCAGCACTGCTCCCACCCCAGGAGGAGCCATCTCTCCAACCTCAGGTGTACTGACTGCTGGTGTGTCACAAATTCTCTTTTGACATTCTACTTTGCTCAATAGTAGTAATAATATTTTTAAAATCCCAGCACAGGGTTACTTCCTGTCGTTGACCATTTATGTTCCTGGATGAAAGATACACACAGCCTTATATTTTCAAATATGCCTTAGGCAGCAGCAACTGTCTACCCTCCATGCTCTTAGAATCTACTTTCCTACTGATAACTTCAAGTTACTACTTACTAATTTCTGTGTTCCATCTGGGCTGCTCTTAACACCAGTTGGCCAGCCCACATGGCCACATTTTTATGGCTCAGCTATCCCATGGCAGCTCTCCTTCTCCCTCCTGCTTGATGTTCCAATTCATGGTGACTCCGTTCTGCTTCTCCTTCCTCTTCCTCATGGCCCCAAGCCTGCAACTCTAACCCCGCCTCTGTCTCTTCTCTCCAGCTATTGGCTGCTGACATCATTACTTACCAATCAGAATTAACTTGGGGCAGGGATCCTCAGTGTCTTACCTGCAGACTCCTCTTTAGGTCAAATAGATTTGAGGGACCCAAATTAGCATTAAAATACAAGCAGCCCACTACATATAATATCAAAGGAACTGAATTTTAGTTGTTTTTTTTTTAAAGCAATACAAATCAGATAGTTGAATCCACAACCTAATACTGAGGTGAACAGTGTTTTGTTATTGTTTTTTATTAACATGAATTTTCATCTCATTTCTTAGATTAATTTAGAGTATGAAGGAACGTCATTTCAATCGTGGAAAATACCAGAAACATGTATAGTTCAAAATATTACGTAAGTTGTTTGTTGTTGCTTTGCCCTATATATACATCCATTTGTTCCTACGTTGTAAGAATGGCATTCGTTCACATAATGTAGACGTTCAGACTTCAAAGCTCTGACTTCATGTAAATCTCCTTCCACTAAACATGTGTGAAAAGAAAGGCTAGCTCACTTTGAAAGCAGAAGGAAAATGCCCCATGGAGGTTTGAATGAAAATAGTCCCCATCCCCACCCTGCTTTCCAATAGGCTATACATTTGCATGTTTAGTCCACAGTTGACAGTTTGGAAGGATTAGGAGGTATTCAAGATATTCCTTGTTGAAATAGTTGGAATAGGTGTAGCCTTGCTGGAGGAGGTGTGTCGCTTGGGGTGGGACTTCAAGTTTCATAAGCTCATGCCTGGCCCAATGTCCTGGCCTGCTGTGCGTGGATCAGAACACACAACTCTCAGCTACTGCTCTGGTACCTTTCTGCTTCCCACCATGATAGTAGAATAAACCTTTGAAACCATAAGCAAATTCCCAACTAAATGCTTTCTTGTACACGAGTTGCCTTGGTCATGGTGTCTCTTCACAGCAATGGAACAGCAGCTGTGTTATATCAGAGGATTATTTTGTCTTGTCTTCTCCTTCTAGCATCCAATTGAATTTACTTAAGCTTAAACGCTGTGGTTAATCAGCCTCATATGCATTTGTAATTACTTCCTCTTCCCTGTTCTTTCTGAACACTAGATCACCCAAGACAGTACTACACTGTAAAAGCGCTGGTACTCACGGGATAAAACCAATTGCCACAACCCAAGTAAGTTGATTTTAGTGACATTTTATTGAATCTTGAAAACAACCATAGTCGCATTCTCCTTTAGCTCTCCCATCACAAACTGCTTTAAATAGTTTTAGTCATAACCAAAATAAGAGCTATTTGAAAGTCTCTGCCAGTCTGTCATTATTTTTCATGTCAGTATAAATGGTAAAATGATATCTGATTTTTACTTCAGTTTCCATTTTTAATTGTTCATTCATTTATTCACTCACTCATTCATTATGCAAAGGATTGGGCCCAAGGCCTTGTCCATGCTTGGCAATGTTGCACCGTTTACCTACCACTGCAATCCCTACTGCTCAGCTTCTTCATCCATTAGTTAGTATGCTAGAGGCTATTAATGATCCTCTTGGATGAATAGTCTAAGTCACACATGGCAATGACGATGGCCAAAACCAAAGGCAAATTTGAGACTTATCTTTTACTTCATCTCCTTACCTTTAATTTGAGAGAACGTGTATGAATGCTGATGAATGAAAATGACATAGACTCTACTGATGTGCAAAGCAGACAGATAGTTGTGACAATCTAAACCATCTCCAGACATTGTCAAATATATCCTGTTCCCTGGGAGGTTGAGAACTGCTGAGCCAGAAGAGTTGAGTGTCAACAAGGGAGGGAAATATGATAGATACAGTGAGGATAGCAAGTTGCTAGACTTGCCATTTAGTCTGGTACATATAGAGAACTGAGGAGTTAAACACCCGCTGTAGCAAAAATCTGTTAATAAATCCTGACATGGGGTTTCGTCTCGCCTTTGTGTATTTCTGTTCTCAGATGAAAGCATACACACATCCTTTATATTTCTAATTTTAAATATGCCTTAGGCAACACACTAGCTCGGCAGCTGCCTACCCTCCATGCTGTTAGAATCTATGACCCTATCGATAACACCAATCTGGCACTCATTATTTCTGTGTGTCATCTGGGCTGCTCTTAGCTCCAATTGGCCTGCCCACAGGGCCAGGTTTTCTTTATTCCTACCCCACAGCGACTCCTCTTCCTCTCTCCTCCCTCTCTCTCTGTCCCCCTCCCCCTCCCCTCTCCCTCTCCCTCCTTGGCTCTCATTCACATGTTCTTCCTCTCCCCCTCTACACTTCTTCTATCCCATGGTGACTTCTCCCTACTTCTCTTCCCTGTGGTTCTCAAGCTCAGGAACCTAAACCCCACCAATCTCTTGTCTGTCTAGCTATTGGCTGCCAGCATCTTTATTCACCAATCAGAATTAACTTGAAAGCAGGGTCCCAAAGGCTACCTTCAGACTCCAGATATTGAAGGCCAGCACTTAGTATTACATTAAACAGTAAAAGACAAAAACCTCAACTATCTTCTGTAGGTGTGGTACTGATTCTAATCTAAAATCCATTTTCCTCTATTCTTAGGCAAGGAACAGTCCTCTGTGACATTTAGGCTTATATCAGTATTTGAATCTACTTCAATTATTACATATTTTTTTCATTTGTATTTTTTCTTATATCCAGGAAGAAGAACGGTATCTGACTGTGACTAATTCTTATGTTTGCTTCTTGTGGTACTTCACAGTTGTGTAAGTAAAACACTATATAAAGGTAATTAAGGCTTTCAGAGTATTTAGCTCTCGCTTAAAACAATCAACCACAAAAGTGCATTACCCACATCATGGTCTGCATACATACATCTATTCACCAACCAAAATACTCTCAAGTGGATTGCCAAAGTAGTGTTGTTGAATTGGAAGTTATAAAAATATCAACGACAATTTGAGCACTTACTGCATTCTCATGTCTGTAAGTTTTTTTCTTGTTTTTTGTTTTTTTAAACTGTATGTTCATTGGTATTTTGCTTGCACATATGTCTGTATGGGGGAGTTGGATCCCCTGGAACTGGAGTACCAGACAGGTATGAGCTGCCATGTGGGTACTGGAATTGAACTTGGGTTCGTTAAAGAGAAAGCAGTCAGTGCTTGTAACCACTGAGCCATCTCTCCAGCTCCATCTGTCTGTTTTTTATACAGGATCTCCCTGTAGACCTCTGGGTAGCCTGAACGTAGCTTATAGATCAAGATGTCTTCCATCATGTGGTGATCCTCTTGCCTCTGCTTCTGGAGGGCTGTGATCATGAAGTGTCCAACGATGCCCAGCTTCGGTTTTATATTCATGTTCTTTCTGTCAGTCTTCATAATGATGATAGGCATGTAAGAACCATTATCCTGATTTAACAGATAAGGATGTACATTTGGGTGGGTTGAATATGAGAACCAGACTACAAAGGTGCTGGAAGACAGAGACAGACTTGACCTCTGGCTTTCAGACCACAGGTCTCATCTATTTTCAAAGTCTCTGTCTTGTACAGTTCTTCAGTCGCAACTTAACACAAGAATGGGGGAGTAGAAGTAAAAGGAAGAAGAGTTTGATAATACTTGATTAGTTGTGCTGCGATGTTGTTCGGTGAGCAGAAGCATGCTTTAGCATCAGGAAGAAGGCAGAATGCATTTCATGGTTGAATGGAGTATACCTCTTTCTTTTTATCTACATCACATCTGTTTTCTTAGAGGAAACCTTCCTCGTCTTCTGTAGTACCATCATTTCCTTCATGTGGTGTACACGGTGATAATGCTGTAACCCACTCTTCACTGGGTGCATTAGCAGTCATCATGTGCCCGGGCAGAAGCAATCAGAACACTCAGGGTTGTAGACGTGCTCTAATAGTTATAGACATCAGCTTCATTATCTTCTTCATGTGCTTCCGTAACATCGACCTGTCCAGAGTCTCACTAGGAAGCGTTGTTTGAGCCTCCATCACTCATGAAAATGTCAGGCTTCTGTCCTCATTCTCAATCACTGGATTCCCTTCCATGGGTTCTGAAACCATGGAGCAATTGACAAGGGAAAATTTACAAGTAAAAACTCCTGATAGAGATGTGTTAGGAAATTAAACCTCCACTGTTACCAAAATGGCTACTTTCTGCTTCTTTTAAAGAAAAGAACTTGGGAGCTACCAGAGAGGAAAATCTATCTCAATAAACTGAACTCTTGTGTTCCCACCCAAGTTCATGTTGTGGTAGTTGGTATGAGGCTTTGGGAATGTGATGAGACCTAAGGATGGAACCCTTATGGATATGATTAGGGCCTTATGATAGAAACTCCCTGCCCTATTCAGAGTGAAACACTATCATCTGTGAGCCAGGATGTGGCCTACTCTAGGGAGTGAAGCTGACCCTACACTGGTGGTGCACTTCCCAGTCACCAGAGAAATGAGAAATTAAGGTTAAAGTCACCTGCTTGGTGGTTACATTATAGCAAAAGACTAAGATATCTTCCAAGAAACCAGAGAGTCATTTAATAGATTACTGTTCATATTTATGTACACTGAACCCCGAGAACTGAAACTAACCAAGATGAGCCTCCAGGCATCCCTGAGCTAGCTATGTCTCCTTCACACAGCCAAAACAGAAGTGCCGTCCAGGAAGTAACCCAGAGACTACATAGAATCCTTGATGATGGATGAATCCTTGCTTTCCTTTACAGCCCACCAAGTGTGCTGCTAATTTTATGTCAATTTTACACAAGCAAGAGTTGTCTGCAAAGAGGGAGCCTCAACTGAGAAAATGTCTCTGTAAGATAATTCTAAATTATCCTCCAACTTTGTACACAGCCCCAAGACATAAAAATCTCCCATCCCGTTACTGGGTCCCTGAGAGTGATCCTAGAAGCACTTCCCTCTGCCTTAGCTTTTAACCCTGCACAGTGGAGTGGATGTGAAATTATGTCAGTGTGTCATTTATTTTCACTTTACTGATGTCTCAGTTAGTGTTTCATTGCTATGAAGAGACACCATGACCAACTCTTACAAAGGACAACATTTATTGGGACTGGCTTACTGGTTCTGAGGTTCAGTCCATTATCATCACGGCAGGGAATTATGACAGCATCCAGGCAGGCATGGTGCTGGAAGAGATTAGGGTTCTAAATCTTGATCTGAAGACAAACAGGAAAAGACTGTCTTAGAGGGAGCGTGAAGGAGGGTCTCAAAGCCTATCCTCACAGTGACACACTTCCTCCACAAAGCCAAACATATTCCAACAAGGTCACACCTCTAACAAAGCCACACCCACTCCAACAAGGCCACACCTACTCCAACAATGTCACACCCACTCCAACAAGGCCACACTCACTCCAACAAGGCCACACCTACTCTATCAAGGCCATACCTATCAAGGCCACACCCTCTCCAATGGGTCTATACTTCATAATATTGCCACTCCCTGGGCCAGGCAAATTCAAACCAACACAACTGGTTACTAAAGCCATTGAATGTATTTTTCACTTGTGGAAAATGCTCTCCGCTGTTAATAAGTGCATTGCTCCGTTTTTGAGGGTTTTTTTTTTATAGCAGTTTATTTAAGACTTTATTTTTAAATTACTAGTTCATTATCACTCACATGTGTTTAGATTATTTTATGTATCAGGTTTTTGTACATTGCTACTTCTGCTCCCTTTTATAAACAGAGGCCCTTACTATTGCAAATCAATTTTAAATCTACCTTTGTGACGTTTTGCCTACTAAATTTATTTAAAGAAAACTTCTGGGGCTGGAGAGATGGCTCAGCATCAGTCAGCATCAACTGACTGCTCTTCTAGAGGTCCTGAGTTCAATTCCCAGCAACCACAAGGTGGCTCACAACCATCTCTAGTAGGATCAGTTTCCCTCTTCTGGGGTACATGAAGATAGCCACAGTGTACTCATATACCTAAAATAAATAAATATTAGAAAGAAAGAAAAAATAGATAAAGAAACAAAGAAAACTTTTCTTACCTGCAAGATCACAGTCTTCTACGTTACGTTTTATATTATTTTTTCTGTAAAATTCTTAGTCTGCACAGAGGGTGGTAGCACATGTCTTTAGTTCTAGCACGTGAGAGGCAGAGGCAGGTGGATCTGTATGAGTTCCTGGCTAGCCTGGTCTACAGAGTGAGTTCCAGGACAGTCAAGGCTACACAATGAGGCCATATCTTGAACCCCTCCTCCAAAAGAAAAAAAAATTCTTAATCCTCTTGGAATTAATTTTGAACAAGCTTCAAAGTAGTAATTCACTTCTGTTTTTAAACATGAATAGTTGATTTTCATAACAATTTACTGAACACTGTATATACAGTATATGCAGTTCATAACTCAGTGTTCTGTGTATGCCTGGCCTCCTAGGCTATCTGTCCTATTTAGCTGGTCTATTTGCTCTATGTTATCTTTGTTACTGTTTGGTTATTTTCAATTTAGGGTTTTTTTTAGAGTTATTTATTATATATGAGTACACTCTAGCTGTCTTCAGACACACCAGAAGAGGGCATCAGATCTCATTACAGATGGTTGTGAGCCACCATGTGGTTGCTGGGATTTGAACTCAGGACCTCTGGAAGTGCAGTCAGTGCTCTTAACCACTGAGCCATCTCTCCAGCCCCTCAATTTAGGTTTTTAATCCACTTACAAGGTATTAGATGTCTTTATGGCACTTTCTTTTTGCATTTTCTGTGTATGAGTGTTTTGTGTGCATGTACATTTGTGCAGCACACATGTGCAGTATCTGAGGAAGCCAGAAGAGGACACTGGATCCCCTGAGGCTGCAGTTACAAATGGTTGTGACCCACCTTGTGGGTACTGGGATCTGCAGCCTGGTTCTCTGAAAGAGCAGCCAGTGCCTTTAAGCACTAAGCTATCTCTGCAGGCATTTTTGTGACATTTTCAAAGTAGGTTTTAATAGATTCTCCTCCCTGCCCTCCTGTCTCCTCTTTCTGTTCCCATGTGGTCTCCCCAGAGCTCCTTTTCACTCTCATGCCACATGTTTCCTTTTGCCACCTCTCCCCACCTCACACTATTTGAAACCATCTGTTGACCGTCTTTAAAGTTTTATAGGCTTTACACAGGCACACCCATACACACCACAATACCACAAACACCATACACACACATCATACACACACCACACACTAGTACATACCACATACTATACACACACCACACACACACCATACACACCACACATCCCATAAACATCATACACACACACATCATACATACACCACACACACACCATACACACCACACATCCCATAAACATCATACACACACACATCATACATACACCACACACTAATACATACCACACACTCATACACACACCACACATACATTCACATGCTCACACACACCATACACACACACACATCATATACACACCTCACACTAATACATACCACACACCATACACACACCACACACATTTACATGCTCACACACACCATACACACACATATCATACACACACCACACATTATACATACCACACACTCATACACACACCACACACACACATTCATACACACCACACATACTACACACATACACACATACACACATAAACATACTTACTAGACCAGGCTGGCTTCAAAATCTGCCTCCACCTCCCAAGTCCTGGATTAAAGGTATGTGCTACCACGTCCAGTTTTGAAATTACATTTTCTTAGTAGATCTTCCTGCTGTGTGGAAGACAATTTTAGGTTTTTTAAAAGGTATTTATTCAGAGCAATTTGAAATTCATAGAACCTGAGAGGACCATAGAAAGATATTTCTATTGGGTCATCTATCTTCAACTGGTACTCATGCATACGCCCATTATCAATATGGCTTCCCAGATTGGCATATTTATTTTAATTGATGAGCCAACGTTAGTGGTTGAGCACCAAAAGGTTGGGGCCTGCATTATCAGTCCAGTCTTGGTACTGTGTCTCCACCAGCATAGACAAATGCATAATGGTGTGTCTCCATCATCCAGGTATCACATATTCTCACCATGCTAAAGTACTTGCATTCTACACGTGCATTCTTCTCGCCTTCCTGGTCCCTAGAAAACACATTTAAAAAAATTACCTCTTCCTATTCTTTATATCTATGTATCAAAATGTTAAGAGAATATTCATAGGTTTAGAAACAATGTATCTATGGGAATTTTGGTGCCTGTGGAGGCCTGAAAGGTGAATAAACCTGGAAGGCTCTGATACGAAGCCATTTTTCCTGCTTAGGAGTAAGGTCTCTAAAAACAAAGGGCTCTTGGTAAAGCTGAAGGTGTTTATGCCTGAGATGAAACTGAATTGCACTTGGCCAGGAGATATGCTCATGTGTATAAAGCCAAAATCAGTGCAGTGACTCCTGGAGGCAAATCAAACAAAACCAGGGTGATCCAGGCCAAGTAACTTGGGCCAGAGAAACAGAGGCATGGTTTCTGCCAAATTCTGAAGCCACGTTCCTGTAAAGACCATTGGACAGAGTCCATGTGATGCTGTACCTTTCCCAGACTTACCTTATGAGAAGTAAATAAATAAATAATGGATTTTTCTTTTCAAAAAAAAAGAAAAGAAGAAACATGTATATTGAAGATGTAGCATTCCAACTAATGTTTCATATGATGTTTGTTGAAATGTATTTCATTTTTTCTCCCCACAGAGACGTTTTTCACAACTTAAGCCAGGTAATGTTTATCAGTTTTGCATCTCTCCCAAAAGTTGCTACTCCAAGGTCTCCCTTCATTACTTATATTTTCAGAAATTCCCCCAAAGTGCTTTTGTCATAAATGTGCTATAGAGAGGCAGTGCTCAAAGTATGTTTAAAGACCCTTTGGGGTTAGGAGGCCTAGTCAGGGAGGCTTGATCAAACACCGGTGCAAGGGGGGCATCTCTCCAAATATCTTTCCTAAATAGCAGAAGCAGAGAGGATTACTCAAGTGTCTTCTGCTGAAACAGTAAAGAAACATTTGCAGACATTGGGGATCAGGGACTGTTCATAAAATACTTTAGCATGTAATATGCTTATCGAGGCTGTATAAATTATCATCGAATGTTCTTAGTTTTATTACATGGTACATGTTGATAAATCTAACCCAGTTAATACAAAAGCTTTATGGAAGCCAGGCATGGCTTGTCCTCTGAGTAATCAGAAGGATGATGCCCAACAATCATAAATTTGAGGCCAGCCTGAGCTACAAAGTAAGATTGTATATAAAAAAATTATATGAAATTAAGTTTTGAAGTCTGGAGATGTAGCTTATTTGGGAAAGCACTTTCCTGGCAAGCACAAAGCCCTTAGGTCACTCCCCAGCACCACATAACTTGGTATGGTAGCTGGTCCATGCCTGTAATGTCAACACTCCAGAGTTCAGCACGTCAGGTTCAGAGTTCAAGGTTATCTTCAGCTTCACAGTGAGTTCAGTCAGCTGTTAATGTCAAATGTCACCAGGACATAGAACAATTAGTTTTGGGCAACATGGCAAGACCCTGACTAAAACACTGTACCAAAAAAACAAAGGAGACATTAATTACAGTTATGAAACATATATAATTCGTGAAACTCTAAACCTTTTTAAGTCTAGATTTTCCATACTGGGCACTACTGGCACATACCTTTAATCCCAGCACTGGAGAGGGAGAGACAGTTCAAGGCCAGCCTGGGACAGAGCAAGTTCTAGGTGAAGAAAAACTTAAATCCAGGCTTGGAGGATCACACCTTTAATCCCAGTGTTTAGGAGAAAGGCATGCAGATCTCTGAGTTCAAAGTGAGTCTACAGAGCAAGTTCCAGGACAGCCAAGCGTAGGCAGTGAAGAAGTTAAAAAACCGAAAACTGGTAATAACGTACAAGGGGGCCATGTTCCAGCCCTAGCAAGCAGCAGAACTAGGCAGCTTTGGCCATGTGGCTCTGGCTTTAGAATAGAAGGGACTACGGGGACAACTGTTGCTGGTGAGCTGGAGCTAATGATCAGTGATGATTAAGGAGAGACCATCGTCACTGCGGTGAAAACTTTTTCATTTCTATTTTATGTATTTTATGAGCACGTACAGTTTGCCTGTATGGATCCCATGTGCCGTTTACACGCCTGACTCCTGCAGAGTCAGCAGAGCACACGGGATCCTTTGGAAGTGCAGCTAGACATAGTTGAGAGTGGTTTTTGCCACAAGAAAGAAAAAAAGAGGGAAAAAAGGAAATTTGTATAAAACTGGAGGAAATGTGAATGCATTTTATTTAATTATTTTTAATTCTTTGATAATTATATATACAATGTATTTTGTTTGCACTCAATCTTACCCATCTTTTAACTACTCCAAGATTTACCCTCTACCTCACCCCCTCCTAACTTAGTTCTCTCTCTCTCTCTCTCTCTTTCTCTCTCTCTCTCTCTCTCTCACACACACACACACACACACACACACACACACACACACACACACCATGGAGTTCAATTTCTGCCTCTTTTATAGATTGTCACCATATGGGTGTATGATCCAGAAAGTGCCAGCTCTGAAGAGCTGTTGAAGACTGCAAAGGAACCTTCACTGGTTAGTACCAAATATTCGTTGGATCACACAGGCTGCCAGTCTTTTTCTGAGGACTGAGTTTATGCTATAATCAATGTATAGTATTTTAAGTTTCCTGAGGCCAGTGTAAAACACCTTTATGGCTCCCTTGTTCAGTTTAGTCATCACAGGTATTTTGAACTGCCCTCGATCTCTGCAATTATACACCTCTCCGATGAGCATCCTTCCCATCGTTGTTGAAGGGTTGGGTCCTTCGTGTGCTTTACGGATGTCCTATGAATATATACATTTGAAGTCATGCATCAAAAACATAGCTAATGTGTAACATAGCAAATATTTCAGCCCTTTCGTATATTCATTACAAATTTACTGCTTTGAAGAGTTGAATTTTGCATTCTGTTTCAATGTAAAACATATGGAGGAATATCAGCATAGACCGTTGTACTCATGAGCCTGTTGCTATCTTAGTGACTAGTCAGGAACTCTCT
The DNA here is from genome assembly GCA_030674055.1 of Rhabdomys pumilio. NCBI lineage: Eukaryota > Metazoa > Chordata > Mammalia > Rodentia > Muridae > Rhabdomys > Rhabdomys pumilio. The sequence continues at coordinate 64,578,188 of JANHMN010000015.1, forward strand.
GGTGTGGTGTGTGTGTGTGTGTGTGTGTGTGTGTGTGTGTGTGTGTGTGTACATGAGATATGTTGGGTGGGGGTGGCAGCATACCAGGGCTCGTGTGTATAGGCCAGGAGACAGTTTCATGGAGTTGGTCCTCTTTTCCTTACACCTTCATTTGGATTCTAGGGATTAAACTTTGGTTGCCAAACTTCAGAGGTGTATTTTGACTGGGTCTGGGTCATTGGTCATTAACTCTTTCTAATCCTGTCTAACACCATTCATTGGCCTAGTTATCTTTTTATTTGGTTGTTTAACCTCCTATTTCACATTTAAAGCTTCCTACTATTTAAAAATGTATTCAGATTTGCGGTCTAATTGAGCATGGTATCCACATTAAAATAGAAAACTAGTGTGGTGTATTTATTTTCTTCCGTTTCTGAAGCTAGATGTTCAAGAGTATGTTTCCCAAAGGACTTTTTTTTGTGTTAGCTGTCCAAGGCTTGTAGGTTATGCTTGGCAGTGGAATTTGATTTGAACAAGGATTGTGTTCTTGTGACTTTCTACAGTTGTCATTATATCTTCATGCATTTCCTTTTCTCTCCCACCTTCTTTAAAGCTGAGTCTGTTGTAGCTCGTGCTACATTTTGTTTGCCTCTCAGTGACTTTTGGCTTGTTTCTACTTATGGGCTATTGTGAACTATGCTGGTAATTCTGCTTTAAATTTTTTTAGAACTCTGCAGTGTTCCTCATAGCACTTGCCCTGTCCTATATTCCTACCAGCAGTGCAGAAAAGTCCAATTCTTCCATAGCCTCAGTTACACTTTCTAGGTTTTGTAGAGTCGATGCTGTTGTTTTTCTTCTTTAAATAGCCACCCTTAACCATGGGGAAATCTCACCAAGCCATTTGCCTGTTTGTTCTTTAGGCATGATCTCACTGTGTAGATCTAGCTGGCCTCCAACTCAGAGATCCACCTGACTTTGTCTCCTGAATGTGGATTCAAAGTGTGCTCCACATTTCCCAGAATCATTGTGGTTCCGATCTGCATTTCTGTAATGAACACTGATGCTGAACATGTCTTCGTGTCCCTGTTGACCGTTTATATAATCTTTGGGGGGAAATGACTTTTCAAGTCTTTGTTCATTTGTGACCATGTTCTTTCTGAATTCTTGAGCTTTAAGAGTTTCCTATACGCTGCAATAGTTGATTAATCTACTGGCAATTCTCCCAGCGGCTGTGCATGCTCTTCTAGCTACGATATGAATGTTGTGGATTCAGGAATGAAAGACATACACACATAGCCTTTTATTTCAATATGTCTTAAACAGAACAATACAAACTTGCCCGCAGCTTATACACCCTCCCCTCTGATATTCCTAAATTATTACTTACTAAAACATTCCATCCTGACTGTTATAGATCCAGCCCTGCAGCATCATGGACCGTGATCCCCAACTCTTATATGTTGGCAGTGTTGGTAGTGTCTCTGTCTTTCTGTCCTACACCTTTCAGTCTGCGACCTTCTTTTTTCCTGGAAATGGTGATTCTCTTCCTCCCTCAAGTTCCTTTCCAAGGAACCTCAAAGTCCAATCTCTGTTTCCCTGCCCAGCCAATGGCCATCAGCAACTTTATTTACCAATTAGAGCAAACTTGGAGTAGGGACCCACAGTATCTCACATGCAGAAGTGTAAATTCCCATAAAATTTCAGAACCCATAATATAAACATCCACAACATCTATATAATCTGAATATTAATATCATGCAGAATGCAATTTGTAAATATTTTCTTTCATGTGTGGATTGTCTTTTTACCTTGTTGATGGTGCCCTTTGGTACACAAAACCTTTTAACTTTGATGAAAGGTATTTACCCTTTGACTGCAGCATCAATTTCTCAACTTTTCTTTATGTATGTATATATGTGAGTGTATGACATGTTTGTACAGAAGACAAGGTACAGAATTCAAGGTCAAATTCTGGAGACCTTCATTGTTTGTGGGAGAAGATGATGAGGAAGTGTTGGCATCAAGAAGTGCTTCAGATGAGAAGACCACCCCAGTATATCAGACACCAACAGACAGACCTTTTATTTTTTAAATTATGGGGCCACTAAGCTTGGTCAGAAGATGACATTTTTTGCTTCCAAGCCTGAATGACCTGGGTTCAATCCCTGCAACCTAGGTGGAGGAAGGAGAAAACTGACTCCCTCAAATTGTCCTGTCTCTTTCACATGTTTACTATGGCAATGTACACTTCCTGCCCACAACAAAAATACAAAATTAACATTTCAACACTTAAGTTTCTGTATTTCAGAATCTCCATGGTCTTCATTCACATAGGATTCTGATAGCTCAAGAACTTTTTCAGTGTGTTGGATCCTTTATTATACCTTATATTTCGTTATAGACTGAAGCAAGTACTCTACCACTGAACTATACTGCTATCCTGTGACATTAATAGTTCATAACATTGTCGTTGGGAGGAAGCTATATGGTTAAAAGAAACAAACATAAATAATGAAAGTATGTTGAATACATAAGCAAAAACAGTGTCTTAACTAAAAGAACAAATTTAATTCAGCATTAAACACATAAAAGTACTTCCAAATACCTTTGTCTATGGAAATAATAAAAAAGAAACCTTACTTTGTTTTTATTTTTTCAGAATTCCAAGGTACTAACCAAGCATTTCGACACCATGGGACAGCATCCTTATATATTCACAACTGAGAAGAGGCTCATGTACCACTCAGGTCCCTTAACTTCAGAAGGGTATTCAATTCTTTTAATTTATCTTTAATTTAAAAAACAAAAGCTTTGAAAAAGATTTGAAAACATTAGTAGACTTTTATGAAATGTACCTGACATGTGATTTCCAGGGAAAGAATTCTTTTTATGACACAGAAAAAAAAGTTTTTGTCTGTGATAATTCCAACTGATGAATCAACTCAGAAAATACCGATTACATTCTTGGATGATTGTTTCCCTATGTGGTTAAAAGCCTAATACTCAATCTAAAAGCCTCATTAGGGGTGGCCATATCCCTAAATGAACCCTACTCTGCCGTGAAAGCGGGCTGCTGTGATATGAAGGATGTACTGGTCACAGCCTCCACCAGTGCTCATTAGCACTCCCACTCTCCTACCTACAAAATTCAATCTGAGAGGTAGCATGTTAACTATGGAAGGTAGGATACAGTTACTGTCTTCAAC
>JANHMN010000015.1:64594477-64648219 GCA_030674055.1 Rhabdomys pumilio
TGTGTGTGTGTGTGTGTGTGTGTGTGTGTGTGTGTGTGTGTGTGTGTTTCTGGTTTTCCTTTTTTTCCCATTTTGAAAATAACTCAATTTTATTTATCAAAGTTTCTCTTTTTATTTAGTTCCCCACACACACTTTTTTTTGTCTTTTTATCATGAGCAGCCCCTCACATGCAGTACTTGTCTGTAACTCTGGAGGCCTGCAGCTGGTTCTTAAGTGACATGATTAGCTCACTTATTCTTAGCCATCTTTATCTTCACTAAAAGCTATAAATAAGGACTGAGTAAAGCACTTACCACACAAGCCAGAAACGGTAGTACACACCTGTAATTGGCAAGGTAGGAGGTAGAGACAGGACTATCTCCAGAAACTCCTGAGCCAGCTAGCCTGGTATATACAGTAGCAAACAATAACAGTCAGAATATCTCCAGTAAAATGGAAGGTGGGGACTGACATCTGAAAAACAAGAAAAGCCTGTTTTTCTCTGTTTTTTAAATCATGGGTGGGTGGGGGTGTATGAGAGCTTGTGGAGGTCAGAGGACAATCGGCAGGAGTTGGTTCTCTCCCTCCATTGTGTAGATTACAGAACCAAACTCAGGCCATCATGTCTGGTGGTAGGAGCCTTTTACCCATAAGCTATCTCTCCAGCCCATCTACTGTTTTGTTTGGAGAGATTTTTAATTGTAAGTAGATTCATACAATTGTATCTTATACTTCTTAACCATTCACCAAAGAGATCTTTTATGTCATCCACACACACATTTTCCCTCCCACCTTTGATCTAGTGCATACATTTCTGATTACACAGATTTGATCAGTATATGATTTATGCTAATTTATAAAATGATTTACTCAGTGATTTACTCTGCTTCCAAATGTAAGACCAAATGGAGCACCATGGCCCCTGACCCCATGAGCCCACCTCTTACTTTAACCAGTCGTCTCTGAGTGTTGCCTTTGGAAAAGTAGATAGGGCATATTCACAGAGGATATGCAACTGGCATCATCTTGAAAGAGAGCCAGGAAATCAGCACATCCAGCTTGGCCAGAGGCAGCAATAAAGGCAAAGACCTATCCTGTTTCAGGCAAAGCACTCTGTTAAGGTGAGAAGGCCGGTCATTTTCCCAAGTTAATAAAGAATGCATTGTTCTACTATGGTGACCCACATAATACCATAGGCTGGGAATCTTAAACAACCTCACATTTCTGCCAGTTGAGGATCTAGGCACCATCAGAAATGAATTCCAGTTATCCCACAGACAGATTCCTGCTCACTGTGTCTTCACAGGATCTCTCTCTCTCTCTCTCTCTCTCTCTCTCTCTCTCTCTCTCTCTCTCTGTGGCTGTTTCTCTCTCTCTCTTTCTCTGTGTGTGTGTCTGTTTCTCTCTCTCTCTCTCTCTCTCTCTCTCTCTCTCTCTCTCTGTGTGTGTGTGTGTGTGTGTGTGTGTGTGTGTGTGTGTGTGTGTATTTATGTATGTATGTATAGAGGTATAGAAAGAGATCTCCCCAAAGAGTATAAGTGTATGCCTCTTCTTTCAAGAATACCAGTGCCACTATGTTAGTGTCCTATGCTTATGACCTCATTTAATTAGAATAACCTTGAAGTCTCTGAAGTCTCTGTTCACTCTGTGGAGTGAAGGCTCCACAATTTGAACTTGAAGGAAACCCATATCTGACTGTAATATCATCCTCCCTGATAGTGCTGTCCTTCCCATGTTCTTATTCTTTACCTAAAATGCTATGTATATATATATATGATTTATAAAAGAGGTATTGTGAATATGAGAAAAATGTACTCAAGAATAAGAAGTTCTTCAGTGAGTGCAAAGGTTCATGGTGGTTCACTGTAATTCTTCTCAAGATAGATAGATAGATAGACAGAGATAGTCACATACCTAAAAGTATTTTCATTAAAAGTCTACTTCAGTAAAGCAACATGATTTATGATTTACTTAATATAGCACAAACTCAGGAGAATGAGATGGCTCAACAGGTAAAAGTATTTGCTGCCAAGCCTGACAGTCTCGAGTTTGATCTCTGGACCCCACAAGGTAGAAAGAAAGATCCAAATTCAACAGATTGTCCTCTGCTCTCTAGACGTCTGCTTCATGTGCACATACCACACACATACGCACAAGCAAACACTGAAAAATTAAATAACAGCCAGGCGGTGGTGGCGCATGCCTTTAATCCCAGCACTTGGGAGGCAGAGGCAGGCGGGTTTCTGAGTTCGAGGCCAGCCTGGTCTACCGAGTGAGTTCCAGGACAGCCAGGACTACACAGAGAAACCCTGTCTCAAAAAAAAAAAAAAAAAAAAAAAAAAAGTAAAAAAAAAAAAATTAAATAACAAATATTTCTCTGTCTTCTTTCCAGATAGAGTTGGAAATATTTTGGTAAAAATGGTAAATAATGTATTGTTCTACATCAAAGCTGATATTACAGAGGCAGTTCAGCTACATACATGGATAAACACGACCGCAAAGACAATACTTTTCTTTGACAAATCTCATCAAGCATGTTTATTACACTATAATGAAAACCTCGACGAAAAGTACCAGTTGCAGATACAGCCATATCCCTTAATTCTGGAGTTACAAAGTATAAATGAAGATTTAGCAGACTGGTGCCCATATCTGGCTTTTCAACACAATGTTGAAAGTCAGTTTTACATTCTGGATAAAGGAGAAAACCTGACAATTTGGAGTCAAATAGTCTACCCAGAAAACCATGGTCTCTACATTGTTGTGGACCACTATGGTTCAGAAGTATTAACCTGGACACAGAAAGTTGAGTATGAGATTGCGTCGGGATTCTGTACTAAAACTGTGGTAAGTTGGTATTTTTTATTTCTTTATTTGAGGTTTGAATAAACATAAAGACATTGGGTTGTTTTGGGGGTCATTTGTTTGTTTGTTGTTTTGTTTTGTTTTGGGAGGCAGTCAGTCTGGGCTAGTTGACTCGAGCCTGAGAGAGGCACTAGACTCTGCACACCTGTGAGGAATTGTCTACACTAGCTTACTTTCTGGGCATACCTGTGAGACATGTTTCTTGATCAGGTTAATTGAAATGGAGATCCTGAATTGCCAGTCGCATCTGGGTTTTGACCCAGATATAGGCAAGTCAGGAAGAAAACCTTTTGCTTTTTGCTTACCTGTCTTTACTCTCACTGATGAGTTTTTCTACCGGTTTCTTATGCCACCACTGTCATTGCTGATATCAAAACACAAATTGCTTGTCCTTCCAACATGGAATGAAGAAAACGGCAGCTCTCCAGGAAACCTGCAAACTTCCAGTACCAGAGTAGGACTGTTGAGACAGCCAGCCTCCTACACTACACAGCTGTCAGTCTCTCAGCCACTTCATATGAGGACAAACATGGTTGGACTAACTAGACCATAATGCATAAACCAATCAAAAACAGCCACCTTTAAAAGTAGCTGCCAGGCTGTCACTCTCTCCAGGGTGTTGAGTGCAGCCACTGTTGGGCTACCCACCCAGCCTGTATCATGGAAGCCAATCTAATAAGTCTGTTGTTTCTGTTCCCCTGGAGAAGTCTAATACTTAAGGAAATAGACTACCTCTTAAACAGATGAACTCTGTTACTCTGCACACGAATATGCGCCCAAGAGTGCAAAGAATTAGTGCAACCATCTTTACAAACCAGCTACTAATAGATACAAGTAGAAAGTATATGCATTATTGTATTTCAACGTTATGCAGTATTATTCTTAATACACAATATTACAATTTCATTATATATTATATTAATAGTATATTAGTATACAGTCATATAATACAATATTAATGTTGTATATTACGTTTCCGATTTATCTGAGAATATGAGCATTTCACATCTTCCATTTCTCATCCTTAACATAGAATAGCTCACATGGTAGCTTCTCGCCCTTCTCTCCCCTAGTTCTGCTTCTTCAGCTCAGCTTCCTCAATATACACATGAATGAGCCTCTTACCTCATACTAATAGAAGAGAAGAACTCAACTATTTCCAAATCCAGCTAGCTTATGGCATCATGAAAACAAATTAAGTGACATGGAAAACAGTTTAATTTAGTCCATCAATAGACTCATATTTGCTAGTCAAGCTTTTAGAGAAGGCTTTATTTTTATTTTATGTGTTAGCATTTTGCCTACATGTATGTATGTGTACCACATGTTTAAAATACCCTCAGAGGCCAAGAGAGGACATTGAATTTCTTGGGACTGGAATTATAGAAAGTTGTGAGTCCCCATGTAAGGACTGGGAACTGAGCCCAGGCCTTTTGGAAGAGCATTAGCGTTCTTAACCAGGGAGCCATCTCCCCAGCCCCTGAGTTAGGTTTCTTACACAGAACCAGAGCATTTAATCCATTTACCTTTAATTCAATTAATAACATATTTGAAGGTGCTTACCTCCTGTTTATTTTGGGCTTTTTATTTACTTATTCATTTAATATAGTTAAATATGTCTGCTTTCATGAATTTAAATACACCATGTACATGCAGGAACCCACAGGGGCCAGAAAAGGGCATCAGATACCTTGGAACTGAATATGGTTGTGAGCCACCATGTAAGTTCAGAGACCTGAACTCTGGTCTTCTGCAAGAGCTGTTAAAAGTTGTAAACCAGGGTTGGGGATTTAGCTCAGTGGTAGAGCTGTTTGGGGCAGGCATCACTGTCTGCTTACCTAAGATACTGTCCTGGTTAGAGCTCCTGGGAGGCCTGCTTCCTCTGGATTCTGTGAGATTGGGGCAGAGCTGCTGCCCAGGATCTGCTCAGTGCTAGGGCCCAGACCAGAAGGAACCAGTGCTCCGGGACCAGGACTCTCCTTTTTTCTTCTTCTTCTTCTTTCATCCTGTCCACAGTTTCCCCTGCCTCTACTCCTCCCAGCTCCCCCTCCCCCAACACACACACACACACACACACACACACACACACACACACACACACACCTTCCCTCTCTCCCAGATCCACTCTTCTGTTTTCCTTCAGAAAAGACCATGCCTCCCAGGGAAATCAATCAAACACAGCATAACAAGAAGACTAGGCACAAACCTTCATATCAAGGCAGGGTGAAGCATCCAGTAGGAAGAAGAGGGTCTCAAGACTGGGCAAAAGAGTCAGAGACACTCCCTGCTCCCACCAAGCTAAGACCCATAACACATGTGCAGAGTATGTAGTACAGACTACTGCAGGCTCCATGATTGTTGCTTCAGTCTCTGTGAGCCCCTATGAGCCCTACTTAGCTGATTCTGCTGGCCATGTTCTCCTGGTAGCCTCAACCTTTCTGACTCTACAATTCTTTCTTTCCTCCCTACCCCCACCCTCTTTTGCAGGGTTGTCTGAGCTCTAACGGAAAGAACCCAGAGGGAGTCTCCCATTTGCTCTTTCTCTGGGACTAATGGCAAACTTATATATTCTTATAGTCAGAGATCTAGAGTCCATCTTTTTCTTTTTTTACACCAGTCAAAAATTTCATTACAATTTTATATAGCAATATATTTTAAATGGCAATATATCTACCTGGTCTTTTTCCTTATGAAATTTGAGTTACTCCCATTTTAAATATCTACCCTGCTGTTTTAGGCACATCTTTTAGCATATCTTTTTGTGAAAGGCTACTGGTGATTGTTTATATGAAAATATATTTACCTCGTGGAAGAAGTAAACATATTTACTTATGGAAGAAAAAGTATCTTGTGTGTGAGTTGGGCTATGAGTATGCATGCCATGTCACACATGTGGAAGTCAGAGGACAACCTGGAGTGTGTCCTCATTTTCTACCTTGTTTGAGGTAGACTCTCCTCCTGTCCCCTGCTGTGCACACTAATGTGGCTAAAGCACAGTTCTGGGAGTTCTTCTCTCTCCACTTCTCCTCTTGCCACAGAAGGACCAACCTCAGGTGTCCGTGCTTAGTGAGCACTCTCCCCACTGAGCCATCTCCACAGCCCCAGCACTTGTAATTTTAACTCTCAACCCTTAGGTGGGTTTTCCAGTTCTATTCCGTGCTTCTGCAGGCAGTTTTTGTTTGATATGGGTAGAGGTAGGTTCCTTTGCTCCAGTTCTGCATGGAATTTGGGGATGTGAGGATCATTCTTTGTATCAGACATCTCATCAGGTATTATCTATACATTCATCACTTTCTTCCTGTCTCTTGTAACTCTAATTAGTCACATGTTAAACTTTCTCAGACCCTTCTCTATGAGTAGTCTACTCACTTGTGTATCTACTTAGTCTCTCTGGGACACATTTGTACACTTTCTTCTAGTAAGTTTTCCACATCAGTACTTGTCATGTCTGATCTGTTGTTGCCATTGTATCTGGCATTTATGAAAATATTTATGTGTTTTAGTTGTGCTTCTATATTCAGTTTAGCTGTGCTGTTCCACATGGAAGAATCTCTGTCGTTTTTAAAGTGCACTGACACATTTAATAGCATTTTCTACGCTGTGTATTGCCGAGCTTGCCATTTATTCCGGAAACATCAACGATTCATTCATTATTCATACTACATGTTTTAAATAGACCATTACATTCATAAAATACACTTCTAAGCAGATTCATAATATAGTTTCAGTGCTTGTAATCTAAGGCAATATATGTATTTGGGCATCATTTCAAAGACAGTCATCGTCAAAGCTTGGAGACTGGAGACTGTGGCTACATTTCGTAAAAGGAAACATAAAAATCTGAAAACTATTCATAAGCAAGCACATCGCTGTCAGTTTAACTCACTCTTCATTCATAAGGGAAAGGAGTAGTTTGCAACAGAATATGGGGAGAAATCTGGTCACAGTCTCCTTGAACTTCACAGGCTGCAGCTTTATCAGATTAAATATTTTGTGGTTTCCCCCTTAGTACTCAGCATCTTATCACCAAGAATTTTTAGAGGGACCTAGTGTATTCTCATCAAAATACATTAACAAGAACCACATTTAAGTGATCTCTCCCTAAAGACTATACACACCTGCGTGAACACAGAGATCTGCCCGGAAGCAGCACATGGATTTAAGTTTTGTACTTAGTGTACGTGTGTATGTGGGGTGAGGATGCTCACCTCACTCTCACATCTGCTCTGTGAATGATCTTTTCTCCCAGTCAACCATGATCTCATGAAATGTGGAAGACTGACATTTCATGTTCCTGCAGGAAAGGAGACAGGAATAGACTCACTACAAGGATTTTTAAAATCACTCAAAAGAGAACACAAGAAAGGGTTCTGGCAACATTCTACCTACGTATAGCAACTGAAGACTTGTAAAATGGTTTTCAGAGATGAGCATTATAAAGGAAAATTATATTATAGTCTTCAGAACTCAGGAAATAAGTAAATAATCAAAACAAGGGCACTGCAGCGACAAAAGTTAAGTGTGTGTGTGTTGGAGGGGGGAGTATGGGTAAGATAATTTAAAATTAAAGAGGGCTAGGGAGAGAGCTCAGTCAGCGAAGTGCCCAGCCTACAAAGCATAAGGACGTGAGTTTGATTCCCCAGAACCTACATTTTAAAAACCCAGGTTTGGAAGCACATGCTTTAAATCCCAGCATTTTGTTATTAGAGACAGACAGATCTCTAGGGCTCACCACCAGCCAGCCTGGCCTAACTGGTAAGCCCCAGACTAGTGAGAGAGGGGACAGTCTAGAGGAGGCTGCTCCGTGGTTAAGAGAACCCAGGCACTATTTCTGGCACCCACATTACTCACAGCCATCTGTAACTCCAGTTCCGGGGGTCTGATGCTCATTCTGGCTCTGAGGATACTGTATGCATGTAGCACATATACATACAAACATGCAGGCAGACCCATGAAATAAAGGAACCAAAAAACAATTTTTTAGGACCATGAGTGGTACCTGAGGAATGATACCTGAGGTTATTCTCTAGCTTCTACAAGCAACACATACATATACACACACACTCCAAATTAAAGGAGAGTAAAGAATGTAACAAAGTAAACTAATATGTACATAATTGAGATTTCGCAAGAGAAAAGACGTGGTGGGAGGAGCCATTAACAGCTCAGAATATAAAGTCATTTGACACAAAGCCTGATAATCTGAATCTGAACCCCAGGACATACAAGGTAGGACAGAATCAACTCCTGCAAGTTGTCCTCTGACCTTTACATGTGTTCCATGCACACACATGCCTCTACCCCCCCCACACACACACAGGATAGATAGATAGATAGATAGATAGATAGATAGATAGATAGATAGATAGATAGACTGACAGATAAAAAATAAACCTTAAGAATATTGGTTTTTTAACTCAAGATTTATTATGTCTAAAAGGATACAATGTGTTTGGAGGAACTTGGTCTGCAACACTGAGGACTTTTAGCTGCTCTCGTGTGTCTAGACCTATAAACCTAAATGATACTAATTGAGGTCCCAGTCCCACCTTTCTGCTCTACAGAAACTTTTCAATTTTCTTTTCAGATAACAAGTTTTTTTCAGAAAACAAATTACGAATTAGTAGATGATTACTATGATTTACAGTAAGTATGGCTTTTAAATGTTATTTGATTTTTTGATATGTCTTTTTCTTTTGTTTAAATGAACTCACACCCTTTTAGGTCTCCAAATTTCAAAACCCTTTGCATGTCTCAAAGTATAAGAAATTAGTATTTCCCCTTTAAAATATAAACACTTTTTATAAATCAGTGGAAAGCCGTCTGAAGGTTCTTCTTCTCGTCCCTGAAGATGGCAAGACTGTCCCATCTTAGCTTGCCTTGCAACTGTTACAAAACACCTAAAGCAACTAGACTCAAGGGAGAAAGGGGTTAGTTTAAAATTTTGAGATCACACATGGGATTCCTCATTGCTTCTAGAACTGTGGCAAGGCAGTAGCATCAGAACAAGAGTAGAACATGATAGAGTCTATGAGTCAGGTAACAAAGAGGAAAAAAGCCGAGGTCCACGCTTCCCTTTAAGGATACCAACGCCCTAAGGTCCATCATCTCTTGATGATGCCATCTTGCTGTTCATGCCACATGTGAGCTGTTAAGTCATTCTTATGCAAACCAAAACAGGCTACTTCCTAACTCAATAATTTCCATGCATGTTTTATCATTAATTCCCAACTGAAAATCGCTACATAGTATCTCAATCAAAAGGAAAACCTCTCCATACTAGACAGAGTCTTTAGCTGAGAACAGAAAGATGGAGTCCACATATCAGAACCTATTTCCAGTGATCAACACCAAAGAAGGAACAAATTAGAAAATTCTAAGTGCTGATGAGTGCTGTTGATAAAACAGGCCAAGGAGTCAGCTCAGTCAGCACAGTGTCTGCCACATACACATTAGGACCTGAATTTGGACCTCCAGCACCCACATAAAAGCTAGGCATGGTGGTACATGTCTGTAACCCCAGCACTGGGGGCAGGGAGACAGGACAATCCTTGGAGCTCATTGGTCAGCCAATCTAGTCCAACCATGAGGCCCTGGTTCAGTAAGAGACCATCTCTCAAAACTTAAGGTAGACAGTAATCAAGAAGGACATCTGATGTCAACCTCTGGCCTCCACTAGCACATACATGTGAACACATATGCATGTACATTCCCCTGTATGTGCATACGTAAACACTTATGTGCACATGCATATATAAATGCACATGTGTATATATATACACACACATACACACACACTACAAAAGAGAAAGAAAAGACAAGATAGCAGAGCAGTGGCCAGAAAGAACTAGGAGGAAATATTCCTTGTACATAGTAGGCAGAAGAGATACTATCACCCCGTCCTCTTCACCCTTTGACTCTTCTCTCTGGTTTTATGTGATGGGTAATCTAGCTGTTAGTTTGATGCATTTTGAATTCATTTGGAAGATGGTCTCTGAACATGCCTGTGGGAATCATCATGATTAGGTTAGCTGAGGTGGGAAGTTAGCTGAGGTGGGAAGACCTGACCATTCTGAGTGGAAGCACTCAGCCAGGTATGCTGGCTGGTTTATGTCAACTTGACACCACTAGAGTCATGTGAAAGGAGGGAACCACAGTTGATAAAATGCCCCCATAAGATCCAACTGTGGGACATTTTCTTAATTAGCAATGGGGGAGGGTCCAGCTCATGGTGGGTGGTGTCATCCCTGAGCTGGTGGTCCTGGGTTCTATAGGATAAAGTAGGCTGAGTAAGCCACGAGGAGCAAGCCGGTAAGCAGCATGGTCTCTGCATCAGCCTCCTTTTGGGGATTCCTGTCCTACTTGAGTTCCTATCCTGATATCCTTCGATGATGAACAGCAATGTGAAAGTGTAAACCCAATAAACCCTTTCCTCCACTTTGGTCATGGTGCTTTAGTTAGGGTGCTTTATCCCAGCAGTAATAACCCTGACTGAGACACCCAGGATGTAAGAAGGAAAAGGTAGCCAGTCACAAGCATTCACCCTTCTCGGCTCCCTGCTTATGGGTATGACAATCCAATATTTCAACTCCTGACAGCTTTGACTTCCTCGGGATGATGAGCTGCACCTGGGAACTGAGAGCTCAGATTCCGTTGCCCTTAAGTTGCTTTTGTCAGAGCATTTAATCATAGCCGCAGAAAAATAACTAATGCACCTATCAAAGGTATTGGTCCCATTGGGAATTTTTGGATTTGTGAATGTTTGCTGAGAATTATATTGTAGATCACACAAAGTTATCTAAGGTACATTTTTTCTCTAGTCCAACCTCAAATGTAAAATCTTATCAGGAAGTAGAGTGTCTGAATCACGTCTTCAGAAGTTCTGTGACTGTTGTTTGTGCAACCTCTACTTTGCCCAGACACAAAATGATCTGTGTACAATTGGTGACTAAGAAAGGCATTATAGTTAACCTTTCTTGGCATGCAAATAAGTTTACACAGTTTAATGTGGTTAGGAGGTGAATTATTTCTTATTGTTTCAAATGTGTTGCCAGTGGGGTAGGAACCCCTATAGGGCAAAAGGAAGAGCCCATTCAGGAGAAAGCATCAGGTGCAGAACCCCAGTATTCAGGGACTGAGGATACTTATGAAGGGTTGAGATGCCACTAAAGTGCTGGTGAATGTTCTCTTGTTTCCTGCTATGCCATGCATCTGGCCGAGGTACGGCTGGGCTCCAGAAGAGGGAGAGGAATTCAGGTGTACATCAGTGAAGAGCTACCTTGATGGACTTAGCCATCCTGCAAGTCTCTTTATCTCCTCAGAGGGGGTCAGCGCCATCATACAATGGGACTTCACAGTTGATCCTGTCACCTGTTCTCATTTTACAATAACTTATGTGGATTGTTTCTCCTAGAGAAAAGAACGTAGGTCTCACACTTTTTCAGTTCCGACCTAGTGAGTCTTCCAGAACGTGTCCAACAGCCAAACCGGTAGGTGCCATTGGGTGAAAAATCATTTTTTTTCTTCAAAATAATATATAGTCTCAGGGGCTGGGAGATGGGTCAATGGATAAAGCTATTGCCACACAACATAAAGGACTGAAGTTTGGATCCGCAGAACTCACATACATGCTGGGTGGGTACAACAGTCCACCTGAAATTCCAGCACTTGGATGGTAGAGTTAGGGGATCCCCTGAATAAGTAGGTGGGGAGACTAGTCTTTCTGTGAGCTCTGAGTTCAACAGAGAGACCTGCTTCCAAGAGTCAGGTGGAGAGCAATTGAGGATAATTCCTGATATCAACCATATGTCTACACATACAAGTACACACATGCATATGTACCCCAACATACATGCACGCATACATACATGGGCACACCTGCAGCATGGCACACATATATACATACACTAAAACAATGTGCAGTTAGTAAATTAAATAATACGTAATTATCTTTCACTGTACTTTGCCCTCCTCGGGGGAAAATAAGCATCCTTTGGTTTGAACGCAGAGGATGCAGGCTCTGCCTTCTGTGAGCCTCTTTCCTAAAGTAGGATTGGATAAATGTATACAAAAAAAAAAAAAAGAAACATAATTAGTCTTTGAAGGTTTGAAGATCAATTGTGTAAAGGGAAATTGAAACTAATGGGGGAAAAGTGCACTTGGGTCCTGTTTGTCAAAGGAGTCTGCCAGACATGCCCACGAGGATCACACATGTCCATTCATCCAGAGGGACTTTTTGGTTTTTTGTTTGTTGGTTTTTTTCCCCATAAGAGCTTATTATACCTCTGTTGTACTTCTGGCTTTCAGTCTGGGCACTTGGTGATGGGAGTTATTAAATGGCCTCCCTAGCAGGAAGCACACCTGGTACAAGACAGCATGGTGCACAGTTACCGAGTAGCTCAGAGAAGAAAGCTGGCCACTTTGATTGAGAAGGGAAAGGTGAAAAGAAATAGGCAAAATGTGTGACTAAAGAATAAGTAGACACTCAGCAGGCAGAGGGACTCCAAGACCAGACACAGCCAACAGCACTGACATGAGAAACAGGCCCAGAATGTTCTGCTAGCCACACTAGTACTCAACTATCTCCTTTGAGTCCCTAATCTACTGCTGGTCTTTCTCACTGTCACCAGCAGCCAGTCATTGTACAGTGAGCACATGAGGAATACAGACATACAAAATGAAATGGGTCTTCGCAGTCTCTCCTTTAGGCTATAGAACAGGACCCTCTTTGTACCAGGGCAAGATTTTGAATTTTAAGAGATGATTGTAACTTTCAGTTTTTAAAGTCCTATTATTAATGATGGTTCTTAAACACTTTAACTTTCCTTGTAATCCACCACCCAACAAGAGAAAGGATAGGATAGAAAGGAAGAAAGGATAAAGGGGAAGTGGACCTACTTAGTAAGGTTCTTTGGAGCAGTTCCTGTCTGTATCATCTGGAAATCAGCAGTTCAGTTCACAGGTCAGCAGGCAGCACAGTTCTATCGACTCAGAAACACTTCATGGATACACCAGCAGTCCAGTTTGGTAGAGTCGGGTTAGCAACAGTGGTGACATGACCTAGAGGAGACAGCCAGGCCTCAGCTTTGGCTGCAGTCAAGCAAGAGGGACCAACAGGAACAGCAGGAGAAGTTCTCAGCTGTGTCTCTCTCAGGGAAGCAAAGGTCAGTCCCATAAGTGTTACACAGCTAGCTGTACCATCGAGCCAACCTCTGTCTCTATTACTTTGTCCAAACATCACGTGTCCTCCATGTGTCTTGCCTCAGCACATGCATCCAACTGCAGCACACAACCAGAAGCTTTTTGGTGCATTTCTCCCTACGGAGTCCCAAGTAGTACAATTCAACCATGCAGTGTAAGGCAAACAAATACACGCATGTCCTTACAAAGAATCTTTTATCACGTGTCCTTTCACCTGCTTGCTTTAGTAGAACATCCTCTCTCCTGTGTCTGCTTCAGTGAAACATCCTGTCATGAGTCTGCCTTAGCCTTTCATTTTCCGTCCTGTGTTTGCCCCAGCAAAACAACATCCAACCAACTTTCCAAAGAACCCTTAAGTTTCCACTTCAGAGTATTTTTAAAATTTTTTTTTAAGATTTATCTATTTTATGTATGTGAGTACATTGTCATTTCTTCAGGCACACCAGAAGAGGGCATTGGATCCCAGTACAGATAGTTGTGAGGCACCATGTGGTTGTTGGGAATTGAACTCAGTACCTCTGGAAGAACAGCCAGTGCTCTTAACCACTGAGCCATCTCCCCAGCCCCACTTCAGAGCATGTAACTGGTATAAATGTGATCTATCCTCCGCCCTGTCAGTACACACTCCCTAGAAGCTGTGTTAGCTGCATACCGCGTCCCCACCACCACTCTGACTCACCAACTGCACTACTTACTAACCTGCATCCTGCAGCTGAAGCACAAAACTGTACCATTGAGTAAATCTGCATTTTCTGCCTTCAGAGGTTTGGCTTTGACCTTTGCAGCACCTTCTGAAGTCCCCGGGCTTCTCCCTCTCAATCCATGAATATGTCGCCCCTTCCTCTTTGCCTGACCCTGCCCAGTCCAGCTTTACCAACAGACCTAACTCACCTGAGTCCAGGTCTCAGTTACACCATTCCTTCACTGCCTTCTTTATGCCCTGTGAGACCTTTTCGCCCCTGCTGTAAACGGGAACATTGGACTTGCAGAGATGTAGGAATAATAAGTGAAGTCATTTATGAAAAGCATTCAAAGAACAATGCCTGCCATAGAATCACTGTCTAATAAAATGGGCAGGGCTGGGGGAGGTTTCCCCTTCTCTTCCAAGCAGACCTGGTTCACACCAGACCTCCTGGGCCCACTGTAATACATGGTGGCCTTGCTCTGAAATCCAGTGCTAAGCAACAAGGAAACATGGCGCTGTAGTACAGACAGGTTGTCTTATTCGCCATGGAAGTCAAAACCTATGTATCAACTATAGAATATGCTCTCACGCACAGATTCCTTTCTTTGCACTCTCAAGCTATGTTCATGAATAAGCAAGTCATCGGCCTCCTGGGAAAATAGTCCAGAGGTAGAAAGTACCAGCTCTGCTCTCTTCTCCATCCAATGATGTCAGGCTCTTGTAAAAAATGCCAGGCCAAATGGGCTAGAATGAGCTATTTAAACTGGAACCTACCATCTCTGTCACTTTGATGTTTCGTTGTCTGCAGCATAGAGAACTGTCATTTCCAACAAGGCATCATGTCACCTTTCAACCTTGCACCAAGAGCTGAACATGCAGTAGTGTAAGCCAGCCCCCAGAAGTCTCTGCTATTTCTTTGGGAGAATTGCCCCATGCGGGGATGACAACTCTAATGTCACCCACCAGCATGTCAATGGCAAAGGCCATTGGAATTCCCATGTGGGATCCATTGTTTCATAAAACTTTGCTGGGCCTGCTTCTGAGGGAATGCTCAGTAGTAAGAGCTTAGAAATCAGGGTTCAGTTCCTAGCACCCGTATGAGCTGGCTTACAACTGCTTGCTACTCTAGCTCCAGGGGATCCCACGTCGTCTTCTGACATCTGTGAGCATCTGGATACATGTGGTGCACACACAAACAAGCAGGTAAATACACAGATACATAAAATAAACATTTGTTGACCCTCACCCTAAACTGAGGAGGCAGGAACTGTTGTAAAAAATATTTAATCACATTCTGGGGTTTCAGCCCTGCCTTAAATCATTTAGTCACACACGACCTTTATATTTATAATTAACCTTTATTAGCACCGAGGCTGGGCACATATCTACCCTCTATGCTATTAAATCTATTTCCTATTAATAACCCCGAGTTGTTACTTACTATGTCCCTTCTGGGCTGCTCTTAACTCCAATTGGCCAGCCCTCGTGGCCATGCTTTCTTGACTCCTAACCCGTGGCAGTGTCTTTCTCCACCTTCTTTGCTTGTGGTCTCCTCCAACCCCAAGCCTGGGATCACCAAGCCTTGTCTATCTCAATTCTGTCTAGCTATAGGCTGTTGGCATCTTTATTCACCAATCAGAAACAACTCGGGGGCAAGGTCAGGAAGCATCCTGTCTGGGCGCGGACTCCTGTCTCTGGGGCGACCAGGCCTTAGGGGCCCACATTTAGCATTACAGTACATAACAGACCAAACAAGGAACAATCCTGCCCTGTACCTGAACTGAAGAGAAATGGTTTCACTTAGCTCTTGGGTCAGAATTTCCCAAACCTGTCCAGAAGGCCACGTGCCTAGCCTACAGCTGTAGTTTGCTTAGAAAACAGGTTTTTGCAAGCTTCCTCTCCTTACAGCTCCTTTTCCAGGTCCTTCTTCAAAGAAAACTCAGGTTTCTGATCCTAGCTGTGGTCACTGGTTCCAGGGTTTGTGATTTTGACAACAAACACAGACCAGGATGAGAACGGGGTATTACAAGTGAAATCATCATGGGACAAACACCATTTGTCCTGACCATGACAAAGTTGAGGACTTGCGCTGCTCTTTGATGGGGATGGGGACTGTTTAATAAACAGCAAGGCCAGGGTCGTGCTTCTGAGCATATTTCACAGGGAAAAAAACAGAATGATTGTAGTTAATAAGGGATGCAATTCAGTTTTGCTGGGAAAATAAACTTCATCCCAGATGGTTAGCCAATGAAACCCAGCAACTCCCCCGTGGGTTAGACCTGGGACAGGAGGTTTTTAATCTGCAGTAATCTACAATCCCTGTCTTCTTAAGCTTTCTTTAAGGCTCACACAATCATTATTTTAGCTACAGAAGCTGGGTATAATGTTTAGGCAATATATTCTAAACACTGACAATCAGAGTAAAATGTTGGCCAAGAGTTCTTCCTTAATAGCAGAGATCTGATGAAGATGGAAAATCCAATGTGTCTGGTGGAAAAAGAAAAAAAGTTCTCTTATTTTCAGAGCACAGTCATGATTCAATCATGTCCTTTGTGGAAAATCATTGGATCTCCTAAACAGTGGAGGGACTCGGGGGCAAATACATTTATCAGATCACGATCAGGCAAAAAGCAGGAGGATTAATTGAAGGCAAGAGTTCAGGGACAACCTAAACAATGTAACAAGGCCCTATATCCAAACAAAAAGGAGTATATATACATTCATATATATGTGTGTGTGTGTGTGTGTGTGTGTGTGTACACATACATACATATACATACATACATATATACATATACATACATACATACAAAGATAAATGTATCTTATACACACATCTCATCAGATTGCAAAAGATATTTGTACATGTGTACATATGTATGGTATATGTACATATATAAATGTATTTAGGCACAGGTATTTGTGTGATCACAAATGGAGGGCCAAGGTTGATGTCAGGGGCCTTCTTTAGTGCATTCTTACATATTGGGTTGGGATCTCTTTCACAGCAGAGTTTCATTTGGTTCTTTGAATGTTGCCCTTTTCTTATCTATATGATGTCACTGTCACTTTCTCACTGTACTCCAGAGTGTCCCTCTCACAGTAGGGCACACAGTGTGCTGGCTGCTATGTCCTGCTGTGTCCACAGGTGGTTCATTTGTCTTTAAACAAATAGATACAGATGCCGGGGATGCAGAAGCACACGGTTTCCTGTAATCACCGTATGTGTAAGTAAACAGTAGGAGATCATATATGTGACGTTAGGGCATTTAAACAAATACCACAGGCCCAGTATGCAGCCTGTCAGTAGTTGACCTGTTAGTCCTCTGATTATACATGAGGGAGGGGGAAAACAGAATGAGCAAAGCAAGAGAGGCTGCTGCATGCAAGGCCATTCAATTCCCTGACAAGCGCCACTTGAATTAAGTATGTGATAGATGGCTGCTGGCAGAGTCTGCCATGCAGGCAGGCTGCAAGCATGGAGTTGTCAGGGTTGCAGCAGTAGAGGCAGAAAGAGGATCCACTAGTTCAGTCCCAAGGGGTCTCATTAGATATATGCAAATACTATTAAAATCTGGGGTAATCCTGGTAACAAGCATTTCAGAGAAGGGAAGAAATTCAGTCTGTGTTTCTATTGGATGTTGTATTTACATTTCAGATGTTATCCCCTTTCCCTGTTTCTCCCACACACAAACAGACAGAAATTCCCTATCCCATCCCCCTCCTCCTGCTTCAGTGAGGATGTGCCCCACTCACCGACCTACTCCCACCTCCCCACCCTCCAATTCTCCCAAACTGAAATATCCAGCCTTCAAGGAACTCCTCTCCTACCTATGCCCTACAAGACAATCCTTCCCTACATATACAGCTGGAGCCATGGGTCCCTCCCTATGTGTTCCCAGGCTGGTGGTTTAGACGCTGGGAGCTCTGGTGGGTTGGTATTGTTGCTCTTCCCATGGGGCCACAAACCCTTTCAGCTCCTTCAGTCTTCTCTCTAACTCCTCCATTGGGAACCCCATGATCAGTTCAGTGGTTAGCTGTGAGCATTCACCTCTGTATATGTCAGGCTCTGGCAGAGCCTCTGAGGAGACAGCTATATCAGGCTCCTGTCAGCATGCACTTCCTAGCATCCACATCATTATCTGCCCTTGGTGACTACACATGGGATGGATACCCAGATGGAGAAGTCTCCGGACGGCCACTCCTTCAATTTCTGTCCCACACTTTGTCTCTATATTTGCTCCCATGAGTATTTTGTTACTCCTTCTAAGAAGGACCAAAACACTCACACTTACTCTTCCTTCTTCATGAGCTTCATGTGGTCTGTGAGTTGTATCTTGGGTATTGCGAGCTTTTGGGCTGATATCTACTTATTAGTGAGTACATACCATGTGTGTTCTTTTGTGATTGGGTTACCTTACTCCAAATGATATTTTCTAGTTCCATCCATTTGCCTAAGAATTTCATGAATTTGTTGTTTTTAATAGCTGAGTAATACTCCATTGTGTAACTGTATGACATTTTCTGTATTCATTCCTCTGTTGAAGGACATCTGGGTTCTTCCCAGCTTCTGGTTATTATAAATAAGGCTGCTATAAACATAGTGGAGCATATGTCCTTGTTATATGCTGGAGCATCTTCTTTCTGGGTATATGCCCAGGAGTGGTATAGCTGGGTCCTCAGTTAACACTATGCCCAATTTTCTGAGGAACCGCCAGACTGATTTCCAGAGTGGTTGTATCAGTTTGCAATCCCACCAACAATGGAGGGGTGTTCCTCTTTCCCCACATCCTCACCAGAGTCTGCTATCACCTGAGTTTTTGATCTTAGCCATTCATTGACTACTTCCTTTCCTATTTGTATCCATTGACTTCCTTTTGTTGTCTAATTGCTCTGGGTAGGACTTAGAGTACTATACTGAAAAGGTAGGGAGACAGTGGGCAGCCTTGTCTAGTACCTGATTTTAGTGGGAATGCTCCAAATTTCTCTCCATTTAGTTTGATGTTGGCTACTGGCTTACTGTATATTGCTTTTACTATGCTTAGGTATGGGCCTTAAATTCCTGATCTTTCTAGGACTTTTACCATGAAGACATGTTGAATTTTGTCAAATGCTTTCTCAGCATCTAGTGAGATGATCATGTAGGGTTTTTTTCCCTTTGAGTTTGTTTATCTAGTGGATTACATTGATGGATTTCCAAATATTGAACCATCTCTGCATTTCTAACATAAAGCCTACTTGATCATGATGAATGATTGTTTTGATGTGTTCTTGGATTCGGGTTGCCAGAATTTTATTGAGTATTTTTGCATTGGGGTCATATTCATAAGGGAGATTGGTCTGAAGTTCTCTTTCTGTTTTGGGTCTTTGTGTGGTTTAGGTATGAGCATAATTGTGGCTTGATAGAACTAATTGGGTAGTGTTCCTTCTGTTTCTATTCTGTGGAATAATTTTAAGAGAATTGGTATTAGGTCTTCCTTGAAGGTCTGATAGAATTCTGCACTAAAACCATCTGGTGCTGGGCGTTTTTTTTTTTTTTTTTTTTTTTTTTTTTTTTTTTTTTTTGGTGGGGAGATTTTAATGACTGCTGCTATTTCTTTAGGGGTTATGGGACTGTTTAGATGGTTTATCTGATCCTGATACAAGTACCTGGTATCCGTCTAGAAAGTTGTCCATTTCATCCAGATTTTTCAGTTTTGTTGAGTATAGCCTTTTGTAGTAGAATCTGATATTTTGAATTTCATCAGTTTCTATTGTTATGTCACCCTTTCGGTTCTGATTTTATTAAGTTGGATACTGTCTGTGTGCCCTCTGGTTAGTCTGGCTAAGGACTTATTTATCTTGTTGATTTTCTCAAAGAATCAGATGTTGGTTTTGTTGATACTTTGTATAGTTCTTTTTGTTTCTACTTGGTTGATTTCAGCCCTGAGTTTGATTATTTCCTGTTGTCTACTCCTCTTGGGTATATTTACTTCTTTTTGTTCTAGAGCTTTCAGGTGTGCTGTCAAGCTGCTAGTGTATGCTCTCTCCAGTTTCTTTTTGTAGGCACTTAGAGCTATCAGTTTTCCTCTTAGCAATGCTTTCATTGTGACCCATAAATTTTGGTCTGATGAGCCTTCATTTTCATTAAATTCTAAAAAGTCTTTAATTTTTTTCTTGACCAAGTAATCATCGAGTAGAGCTTTGATCAATTTTCATGTGCATGTGGGCTTTCCATTGTTTTTCCCCCATGGTCTGTCCATTGCTGAGAGTGAGGTGTTGAAATGCCCCACTATTATTGAGTGAGGTACAATGTCTTTGTGCTTTACTAAGGTTTCTTTTATGAAAGTGGGTGCCCTTGAGTTTGGAGCATAGATATTCAGAATTAAGAGTTCATCTTGGTAGATTTTTCCTTTGACAAATAAGAAGTGTCCTTCCTTATCTTTTTTGATAACTTTTGGTGGAAAGTCGATTTCATTTGATATTAGAATGGCTACTCCAACTTGTTCCTTGGGGCCACTTGCTTGGAAAATTGTTTTCCAGCCTTTTACTCTGAGGTAGTGTCTGTCTTTGTCACTGAGGTACATTTCCTGTACGCAGCAAAATTCTGGGTCCTGTTTACATATCCAGTCTGATAGTCTATGTCTTTTTATTTGGGGAATTGAGTCCATGTTAAAAGATACTGAAGAAAAATGATTATTTCTTCTTGTTATTTTTGTTATTAGAGTTGGAATTATGTTTGTATAGCTATCTTCTTTTGGCTTTGTTAGAAGATTACTTTCTTGCTTTTTCTAGGTTTCAGTTTTTCTCCTTGTCTTGGAGTTTTCCATCTATTATCCTTTGTAGGGCTGGACTTGTGTAAAGATATTGTGTAAATTTGGTTTTGTCATGGAATATCTTGGTTTCTCCATCTATAGTGTCTGAGAGTTTTGCTGGGTGTAGTAGCCTGGGCTGGCATTTGTGTTCTCTTAGGGTCTGTGTGATATCACTCCAGCATCTTCAGGCTTTTATAGTCTTTGGTGAGAAATCTGGTGTAATTCTGATAGGTCTGTCTTTATATGTTACTTGACCTTTTTCCCTTACTGCTTTTAATATTTTTTCTTTGTTTTGTGCTTTTGATGTTTTGATTACTATGTGATGGGAGGAATTTCTTTTTTGGTCTAGTTTATTTGGAGTTCTGTAGGCTTCTTGTATGTTCATGGGCATCTCTTTCTTTAGGTTAGGTTTTCCTATAATTTTGTTGAAGATATTTACTGGCCCTTTATGTTGAGAATCTTCACTCTCATCTATACCTATTATCCTTAGGTTTGGTCTCATTGTGTCCTGAATTTCCTAGATGTTTGGGGTTAGGAGCTTTCAGCATTTTGCATTTTCTTTGACAGTTGTGTTAATGTTTTCCATGGAATCTTCTATCTCTTGTATTCTGTTGGTGATGCTTGTGTCTATGACTCCTGATCTCTTTCTTAGGTTTTCTATCTCCAGGGTAGTCTTCCTTTGAGATTTCTTTATTGTTTTTACTTCCATGTTTAGATCCTGGATGCTTTTGTTCATTTCCTTCATCTCTTTGGTTGTATTTTCTTGCAATTCTTAAAAGGATTTTTGCATTTCGTCCTTAGGGGCTTCTACCTGTTTGTTGCAGCCGGCTCCGCTCTACCTGGCTTGAGACAGGAAAAGTTTGTAGTCCCTGCATAGTAGTACTGCTTCTTCCCACTATCAGGCCAAACACATTTGGATAGAGCGGTCCAAACACTCCAGTGGGAAAGGTCTGAGGTCCCATTTCTGGGGTTAATACTGTGTGGGTGGCAGTATTAACTGCCACTGAGGTCCAGTCCTGCGCTTCCTGGTGTTGCTCGACTTGAGTTCAGAAAGGGATTGATGTTTGCTGGTATGACACTGACTGGTCCATAAGCCAGTTTTGGCTTGCATTGGTTCAGGCCTGGAGCTGGCCCCTGTTCCCGTTGCCCTGATTATGGGAAAGGGTGTTTCCTTGTGCGTCTGTTTTGAACCTATATATTCACTAGCCTAATGCCTTCCACGTTTGCAACGTGGGCAGAGCCCAGGCTGTTTTCTGGGCTGTCTTTGGGTTAACTCATTTTCTGCCTTGCAATCTCTTGCAAAGTGTCTAGGCTTGCCACATTTAAAACAGGCCTTTTTATCTCTTCTTGCCAAAATTTCTCTTACTGATTGTCCTTGCATGGCAGCAGCCATAGCTAAGCCCTGTTGGTGGGAGGGACCTATGTCAGAACAGAGTCTGATATACCCCATAAGGTCTGTCTTTTTCCTATAGGGTCTAATGGATGCTTGACAGGCAGAGTTGGCATTTTCATATGCAAGTTGTTTCACATAATCTACACTTGCCTCTGCATTACCAAAAATCTTCCCTGCTGTTGTCATCAATCGATGAACAAAGTCAGAAAATCGTTCATCAGGCCCTTGGCTGACTGTTGTTAAAGATGCACCAGGGTCTCCCTTTACTGGGAGTTTACACCAAGCCTTCATGGTTGCATTTTGAATTTGAGCATATAAACCAGGGTCATATGGCATCTGATTATCACTAGAAGCAAATTGCCCTTCTCCTACTAAGGTATCAAAGGACCAACCATTGCCTGCCTGAATGTTTCTACTAGCTGTCTCTTTACAATTCTCATGATATTCTGATTTCCAAATAAGATAGTCTCCACCACTAAGAACTGCTCTCACTAATGTATTCCAATCACCAGGAGTCAGCCACTCCTCTGCCACAGACTCTAAAATTGCAAGAGTAAAGGGAGCGGTGGCACTGAATTGAGATACGGCATTTTTTAATTCTTTAATAATTTGAAAATTAAACTCTGTGTGATGTCTCCAAGCAATCTCTTGAGCGTCTCTGGTCTCTGATATAGGGAAAGCCTCAGCGTCTCCCTCCTCTGGCTGATCTGTAGCTGAACTAAAGCTAGAGGATAGGAACTGCTTTTGGACAGTTTTTCGAAGTTGGCCTCTCGAGACCTCTTCCCTGTTCTTAAATTTTGTAGCTCATTAAGCCCTGATACTCTTTTTCTAACTCTATTAGTTGTTTAAAAAAATAAATTTTTTCCTGTAACTCCTTTTTGGGATCTACAACCACTGTCTCCACAATGGGAGCCTCTGGAAGTGGAGGTACACTGGGAGAGGGCCTTTCAGAGTCATAATATTTAAATGCCTCTTCCTCTAGGTTGGCACAATCTGGCTCTGACAAATTGTCATCAACCTTTGGTTGTTTTTTGGATTCTAATTTCGGATACATACGTTTCTTTTTATTTTGAACATGAAAGACAGCATTCAAACAACGAAACAAAAGCAGGCAATTAACACACATGAGCAGCAAGCAACAAAACAAAAACAGAGAGTTAAGTTCAGGCTGACTTATTTCTTGCCCCATTTTCATTATATCTTTCTCAATTCCTGTGGCAATCAGCAGATCCTTCTAACCTCCTAACTGGGTCTCTCGTTCCCTCTGCCTCTTGTTAAGTGCCATAAATGTTGCAACCAGCTCCGCTCTACCTGGCTTGAGACAAAAGACTTAACAATGCCTGAATAGTTACTATAACAAAAAATGTTGCAGCTTGCTCTGCTCTGCCTGGCTTGGCCTCTAAGGAGCTGGGATTAAAGGTGTACGCCACCACTGCCGCTCCAGTCTTCCGGTCAGAGTCCAGAGAGAGAGAGAGGGGATAAGGGGAAGAGACGCTAGGAATGGAGGCAAGACAGAGGTTCTGATACAGTCTCTTTTATTGAAGGGAAATCTGGGATATTTATACACTTTTGCCATGCCCCTTGTAGGGGCATGGATATGACGTAAGCCTTGCAGGTATGGATACCAATGCACCTTACAGGCATGGATAGCTGCTTTCTAGCCGCTTTCTGTTAAAAGTCGGCTCCCAACACTATAGTATGGGTCAGGATATGGTCTTTTCACGGTAGCAGACCAGTTAGGAGTCTGCCCCAGCAAAAAGGATCAAGTGAGGTACAGTCTATTTTTCTTATCTAAACTATAACTGTCTTTAGCCCGAACTCTAGCTCAGATCATTTGAATCAGAGCTGCTGAGCTCAATTTGTAAAATTACTTCATTTTTAGGTGTTTGAAATTGATGTTGGCTGCGATTCAAGTAAATACATCATGGTTCATGGGTAAGTATATTGCTTCTATTTGTTGGGTCTTACTCTGTTGAGGTTTAGTCTTTTGCTACATACTGCAATGCTATATATTGGCCCCAATGCCTAGTTGCCCACAGGGACAAGAGAATCCACATGTAGGCCCAAGTAACACTTGTGACCTTGCCCAGCAACTTATCCCTGATTGATGAATAAAGATGCCTACAGCTTTAGTTGGGCAGAATTGAGGTAGTTGGAGTGTGGTGGTTTGAATATGCTTGAGCCAAGGAGTGGCACTATTGGGAGGTGTGGCCTTGTTGGAGGAAGTGTGTCACTGTGAGGATGGGCTTGGAAACCCTCCTCTTAGCTGCCTAAGGATGCCAAGTCTGTTCCTGGAATCCTTTGGATGAAGATGTAGAAATCTTAGCTCTTCCTGTGCTATGCCTGTCTGAAAG
Organism: Rhabdomys pumilio; assembly: GCA_030674055.1. Taxonomy (NCBI): domain Eukaryota; kingdom Metazoa; phylum Chordata; class Mammalia; order Rodentia; family Muridae; genus Rhabdomys; species Rhabdomys pumilio. The sequence goes on from JANHMN010000015.1 coordinate 64,618,749, forward strand.
CTCTCATGTTCTCACCTTGATAATGATGGACTGAAACTCTGAAGCTGTAAGCCAGCCCCAATTAAATGTTGTTCTTAGAGTTGTCTTGGTCATGGTGTTTCTTTACAGCAGTAAAGCTCTAAGATAGAAGTTGGTACCAGGGACCAGGGTATTGCCATGGCAGGCATGATCATGTTTTTGTTTGGAGGAATGAGAACTTTGGGACTTTGGATTTGGGAAGCAGTGGGATGATTTAAGTGGGGCTTAATGGACCATCCTAGTAGGAGTATGGAAGACATTGGTGCTAAGGATGATTTGAACTGTGCAGACTTGGCCCAAGAGGTTTTGGTATGTGGACTAGAGCCATACACACACACACACACACACACACACACAGAGAGAGAGAGAGAGAGAGAGAGAGAGAGAGAGAGAGAGAGAGACTGTATCTGCTTTTACCATTTTCTAAAGAGTCTTCCTGAAGCTAAGGTGAAGAGATATAATATATAGATTAATTGCTTTGACAAAAAAAAAAAGGCTCAAAACAGCCTGGTATAAATTCTGTTGTGTGGTTACTTAAGTTCACTTTTTTGTTTTGTTTTGTTTTGTTTTTCGAGACAGGGTTTCTCTGTGTAGCCCTGGCTGTCCTGGAACTCACTCTGTAGACCAGGCTGGTCTCAGAAATCTGCCTGCCTCTGCCTCCCAAGTGCTGGGATTAAAGGCGTGCGCCACCACTGCCCGGCTTAAGTTCACTTTTATGAAGAGCATTTTGATGAAAAGAAGCAAGCTGAGAAAGGAAAAGTACAAAATATATGGTTCAAGGGACACCAGGTAGTAGAATAGAGCTGAATCCTGTATTCAAAGAGATAAACAGATATAGCAAGTAGTGATCTAAGTTCAAGATCTTACCCTACTAAGCTTATTGATTTAAGCTCTTGCAGTAGAACAAAAGATTTGGTTATAGTTCTCATTTAGACTTTTAATCTGAAATGAACTACAGCCCAGAAATGGAGAACACAACTGTGATCCAGATCTTTAGGCTGGAAGCTGGAAAACACAGACTTTTGATCCAGATCTTGAGGAATAGTTGCTATGAAAAACCTTAGGCCTAGGTATAGTGGTGCACACCTTTAATCCCAGAGGCAAGCAGATCTCTGGGTTCAGGGCCAGTCTGGCATGGAGAAAGTTCCAAGCAGAAAAAGCTTAGGTCCAGGTGTAGTGGTACATGCCTTTATTCCTAGAACTCAGGAGACAGAGAGAGGTATGAGTATCTAAGTTCAAGCTTGGTCAGTTTACAGAGCAAGTTTTTGGACAGCCAAGCATAGGCAATGAAGGATACAACAGAACAAGGGAGCCATGTTCCAGCCCCATCAAACAGCAGAACTTCACAGCTTTGGTCATGTGGCTTTAGAGTTAAGAATTGAAAGGACTACTAGGACAATTGATGCTAGTTAGCTAGACCTACAAGATTAGTGTCGATTAAGAAGAGACCAGCATCACTGAGGTGAAATCTTCTGGGAAGTGTTTTCTGAGAGCACAAAGAAGATGTGTTCCAGAGATAGTCAAGGTTGTAAATCATGTTGTACTTGGTAATGCATAAAAATCACCAGATGGTACTGGCTTTGAAGGCATGAAGGGGTCATAGAGAGCAGCTGAGTGACTTGGTACCGTGAGATGCCAGGAAAGGTCTCCGGTGGAGGTGCATCTGACAGCCCAGGACTAAAGAGGTCATGCTTGAGGCTTGGCACCATGAAGGGAGCCTATAAGAGACCTTTGGTGAAGCTTTGTTGCACCAGAAGACCCCAGTGTGTTGGAGATGCTAATACCATGGAATCACCAAGAACAGTAGCAGCAGTGGAGTGGAGTCAATCAGAGCCAAGGGTACTACAGAGGACAGAGCTGGAGACGTGATGCAAGCCTGTTGGAGGAGTTCACATCATTTGTGGATCTCAGACCCTGGAACAAGAAACTGTAAAGTTGAAGTTGCCTTGGGGACCCAAAGATGTTAGAGATGCCACAGCCATGAGATACCTGCCAACAAAGAGTGGAACCAGCTCAAGAAAAAGAAGTTTGTTATAATCAACAATGAACGGAGTTGGAGATCTGAAGAGCACTTTGACATTACACAAGGAGATTCAGAGTTTCGAGTTTGTCCAGCTGGTTTTTGATCTTGTTTGGTCTAGTATTTCCTCACTATGACATTTTGGAATGGTAATGTATAGCCTGTGATGTTAAAGGTATGTGATCTGTTTTTTGTTTTTGTTTTTGTTTTTGTTTTTTTATTCTATAGGGGATTACAGTTAGGTACCTGGATGAATCTCAAAAGAGACTTTGAACTTTGGACTTTTAACATTGTTGAGACCACTCTAGACTGTGGGGACTTTTGAAGTTGAACTAAATGTATTTTGCATTATATTATACTATGGCTAGGTATGACCCCCATAGACTCTTGTGTTTGAATAAACCTTTAGGGGACAGGGGGCGGAATGTGGTGGTTTGAATATGCTTGGACCAGGGAGCAGCACTATTAGGAGAGATGGCCTTGCTAGAGTAGGTGTGGTCTTACTGGAGGAAGTGTGCCACTGTGGGTATCAGCTTGAAGACCCTTTTCCTAGGTGGTTAAAGATGCTTAGTCTGCTCCTGCCTTCCTCTGGAGGAAGATGTAGAACTCTCAGCTCCTTCTGTGCCATGCCTGACTGGAAGTTGCCATGTTTCTGCCTTGATGATGACGGACTGAACCTCTGAACCTGTAAGCCAGGACCAATTATATATTATCCATTATAAGAATTGCCTTGGTCATGGTGTCTCTTCACAGCAATTAAACCCTAACTAAGACACAAGGTTTGGGGTTCCTGGACTCGGGGTCTGAGGAGAACCATGAGGAGGAGAGAGAAAGTGGAAACAGGAGGAAGCTGCCATGGGGTAGGTGAGTTATGAAAACTTGACTATGAGTGCTAGCCAGTTGGAGTTAGGAGCTGCCCAGATGGAACATGGCAAATTATAACTTGGGCTTATTGATGGGGATAAAAATTACAATAAGTAGAGGGTAGATACTTGCCCAGCTCTAGTGCTAATTAAGACTCACTGTAATAATAAAAGTGTGCTTCTTTTATCCAGGAACTGAATGATCAAAGTAGGGTAGAAATCCCCAATTGAGATTAAATATTTTCTACAACATATTGAAGCTCACTGTGGGGCAAGAACTCACTTTCACCAGAACTGACTTCATGTTTCCGGGTGACACATCACATGCTCTTCCTTTAAGACTAGAAAGGGAAACGGTTCCTTGGCAACATTGTTTCCCTCAAGCCACTCTGGGTTTGAGACAAGCTAAAATGCATGTTAGATTGGCAAACATAATTCCAGGGATTCACAGAATAAACTAAGACACAGATGCACCCCCAAATCTGACAGCATGCCAGGCGGCAGAGCCCTTGAGCTACAACAGCTGAAATGGCAGCCAACCTGGGCTACTCAGCCCAGCTGCTGAAGTGCAGCTTAGTCTTGCAGGCGCAGGCAGCATCTGAGGGAGAAAAAAAGAAAAAGACAGACCTAGAAGATCGCTGAATTATGGACCAGCCTTGTCTACACAATAAAATCAGGGTAGAATTCTCTGCTGATAGATATAGCTGCTTCCAAAGAACTGTCTGGGAATCAAAATTTTTTTTCTTAAAAATACTATATAGGTTTTTGCTTAATAATGATTAGTTATGTCCTTAGTAATTTAAAAAAATACACATCAATCTTAAGTTTTATAAAGAGAAAGGAGAATCTGGGTATATTTATCCACATCAGGTATGTTTATAATTTCAAATTTAAAAATTACGCTTTTCTGCTGCTAAAAAGCATTGCACCATGGGAAAAAATATATTCTGCTGGGCAATGAAGACCCAGAGTTGGGGTTGGGGCAAAATTATTTTACTTTTAATCTGATAGAGAAAGAAAAGCTATGCTCATAAGAGCTAACATGGGGAAGAATCTCAAGCTACTCTGAGAAGCCAATGTGTCTCCTTGTAATGCAGAGTTCCCGTGGGAGAACTGATGGCAGCTCATGAGAGCTGACTCAAAACCGGTGTCACACTGGTATGAGCAACCACTCTCTACATGTGAGCTTCTGTGGAAACACTGATTATGGCTCAACCTAGTACACTGTATAATAAATGAAAGGAAATTTAAATAAAGTTGAATATAGAGAAGAATACTAATTTATACAGAGAGAAAGGAGAATGCACGATATTTAGCCACAGAGATATTAATCTCCAAAAATGGGAGAAAAAATGTGAATTGATATGAATATTTTCAAGGACACATAGATAAATACATCCAGGTCTTTGATCTCAATATGTGGGAGGTAAAGGCAGGGCAGACAGACAGGCTCCTTACGAGCTCAAGGCCAGTCTAATCTGGATGCAGTGCTGCCCCTATGTATAGGAGCCCCAATTTCCCCACACCCTCTCCAAGATTTGTTGATTTCTGTTTTGGGTTTTACTTTTTACTAGATAAAATTGTATTTGCTGAGTACACCATGATGTTTTGATGTCATTATAAAATGATTAAATCTAGCTAATTAAAATTTATATTGTCTCTCATAATTACCACTCTGTGGTAAGAAATTTTCAGCAGTGTTTTAGCAGATGTATTGGTCAGTATCCTCTAGAGTAACAGAATTTATAGAATGAATTTATATGGAGAAAGAAAGAGGATTTATTAGAATGACTTAAAGACTATGATCCAGCTAACCCAACAATAGCTGCCTATGCACAGAAGGTCTAGGAAATCCAGTAGTTGTTCAGTCCATGAGACTGGGTATCTCGGCTGGTCTTCAGTAGATGCTGGAATTCTGAAGAAGTGGGCTCTGATGCCAGTGAAGGGATGGACTTGCTAGTAAGGCGAAAGCAAGCAGGCAAAGAGCGATAGCTTCCACCTTCCGTGTTCTTATACAAGCTTCCATAGAAGGCATGGCCCAGACTAGATGTGGTTCTTTCTACCTCAGAAGATCTGGATTAAAGGTGTATTTTCCCACCTCAAGATCTTGATTAAAGATTTAAAGATGTGTCTTTCTGTCTTAAAGATCCAAATTAGCAGTAGACCTTTCCACTTCAAATTAAGCAAAAATTCCTCACAGATGTGTCTCTGCTTTTTGCTGGATCAGTGGGGGTGTTAATTAATCTCAAATGTAGCCAAGTTGACAACATTGTCTGTTGCCATTACAGTAGGCTTCAAACACTCAATCTATGGCTGACTGTGGTTACTATGCGGTATAAGAGACTTTTATGCTTATTATTTCTACAGACTAACCATTGTAGTTTATGAACAAGCATTCCCTTCTCTCTTTCATTCTTACCAAATTTTTAATAAGTGTATACAAAATATAAGCAGTAAATCAGAAATGTTTGGAGCTGTTTGTTTTTAATATATATAGATATTTTTGATATATATCATTGCTAAGGCCACAAACTGATCCCAGAGACTTTGATTTAGTAAATGAACGATATAACCATCTACAGTTTAAGAACCACTAAGTTCAATGATGAAATCTTTATGCAAATACACAAGCAATGACCTTACAACTACATTGTTTTATCTTTTGTAGATTTAATAGGAGTGGATGTCAACGTCATGATTTTTCTTATGTGATTGACAAGTAAGAAGTACTTCTAATATAAGCGACTAATGTGCAGGTAGCAGTTTATAATCAGCTAGTACTTAGTGTTTATAACACCATTGGCATGCATATTTAAACAGTTTACAAATTTTAAAAAACGTGTAGAGATGACCCTTAACCTTGTCTGAAACATGTATGAGACACATTAAGCATTGTCATCACTGATTCAATTGGTTAAACAGAGCAAATATTATTTAGTCTCAAATCCCATATTTGTTCCTTCTAACTTAAGATAGACAAATAGGAGTACTTGTTTCCCACCTCTCTTCTCTACATGACTGTGTAATGAACCTAGTTAGAATTGACATGCCTCCTGAGTTCACAGAGGAGACAGATTCCATTATAGGAATAAATTAAAAGTAGGGAATAACTGGAGTTTTAAAATACACTTGTAGGAGCCAAGCAGTGGTGGTACAAGCCTTTAATCCCAGCACTTGGGGGGCAGAGGCAGGCGAATTTCTGAGTTCAAGACCAGCCTGGTCTACAGAGTGAGTTCCAGGACAGCCAGAGCTACTCAAGAGAAACCCTGTCTCGAAACAAAACAAAACAAACACTTGTAGGGCTCAGAGAGATTGCTCAGTGGATAAAGTCCTAAACCCACCGGAAATGCAAGCACAGTGAAATCCATTTTAAGTTCCAGTATGCTGACAGCGAGACTGTGAAAGACAACAACAGAATCTTGCAGACAAGCTGAACTGGCATACTCAGTGGCAAACAGCAAAGAAACCCCACCTCAAGCAATGTGGAAGAGGGATGGACCTACTCAAAGGTTGCCCTTTGACCTCCATATGCATGACACACACACACCACATTCATACAAATGTATAAATTCACTCAACACCGCCCTAAATTATGTTTTTAATTTTTATTTAATTTTTTCACATTTATTTATTCATTCTATGTATATGAGTGTTCTATCGACATGTATGCCTGCATGGCAAAAGAGGGCATCAAAGCCCATTAGAGTTGGTTGTGAGCCACCATGCGGTTGCTGGGAACTGAACTCAGGACCTCTGGAAGAGCAACCAGTGCTCTTAACTGCTGAGCCATCTCTCCAGCCTTTGCTTTTTGAATTGGAAATGAAGAATAAGCAGCAAATAATAACAAATTCTTTCTTTCTTTCTTTTTAAATAAAAAAACAACCAGGAAACTTCTGAGAGAGACCCTATCTGAAAATTTGGTAAGAAAAGCATAAATTTGTCAGTGTGATACGTGGACACAACTGCCCTGTCCAGCAGGGTATTAAACAGGGGTCCAGGGAGGTCACCTGAAAGACAGAATGGGGGAAACAGGGAGATGCAAAAAAAGGATGATTTGTCTATAGGCTGATCAAATCATCATTTTTACTTTTTCACACAGGGGTTATATACACAAAAAGGCAGGATGTGGGGAAGGGAATGATGCAGGAGCATAGGTGTTCAGGGGGAGTACAGATACCTTCCAGAACAGAGTGTCAGCTGGGTGAAGGTTCAGGAGAGACAGGTCACTATGACTCTGCCTATGTATGATTCACTTGTCCTTATCTAAGTTGGTACTATCCACCAAGGCTACCTATCTACAAGGTCTATGATTACTCAGGCTGGTAAATTTCCACCAAAGCTGCCTGTTTACAATATCTTATAGCTATCTGTTTCAGTGTTTTTTCACAGAGACCAAGACTTTGTGTTAGCAGGCTGACTTAGGCCTATTGCTGATTTTAGGCCTTCACTGTATAAGCAAGGCTGCCCTGACACACAACAACTGAAGCATTTTTATTTCTATAGAAAGTAAGGTATGATGTGGCAAAATACGGCTGCCCTCGGACACTTGAAATAGAAGAAATGTTTCATCCTATCGTAGAATTGTAAGTTTATACCTACTTGGGAAATTAATTTGTGTGCTGGAAAAATGGATTGGTTGTTAAGAGGCCATTCTGTTCTTACAGAGGACCTGAGTTCAGTCTCCAACTCTTACACAGTGGCTCACAACCACCTATAATGTCAAGTCCAGGGAATCTGATGCCCTGCTCTGGACTCCTTGGGCTGGGAAGGGCTTGGCTTCTCTCAAGTGGGGAGGGCAATAATGGTAGCTTAGTGCACCTCTTTATTTTGTTGCCAGAGAGTTTCTACATGGGTCCAGAAGGCTTCCTCTGCTTTCATGCCTTGCTGCTTGCCTTCCTTCTGCACCCCACCTGGCTTATAAGTTTCTGCCAGGTGCCTTCCTACCCACATCACTCATCAAAACCCTGTGAGCTATAGCCCTAATCCTCTCTAGTTTTCACCTTCTAGTTTTCCTGGGTGTCGGCCCCTTGCCAGCAGGTCCAGGCGAGAGGAGAGAGGTGCCAGTCCAGCTGGGTCTCTCTCTGGGGCTGAGTGGGATGGTGAGTGTCAGCAGCCCAAAAGAAGTGCATCAGGCTGGGAGTCTTGTCAAAGCAGGAACCCAGCTTTAATGTATGGACATAGGGAGGAGGAGTCTTGGTGGGGTGAGATGTCATAGGGGGCGGGGAGGGGTGATGGAGGGTACAGGGTGACTGACAGGGCCAATGGCAAAGCTCTAGACCAGCAACAAGGGGCAGAAGCAGGGCCAAATGGGTCTTGTTGAGTCACCTTGGTAGGGAAGTGACTGAGACAGGTCTCAAAACTTGAGCCAGGCTCAAGTTTGTCCTCAAGGCCCAAACCAGGGCCAAAATAGGGCCCAACACCTGGACACCAAGGCTCTCCCCACCACTACTGAGACCTAGTTTTGTGTTTGTTTCTTTGTCTTATAACAAGGTCCTTATTTCTCCACAGTTAAAATAAGTACACAGTAAATGGTATAAGTCACATGTTCTCTCCCAACAAAGCTCTTTAATTCAGCTTGTCAGCATTCAACACCCATTTCCCACCAACTACCCTGCCAGATACTTCCCCCCAATGACTGGGTTAAGCACTAAGAATTCAAGGATTGAGAAGGGGATCTCTGCTCTCAAAAGATGGACTAAGTAAATATGAGAGCGGATATGCCAAGTTGTCCTATAGAAAAGAATGAAGTGGGGAGAAGGTATTGAAACACAGAAGGAATGAATCCAACCCAGCTATGAGGGGCCTGCTCCCAGTTCTAGGAGATGTTCTGAAAACGTGCACTGAATCCTTAAAGGATAATGAATACTTAGCTGGGCCCAGAGGGAAGGTGGGAAAAGCCTGGGTATCAGTGAATTGTATTGAAGAAGCCTTTCAATGAGAATGGAACTTTGAGGATGAAAATGTATTAACATACAGTGTTGGGGCATATGTCAACTGAAGAGCACCAGCAGAAGAGGCTGAAAAGATGACCTGGGGGATCCAGATCATGCAAGGCCTCCGTTCATTCCCTTCTTTTAAGTTGATCGTGTGGGTGAGCTTTTGCTTTAGCTCTGTCTCTCTGAATTTTAAGGGAAGAAGTCTAAGAAGGGAGACCTGGTAGTAAAATTGTGTTTAGGAGGTGGGGAATGATTGAAAAGGCAACGTTGGCAAAGAAGTTCATCTCTCATACAAATGTGTTATTATAGCCAGAAAGAGTTGATCACTGATATGTGTGAGTGGTGAGGGAGACAATGAAGATGGATGACTCAAAGGAAGCATCAATCAAATGTCCACAACACATCATGACACCTTTCAGCATCTGAACCATGAACTCATAAGTCACTGTATGTCTTGGGATTTTTATTGCTCTGACAAAACATCCTGACCAAAAGCAACTTGGTAGGGCCAGGGTGGGGGTCCTGAGGGGCAGGAGGAGAGCTGGTTCAGCTTATAGTTTGTACTACATCGTCCAGAAATGTCAGGGCAGGAACCTGGAGGCAGGAGCTGCCTGATTTGCTTGGTCTGCTTTTTTAAAGAACCCAGGACCGCCAGCAGTGCCCAGAGTGAGCTACCTCAATTATCAATCAAGAAAATATACCATAGGCTTAACCAAAGACCAATCTGGTGGCTGCATTGACCAATGGAGGCTCCCTCTTCTCAAGTGAACCTAGTCTCTGTCAGCTGACATAAAAACTAGCACAACATAGATGAACTGTCCCCTTTACTAAGAACATTGTTTCTGAATGTTCTCCTCTTTCTCCCAGATCATCTCCCCCCCTATTAGAGTCCTCTGAGAAACAAAGCACACAGAATGATAAAAATTATATCTATATATTTATATATGTATATATTAAAAGAGGGGTAATTAGACTGGCTTACAGAATAAGGCCTGGGTAGTCCAGCAATGGCTGTCTTCACACTAGAGAGGCTGAGAACCCAGAAGCTGCACAAGCCTGAAGACCAGATGCCTTCGAATCCCAGTCCAGCAGTAAAGGCATGGAGAATTGAATCCATGTCAGAAGGCTGAAGCAGCTGGATTCTGGCGTCAGTGAAGGAAGGCAGAGGCAACTCACTAGTAGAGCAGATAAGACCAATGAACACACCCTCAGGACACAAAGGCAAAGAAGTGACAAGGAAAGTCTTTCCTCTTGGACCCCTTACACTTGTGCCACTGACTGCCCACCTTCCGAGTGGTAATCAAGAAAATCCTTCACAGGCATGCTTGGAGATTAATCTAAATTAATCCCTCACGGATGTGCCCAGAGCTAAATTAATCCCTCATGGATGTGCCCAGAGGCTTACTCATGGATGATTCTAGGTCCTGGCAAAATGACAACCAGTATCAACCATGACACTCTGTGCTCCAGATCATCATGCAAACGTGCATTCACTAGTCAAAAAACAGCCAAAAGGGCCTCCTGATGAAACAGCAGCTGCTGCGTACACCGTCAGACTCTTAAACACAGATAATAAAAGACCTAGTTAAGATAGTGGATCATCCACGAGAAGACAAGGAGGTCTCCTCAATTCCCAGAGTAGGATTTCCATAGAAAAATTACCAGCAGTTGGGAATTTAGCTGCCAATTAGTGACACTCCTGAGTTCTCGGATTTAATTAGCACTCTATTCCCCCCTAATGAAAATGTATTATAATAAGCTCATGGAAGAAGTCTCTGTGGCACTTACTCATAGTGAAGCAAAATTCCAAATGATGGATCTTGCAATGCATGCTTCTTCCACAAGGTGGCACTGCAGTTCTTTGCACTACTCCTGGTGACCCTTTTGTCCTTAATCACTTTACACTCAATTCTTCAAAACAAACAAACAAACAAATAAATAAATAAATAAATAAATAAATAAATAAATAAATAAAAATGAAACAAGCAAAAACTAAAGTGAACATTTATTGAAGAGGGAAGTTGTCAGACCACTTTCAGAGCTGGTTCTCTCCTTCCACTTAGTGGGCATCAGGGATTAAACTCAGGACCTCAGGCTTCAAAGCAAGTGTCATTTCCTGCTTGGCCACTCCATTTCATTCACTCCCAAGTCTTAGGAAACCAGGAATTCTACTGTTAACTTAAGATGTAATCAAACTCTGGATTCCATCAAAGCTGCTAGCTTTTGAGCTTAGCTAGTCCTGAAACTACAAACTTGTGAGTGCCCCAGCATTCTTCTGTGCCAAGAGGCCAGAGTACTCGCCTGAGGATGTTTCTGTGTTCTGTTAATTTTCTGTGGTTCTCCCTGACCCAGACACCAAGCTACTGCCTCTCCATCACACCTGTTTGAGAACCGAGCTTCTGAGCTCTTTATGGTTTCTCAAAACTAGTAAACAGAGACAGAAATGGCTTCCCAGGAACTGCTGTTTAATACTGAAGTTTTCCTCTGCGCTTTGAGAGAATGGGACATGTCCAGTTGTGCTAACCAGCAGTTCTTATCCAATCTGAAACCAGGGTCCAATACCTTTGAAAGGAAGCAGAGACCTGAGCAAGGAACATGACAAGGATCTAGTGTTTTCAAGGTATTCAAGACAAGGACTTAGTATTGTCAAGGAACAGCAGCAACAAGGATCGAATGGTTTTTGTAAATCAACACAGAGCTTTCAAGTGATAAATTGTCATTTAAAAGTGGAGGTACAGTTCAAGAATTAGGAGCCTGGAATCGGAAACTGGATACTACAGTCTGAGTCTCCAGGGAAATTCCCACCCAATGAGTATATGAAGGCAATCTCATTCAGATACAGAAGCAGTAAGGAGTCTGGAAAGTAGGAGGAAGGGGCAGGCTCAGAAATTCAAGGCCATCCTCAGCTATGTAGTGAGTCCGAGGCCAGCCAGCCTGAACTATGAGACTCTGTCTCAGAAAAGGGAGGCAAAGGACAAAGGGAGAGAAAGCAGAAAGGTGGGAGGGGGAGGTGCAGAGAGCGAGCAATAAATGCTGGAGAAGATAGCCATGTAACCATTTGAGTTCTACACGCAAAGTGTAAAGTTATTAATAACTATCTCTGCTCTCAAACCTTGATTATTTATTTATTTATTTTATTAAAGGGAAAAAATCTTCATATAAAGTACCAGTTTTCTTTTATAACTGCATGGGTCTAAGGGATGCATGACTCTCAGCTTGGTGGTGCTAATGTGTCCTGTGCCAGTACCACGAGGGAGTACCCGGTTCATGCAGGACTGTGACCCTGTCTACTGCTGCTGTGGAGACTCTCTCCCAGCCTTACCTCAGCTCTGACTGCAAGATTCAGTCCATATTCCAGCTGGCGCCTCCTAGGAAGCTTCAGCACATAAACCTGTGGTTTCACTGTCCACTGCATGACATGTGGTTTAATGATAACCAGAGACTTTTGCTTTGTCCTTCCACGTGTTCCATCGCATCTCTCCCATGTCATCAGGACCCCACCTAGTCCCCACTTCATCAATATATGGTCATTAGAACAATGGAGAAAACTTATGGTTCCGATTCTCCTCCTTCTGTACTGTTAGGTTCTTATTTTCAATAACGTCTGCTCCGTGGGGCTGAACCTGGTGGTGCACACCTGTAATCTTGGCACTAGGGAGATGTACACGCCAAGAGCAGGAGTTCAAGTCCAGCCTTGACTCCACAGTAAACTCAATGGTTCAAGATGAGCAGAGGCTGCATGAGATCCTGTCTCAAAACAAGGCTCATTTCTTTCACTCAGTTGGGGGAAGTAGTCCTAGCCATTAGATACAATCTTATCACAGATAAATATCTGTAAGAGTTGGGGAGTTCCAGGAACTTCTCTGGGGTCAGAAGCTAAGAAGCGATAATGACGGGATTCGACCACCATGAGTGGCATATTCTTGTGATCCCAGCACTTCATAATAAGCTTGAGGCCTACTTGGGCTATCTGAGACACTATCTCAAAACTCAAGTAAACAAACAAACAAACAAAAATGAATGCCTACCTGCAAGCTGAAGGCCTCTACTTGACACTAAACTACCATTTTTGTGTTTGTTGTTTCAGGTATGATGACAATGGATTTGTTGAGATAGTCGAAGCAAATTTTATCGTGTGGGAAATCCATGGCAGAAATGACTACACCTTTAATTCTACTATGGAAGAGGTAAGACATCTTTGAATTTAAACAGAATTTATTGAACATGCAATTAAACATATCCTTTTGATTTTTCAATTTGTATGTAAATTATTTAAGGGAACTGAAACCAAGCCATACATAGACAAGAAAGCCAACACTATATTGAAGTCAGTGACGTCTGAGAGGCATCTCTGATAAAGAAGAAACCGTGATGCAGTCATAAAAGAGCATTTTCTTCTCTATCTGAAATGTGTTGAATGTTTAATTATAGATGGATCCGCTTTTCACTTTAAGACATTGGTGCTAAATGAAATGGGTATCTCAGGTTTCATCCTTACCATGCCTTTGCACCATTTTACCGTACTGGCCTTGGCTTCAGTGTCTCTGTGCCCTCTTTCTTTCTTCTATCCTCCAAGACCAACTGACCTTGACCTCAGCCTGGTTCACCCCCCTATTCTGCCCTTTGTCATTACTCTTTCCAGCCACTGTGAGCTTTTATGTCTTGAAGCCTTCCCATGGATATAGACCCTTCTAAAAGTTAACAACAGGATTTCCTAAGAGTCCCTTGAGATCACAGGCTCAAAGAAAATCCGAGTGACCCCTTTCCATGTGACATTTTTTTCTCGTTAGAGATTAATTATTTGAGATATAGCACTCACCTAGATGCCAGCAAAGAGACCTGAATTACATTTTACCACTGTGGCAACACACCGTCTTTCAATTACATCACTCAATAAATCCATCATGCTGCACATTCCCCTGTTTGTTTTCAGCATCCAAGATGAAATACCTTCATCCCCATAAATTCATCATTAAACTTCTTGCTGCTGGGTACTGGTGATGCAAACCTTTGATCCCAACACTGAGAGACAGAGGCTGGCAGGTCTCCGAGTTCAAAACGAGCCCAGTCTACAGAGTGAGTTCCAAGACAGCCAGGGCTACATAGAGAAACCTTGTCTCAAAAAACAAGAGAAGAGGAAGAGGAAGAGGAGAAAGAAGAAGAGGAAGAGGAGGAGGAGGAGGAGGAGGAGGAGGAGAAGGAGTAGAAGGAGAAGAAGGAAAGGGGAGGAGAGGGAGGGAGAGGGCGAGAGGGAGAGGGAGAAGAAGGAGAAGAAAACTGACTGTATTTAGGTACATTTGTATGGGGGAGCCCATGCACATGAGGACATGTATGTGGAGCCCAGAAGACAACCCTTCCATCCTATGCATAGAGACATTGCTGAGAAGTAAAACTTAACAAGAGCTACATTTCCCATAATCCTCTAGGTGGGCTCATGCCTGGCTCTCATGACTGCAATGTGAGCAGGAAGTTTACGATTCTCCCATGGACCCCCTGTCATCTTACTTCCTGTCACCCATACTTCCCATACTTCCTGTCACCTTAGTTCATTACAGCAGCTGCTGTGCATGGACTTGAGAGCTGAAAGAAACAACCCAGAGTAGGAACTTCAAAGAGCCTTCATGAAAAAACCTGACGTCCAAGTTCAGGCTCCAAGGAGAATAATCTGGGACACCTGAGTTGGGCTTTATACAATCCAGAATTTAACTTCAAGTTGGGTGGGATGAGACACACCTGGAATCCCAACACTTGGGAGATGGAGAAAGGAAGACCAATTCAAAGCCAAAGTATAGCCATGTATCAAGCTGTAGGCTAACGTTAGGCTACCTCTGTCTCAAACAAACAAATGAGCTATTTGGTTTCAGTGGTAGAGCTCTTGCTTAGTGCCCTGGGTTGGATTCTTAACATCATAAGGTAGACATGATGACACATGCTTTTAATTCCAGAATTTCAGCACTCAGGGAGGCAAGAGGCAGGTGAATCTGTGTTCGAGGCCCGCCTGGTCTACAGGTGGAGTTCCAGGACAGCCAGGGTTACACCGAAAACTCTGTCTCAAAAAAAATAAAATAAAATAAAATAAACAAAAACAAAACAACAACACGCAAGCCAAGATTTCTAACAGCATGAAACAAAAGTCGGATTCTGATCATGCCCACCCCCTGTGAACAATGCAGAGACCCTGGATAACGCAGCTTCTATTAAACACGTGCCTAAGCTCAGACACTGCAGCTCACCAGCACGACTGTAGCCCTCTTGTCAGTCTTGCTCCTGGACAGTGTGTCTTGTGTGATCACATGACTGGGACACTTCAATGATGGAACCTTTGCTCCCCCTACCTCCCTATCATTTCCAGTTTTCTTCCCTTCTTTATGTCTCCAGCTTAAGCTCTACAGTTTGGTCTGCCTCCTGCCTTACTTTCCTAGGTGTGATCCCTGCATGCTGTCATGGCAACAGTAAATACTCATCTTCCTTTTGCCCTGCCCCATGCCTATATCTGAGCTGCTGGTCACACAGCGTGAACATGTATGACAATGCCTGGGAACTAGGACAGCTGGATCATTCAACTAAAAGTGGTTTCAACACAACAAGTGACAATGTGAAACATTGTAACAAGCATTTAATTTAAAGAGTGTGTCTCCTCCAGAGCACATACACACAATTGCTTCATACAGGACCAACCGATGAGGAGAGTCAACCTACTCAACAAATAGTACTGGCTAAACTGAAACCACACACACATACAGACACACAGACACACAGACACACAGACACACAGACACACACACACACACACACACACACACACACACACACACAAGTGTGGAGGAGCTCCAAGCATCCTGAGCATACTTTAACTGAGCGTCAAAGATGGTGGCTCAATGGTTAAGAGTGCTGGCTGCCCTTGCAGAGAACTCAAGTTCAGTTCCCAGCTCCGTATGGTGGCTCACAATCTTCTGTGACTCCAGTTCTGGGGGATCTGATTCATTTAGGCCACTGTGGACACTGCACACATGGTGCACAAACATACATTCAGGCAAACACTAATATTCATTTAAAAATGAAATAAAATGGAACTGTCATCTGACATCATGTACAGACAGCAAATCAGAATTGATCTATGGTCTAAATTTAGAGCCCCAAACTAAAAAAAAAAAAAATTCTTAGAAAACAAATGTATGGCAAAATCAATCTCAACATTGGATTGGACAGTGATTTATAAATGGCTATGATATCAAGTCACAGATGAAAGAGAAAGGAAGAGAGGAAGGAAGAGGAAAGGTGAAGAGGGAGAGGAAAAAGGAAAGGAAGAAATTGGAAAGAAAGGGAAGGAAGGGAAAACGGGATGGAGAAGGAAGGAAAGAGGAGAGAAAAGGTGGATTTCATTAACATCTAAAAACTGTGTGCATCAAAAGATACAGGAATTGGTGCCTAGCCCAACCTTCATTAGAGAGGATTCATACAGCAACTGATGGAAGAGGAGCAGTAAAGAATATAGGAGGCATGGGGAGTCAAGGACACCCCAAGAAAACCCACAAACTCACCTGACCTGGCCTCACAGAGACTGAAGGGAATGAGAATCTGCGAAAGACCCACCTAGGCCTTTTGCATACGTGTTAGTGTTGTGTAGTTTGGTCTTCTTGTGGGACACCTAACAGTCAGAGCAGGGGTTGCCCCTGACCTTTTTCCTCATACTGACTTGCCTCCTCCAGCCTTAATACAAGGAGAGGTGCCCAGTCTTGCTGCAAATTGATATGCCATGTTTAGTTGATGTCCGTTGAAGCACTGTTCTTTTCTGAATAGTAATGGAGGAAGAGTGGATGGGAGAGGGACTGGGAGAAAAGACGGATGATAAACTGTAGTTGGTATATAAAAATAATAACAGGAAAATCACAAAAACAAGAAGACAACCTATAGAATGGAACAAAGTATTTGCAAATCATATATTTGATAGTAGAATGTCTAGAATGTTCAAAAAACTCCCAGAATTTAACAACCAAATAGCCCAAATTAAAGGGGGAGGGAAGACTTGAATAGATATTTCTCTAAAGAAAATGACTAGTTGACATTGAAGAACATTCGAGAAACCTAAAATTAAATCCACTGTGAGACATTATTTCACATATACTAGCATGGCAAGAATAAAAATAAACAAACGGCAATAGACTTGTGATGGAGGGAAAATCGGACACACACATGGTTGGGGTGTAAAGGGCACCTTCACCCTGGGAAACGTACAGCAGCAAACGGGAGACTCGGAGCACAATGTGCAGCCCTCGTCCTCTGTGCCTGGATGCTCAGAGTGGAAAGGAAGCTCTCCAGGGTTTGTTTGCACACCGTGTTCACAGCACTACCTACAACAGCCAAGGCTGTGAGGAGAGAGAAAGGGGAGCCCTGTTGAAAAGCCATGAAAAGGTATGTGTGTCGCATGGTGTTGAGGGCTGAGACCACAGTGTGCAGGGACGAATATTCTGCTGAAAAACACAAGAACTGTGAGGAATGGTGCCTAGAAAAGCCAGGGCCATGCTGGGCAGTGGTGGTGCACGCCTTTAATCCCAGCACTTGGGAGGCAGAGGCAGGCGGATTTCTGAGTTCGAGGCCAGCCTGGTCTACAGAGTGAGTTCTAGGACAGCCAGGGCTACACAGAGAAACCCTGTCTCGAAAAACAAAAAATAAAAAACAAAAAAACAAAAACAAAAACAAAAAAAGCCAGGGCTGTAATTATTCCATGCACAAGGAAGCTGTGGAGACTTTCAGAGAAACTTGTAGGGCTCCTAGGGACTTTCTGGGTTATGTTTTGAATCAGGAGTAGAAAGGTTTTCATTATTGTTTTGTTTGTTTAAGCATCCATGTGGGGTTTCTTGTTTTGATGTTTTTGTTGTTGTTTTCAAGGTGCTTAAAATAAAAGGAATGGATTTGTGCTATAGAAAATAGTCCGGTAATTCTTTACAAAATTCTACTCAAAATTCTTGTATGATCCAGCAACTCTAGTTTCACAAGATGGCTCATCAGGTAACAGAGCTTACTTTCAAGTCTGAGAAACTTGATCTCAATCCCCTCAGGTCCCATATGGAAAAAGGATTTAAGCCACAGGTTATCTGTCCTCTGGCATCTACATTCACCCAACAGCATTCACTTGCACACATGCACTCACCCCCCACCACACACACACACACTCATGCTCACATGAACACAGAAGCTGTCAAAAGGAAGGAAATTCTCATACATGCTAGACCACAGATGGCCCATAAAGACATTTTACTACATAAAAGCAAGCTAGTTTGCAGGCAGAAAAATACTGAACGATTTCTCTTGTAAATGTTAGTCAAAAGTCTCAGCAGAAAGTAGGATGCTGGTTGCCAGGGGTGACGGTTTATTCAGCTGGGTCCTGGCAGTGGCTGTGTTTACAGTGTGTGAGCGAGATCAAGGCCACAGAGTCGAACGTTTTCAGTATTTAAAACTGTATTGTGTTTAAGTAGTGAAAAAAAATTGCACTGTATTTAAATGTAAGTTTTTTTAAAAGGTATTTTCCAGTGCCAATAAGATATATTAGATACTCCAAAATAAGTTAATGCAAAGCTTTCTGCATAACCACATGTTGCCATCTTCTGGCAGAATGGCTGTATAAATGAAGCACAGACATGGGACTCAATGATAGAGGAAAGCCCAGACCTCCCACTGGACGAAGTCTGGGGGCCTCAGGTAAGAAAAGGACTAAATTGGTGTTTAAGATTAGCAAAAGCTTAATGGAAACACTTTGGATTTAAATTGCTTAGGGCAAAGAGAACACTACTTTTTAGTTATTTCAAAATTTCTTGTCTTTAGTCTATTTGATTGTTTTCCCCCTCTGTGCACTCTTTGGTGAAAATTTAGTATTTACCGCTAAAAATCTGAATCTGCATGGTATGGAAACCTTTTTAAAGTATGGAGCCTTTTAAAAGAGGAGTTGTCTTATGGGGCTGGAGAGAGCACGCACTCCTCTTACAGAGTCTGAGTTCTGTTCCCAAACCCACGCCACTGGCTCTTTACTGCCTGTGACTTCAGCTTCAGGCGATCCAGTGCCTTCTTCTGGATTCTTCTGGCCATACATATATACAAAGACACGTAGAGTTCAGCCTAAAATTAAGTCTTAAGTAAACAAAATTAATAAATAAAATGCAAGCTCCAAGAGAGAAGCGAGCTTTGTTCCTTCTGCTCACTGCTATATTTCCAGCATTATCTACTCATTGTAGATAATAAATATGTATTTATAGAGCTAATAACAAACTATGGACCATCACCTCTAATAAGGAACACTTATTACGTAAAACCACAAGGAATAAACGTAGTTATGGATTTAGCTCAAAGAGTATCTCTCTCTATGTGAGGGTACCCCCAGAAGTTCCTCTCTGAACCAGGGGTGAGGGCTGGTAGGCGTGTGCCAGGCATTCTCTGGCACTGCAGTGGCAGAGTAGAAAGGTGTAGCCATCGCATCTCTTAGTGATGTTTCCAGAGTGAATGTGTGAGAATCTGGGGCTGTTGAGAATGGTCGGTGGAGAGGAGGAGCACTGGCTGCTCTTAACAGAGAGCCTGGTCTCGGCTCCCAGCATCCACAAGGCAGCTCACAAGCACATGTTAGTGTCAGTTCCTGGGGTTCTGATGCCCTCTTCTGACCTGCACAGGTAGTGTGTGTAGGTGGAGCACTTGAATACAGACCAAAAAAATATATATACTCATACACATAAAAGTAAAATACAGAAGACTTCTCATACATCATATGAGCCAGATTTTGTTTAAGTCTGGAAATAACCTCTTTTCTGTCTTTGCTTGTACTCAGAACTATAAGCCTTGTTTTTCTTATGCTATTGGGAAGCCAGGAGACCTAACCCAACCATATGAGATTCTAAACTACTCTAATAAAAACAGTCTGAAGTGGTCCATCACCTATACTGGAATGTATGTATATCGCTTGAAGATCTTGGATCCAAACTATAGGTAAGAATAAAATATTAAGTAAGAATAAAATGGTATTTTGCCCTTAAAAGCAACATTTTTTGCCTTTTTGGTTTAATTTGATCCCATCTAAATATCTCATTTTTGTTATTCTTATTATTTACTAGTTTGCTTTTCATTTTGTAGAAATCTGTAAACATGCTGTGGAAGCGAGAGAGCTTATGTCACCTAGTAATTGGATCACTCAGTTTGAAATTCCATTCTGGTATTGGGTCCCCTTGACAAACATATTGGCTACTTTCCCCGTTGACATGACCAAACACGTGACAAGCAGCATATAGAGGCTGAAGGATGGATTATGTCTCAAGGTCTGAGAGTAAAATCTACCATGGTAGAAACGTCAGAGTGGGAGAAAAGTGAAGACCCACACTCAGGAGTCACAGAGCAATGGAGGTCAGGCTCAATTCTTTTCCAGTCACAGACTCCAGTCTGTGTAACTGTTTGAGCCATGTTTGATGTGGGTCTTCCTCAGTCAGTCACTTCTAAAAACAGCATCCTAGATAGTCCCAGAAGGTGTGTTTCTGTGGTGACTCAAACTCCAGTCAGCCTGACAATGAAGATTAACCATCACACCTAGCATGCACAGCGCCCTGGGTTCCATCCTACCACTATAAGAAAACAGAGCAAATGGAAGCCCATGAGCCCATGTGCTTGGCACCGGAGGAGATGGATTCATAAAGTACAATATGGACTGGATCAGTCGAATGGGAGTCTAGCAATGTGACATTATCTTTTGAGTTCTGTAGGCTTTCCTGTAGGGCAGTGGGCTGTGAGAAGCAGCTGGGTGCTTGGTTGAGCATGAGTTTCAAACCCCGGAACCTTTATCGGACGGCAGGAGTTCAGCTCTGCTCCCAGGCCCTGGTTCTTTTCACTTAGCTTCAGTCCTCCAACAACCCCTCCCACAGAGAGGTTTATGACCATCAGTCACAAGGAATGGTCCCTCAGGCTCTCCTGCATGCAGATGAGGCATCTCCAAGCTCTTAGGTCAAGCCAATAGACATTATCTGCTGTCAGACCCTAACCCACCTCAAAACTGAATATAAGGGCTCTATTTAGGAGAAGTAAAGGCATGCTCAAGAGTCATCCTGGTGTCCGAGAGTTTTTGTCACAAGAGCTGTAACATTTGGGGAGAGCCCTGCTCTCCCGGAACGTGCCTGGGACACCAAGCTGCCTCCTTGCCAGCTAGCCGGCTTCTTATCAGCTCAGCCCTGGCCTGGACCAGCTCAACGCAGAGAGACCGGTCAGCGACAGGGCACCAGAAGCAGCGGCAGGGGCAGGCAATCTCCCCTCCTGCTCACACTCTATGTCCTTTGGCCTCGACCTTCTGCATCAGGCTGGGCCAGAGACTTACAGACAGTGGAGACGCAGGCCAGAGGCAGCGCGGAGACAGTAGTGAGCCCTCCCTGCTCTAACCCTGTCCCCAGTCATGAGATCGTCGTGGAACACACTCCAGAACAAGGGACCCACACTTCCCTAGGTTACCTGGCAAACAAACATTACCTGAATGCCTCCTTCCTTCTTCCTGAAGATGTGTCTTTTTACCAAAAGCCTCGACTGATGACTGGAAGCACTTAGGTAGTTTAGGGATGCAGACTGATTAATGGACAGACCAAAGCAAACTAAGAGATTTATGATTTTCCTATGCTCATAAGCCTCCAGTGTATTTCCACGGAGGCTGGGAGTTCCTAAGATCAACAGAGAGGATTTCCTTCTGAAGGAGTTCTGAGTGCTGCACATCTCCCAGCCCTGCCCACAGGGATGAGAATGCTTCCTCACAAGGAAGGAGAAGCCTTAAGGAAAGGAACCTTAAGGAAAGTTCACAGGTGATGGGCAGCTTAACCGATGCACAGCAATGGGTAGGCTAAAGAGTGATGTCATAGCAGAAAAAGATTCTTGCCAATGTCAGGAGAAAATCTGGGCAATTCTGATGGCAGTACAAGCCAGTCATCCCAGCTACTGAAAGGACCTGAGTCCACTAGATCTGTTGATCCCAGGAGTTCAAGCCAGTCTGGAAGAGATTCTCAAAAATAACAAACATTTAAGGAAATCAGGCTTCAAGAGTGAAATAATCCCAAAGAAAAGGATATATGTATTGATAGCTGATCAGTCAGACCCTGGAATGTCCTGGGAGACCAGTAATGAGATGGTGTGTGTAACACGCTCAGTCCATGTAATTGGAGCTGAGAGCTAATATTTGGACAATCATTACATAGGATTGTCAACCATTAAAATGGTCATGTAAATTTTTTAACATTTTCACTCAATAATTTCATACATGTATACAATGGACTTTGATCATAGTCATCCCTAATTTCTTCCTGATCCAAACCCCACTTCCTCCTTTGACCCTACTCCAAAGTTATGACTTTGTTTTTTTTCCTTGAATGGCCTACAGATTCCAGTTTGTGCTACCTGTATACCCATGGGTGTGGGTCTATCCCCTGGACTGTAGTTAACCAACAGGGGCCATACCATTAAAGGAAACTGGCTCTACTTCCCTCTGAAGCCATCAACTGTCCACAGTTCCTCCCCTATGGATGAGGACTCTTGATCCCCTCCTCTCTCTGTACTGAAACGTTAATTGGCTTGGACTTATACAGATCTTATGCAGGCAGCCATAGCTGCTGTGAGTTCCTACGTGTAATGGGCCTGTTATAGCTATAGTAGTTCCTGCCCTTTGACTCTTCCCCTCCTCAACAGACTCTGGATTTGGGGTGAGGGGAAGGAATATGATATAGATGTCTATTTGTGACTAAGCACCCCCCACAGAGACAGTTATTTTCTGCACTGTAACTGAATTTCTTTGTTCACTGTCATCTATTGCACAAACAAACATCTGTGATCAGGTCTGAGTGCTTCACTAATCTCTGGGTACAGATACACAGTTTAGAAGGCAATTAGTTCTATGTCTGTTCAGTGAGACAATAGTAATAAGTTCACATCTGGGATAGATAAGTTTCTCCTTTAATTTATGATATGATATCACTTCCCAGTCATCACCACTCACCTCCCAACACCTAAAATATGTCATACACAAGTAGGAGAAATGGAAGAGGAGAAAAGTAAAAGTTAGTTCAAATATAAGTAATATAGAAATAGACACAGATAACTATAGTTGTTGTTTGAGACAGAGTCTCTCTCTATAGTCCTGACTGTCCTATAACTTGCTCTGTAGACCAGAATGGCCTTGAACTGTCAGAGAACTCTTCTCTCTATCCCAAGTGCTTTGATTAAAGGTGTGTACCACCACACCAGGTTCCCCATCCTTGTGTACAGTATGTCTTTAGCCAGCACCACAATTTGTATCCTGGCAGAAAATGTTTTTATTCCTATGCAATCTGAGGTTTGAACATGTGCTACATACTGAAAAACTGGGAGAGTTCCCATTCTGTTGCTCTGATTCTCGAACTTATTTAATCTGGCAGTGGGATTAAAACACTCCTTATCTTGGCACTGGCTCACATAGCATTGCCTCATTGTAAGAATTCTACAACTCCCTGATAACCTTTCATTCTGGTTTTATAGCTCTTATTACTACATAACTTATTGTCCAGACCAGAGGCTCAAAGAGTAAAATGAACCTTTATTAGAACAACATATGAATACCAGAAATGTCCTAAGTCATCAGCAACAAAAGATTACCCTATTAATTACCTCTGGGAGACCAGTGAATCCCATACATGCGCTGGCTTTCTAGTTCTTGCTTTTAGTTCTTTGTTCAGAAGCAATCTTGTTGGGACAACATGATAAAAATGCCCAGCACTCAGGATGCCTCCGTCTAGTGCTTCAGGATGAAACTAAACAAACCAGGCAAATACAGATCCAAGCATGTCACAGGAAGAAGGGATCACTGTCCTCCACGTGATAACATCAGCCACCACCGGGAAGATGTCCAGTGCCTCTGGGTTAATGCACCTTTGGGACGATTCAGGCTGCTGCTGCTGCTGCTGCTGCTGCTGCTGCTGCTGCTGCTGCTGCCACTGCAGTTGCAAGAAAACTCAGTGCTTGGTAGTGGCAGTATCCACATTAGCCTGGATAAAGAAAATGCAGGTGTGGGAAGCCACACCAGGCACCATGGCCATACTATTCATGACCCCACTGCATAAGCACTTGGGAGCCTGGCAAAAGCTGCTAGCTACAGGCCGGTCATGAAAGAAAGAGCATCTTCTCTGGTGATCAACTAAGCACATGGGTCATGTGACACCCAAACGCTTAAATACTCCAGAATCTCCTTGAGGACCCTATCTACACATGCTCCCCTTAAATTTCTTCTCACCAGTTCTTATTGTACAAATCCTCACCGTGTATCTAACGTTCACTTACTGTCCACAACTATGGCATCGGCATCTGCCATTACCCTCTACAAAAAAGTGAAGAAACATCAACACGAAGCACTGTTTGATGAGATGTGTGTTCTACACGGAATTCACAGCAATGACTTCCCTATTTTTACTGTGCAGTCAGTGGAGTCTCAAAACCCTCCCAATGTCTGAGCAAATGGGAGCTATCGATCAACTGTTGAGTGTACGCCATGCCATCTCATACACATCATTGAACATCAGGACAGAAAGGTCATGTCTGGCTTAGATGTCAGATAACACATGTCTAATAATCAGCCAAGGTTTCAGGATCATCCATCACTATAGGGTCAGGTCAGGAGAGCTGGAGCTCAGCAGCACTGGTTGAATCTCCTGGGACACACAGAGAAGTCCTCTTTGCCCTGACTTTAAGGCTGGCAGAGTTTTCTCATATATATTTTTATATAAGTATATTTATTTTAAGATATATTTTATGTATTATATATTGTGTATATAATTTGTGTTTATAAATTAGTATAAATATGAATATACTATATATGTATATATATACACACATATATACACATATACACACATATATATATATACACACACATATATATACACACACACGTATGTATACATATATACACACACATATATATGCATATACACACACCACACACTCATATATATATATATATATATATATACACACACACACACACACACACATATATATATATATATACACACACACACACACACACACACACATCTAAATGTGGCATCGGTTATCTCCAAAATTCAAGAAAGTGAGTAAAACTAGAGCAACAGCAGCAGCAATCAACAAGATGATCGTTTTATCTGGACATGAGCTGAGGGGACAAGGAAGGACTCGTCTTTCACCCACCCTTCAAGGGATATCATGTGACCCTACATATGTGCAACTTACCTCTCTTATCCACTCATCACCAACAGAGCACACGTCTTACATCAACAGTACGAGGGATTAATACAATGTCCCATGAGATGCCATAGGAAAACAAGCTCTCTGGCAGGAGGTTCATAGGGTGGATGGAGTCCTGGGGGAGAAAGTGGTTTCTGGTTTGCTTCTGCCTATGAGGCCTAGTGGGGCACTGAGAAAGGAAACATTTAAGAGATATTAAGGAGTAGTGATTGTTGCTTCCTGTTATTTTTTATGTTATTTTTAGGTTTGTGTGGCTACCTTCTTTTGGGTTTACTGAAAGATTACTTTCTTGCTTTTTCTAGGGTGTAGTTTCCCTCCTTGTGCTGGCGTTTGCCATCTAGTATCCTTTGAGGGGCTGGATTTCTGGAAAGATATTGTGAAAATGTGTTTTTCCCATGGACTATCTTGGTTTCTCCGTCTATAGTGATTGAGAGTTTTCCTGAATATAGTAGCCTAGGCTGGCATTTGTGTTCTCTTAGGGTCTGTATAACATCTACCCAGGATCTTCTAGCTTTCATACTCTCTGGTGAGAAATCTGGTGTAATTCTGATAGGTTTGCCTTTATATGTGACTTGGCCTTTTTCCCTTGCTCCCTTTTATATTCTTTCTTTGTTTTGTGCACTTGGTGTTTTGATTATTATGTGACAAGACTAAATTTCTTTTCTAGTCCAATCTATTTGGCGATCTATAGGCTTCTTGTATATTTATGGGCATCTCTTTCTTTATGTTAGAAAAGTTTCTTCTATAACTTTGTTGAAGATGTTTACTGGCCCTTTAAGTTGGGAATCTTCACTCTCATCTATACCTATTATCCTTAGGTCTGGTCTTCTCATTGTTTCCTGGATTTCCTGGATGTTTTGGGTTAGGAGCTTTTTGCATTTTGTTTACTGCTGTGTCAATATTTTCTATGGTATCTTCTATACCTGAGATTCTCTCTTCTATCTCTTGTATTCTGTTGGTGATGCTTGCATCTATGACTCCTGATCTCTTTCTTGAGTTTTATATCTCCAGGGTTGTCTCCCTTTATGATTTCTTTATTGTTTCTATTTCCGTTTTTTAGATCCTGGATGGTTTTGTTCAATTTCTTTACCTGTTTTGTTGTGTTTTCCTGTAATTCTTTAAGGGATTTTTGTCTTTCCTCTTCAAGGGCTACCTGCTTACTTGTTTTTTCCTGTATTTCTTTAAGGGAGTTATTTATGTTTCTCTTAAAGTCCTCTATCACCATCATGAGATGTGCTTTTAAATCAGTCTTGCTTTTCCGGTGAGTTGAGGTATCCAGGATTTGCTGAGGCGGGAGAACTGGGTTCTGATGATGCCACGTAGCCTTGGTTACTGTTGTGTATGTTCTTGCCCTTGCCTCTCGCCACCTGGTTATCTCTGGTGTTTGTTGGTCTTGCTGTTTCTGACTGTGGCTTGTTCTCTGACTGTGGCTTGTCCCTCCTGGAAGCCTGTGTGTCAGCACTCCTGGGAAACTAGTTCTCTCTGGGAGGAATTTGGGTATGGAGAGCTGTGGCACAGGGTCAGCTCCGGGGTGCAGATAGAAACTGGAAAGACCCTGTCCCCAGCTGTTCTTGACTCCTGTATCCTGATGGCTCTGGGCAGGTCCCTCTTGGGCCAGGAATTTGAGCAGAACTGATGGTCTTACCTGTGCTCACAGGTGTGTTAACACTCCTGGGAGACCAGCTCCTTCCTGACAGAATTTGTATATGGAATGCTATGGCACAGGATCAGCTCTGAGTACAGACAGAAACCTTAAACAGTCTTTACATTTATCATGCATGAGTGTTATTATCATCCTGAGAAGATCCAGAATCACCAAAGAGATAATTCTCTGGACATGTCTGTTAAAATTTTTTCTAGATTAGGTTAATTGAGGAAGGCAGGACCCACCCTCAAAATGTGTGCTGAACAACTCCATGGACTAGGGTCCACTACTGGACAAAAGAGAAAAGTGAGCTGGGTACAGCAATCATCACTCTCCTCTTCCTCACATGGGTCAGCTGTGACCAGTTGCCATGCCTTCCTCCCCATGGTGGACTGTATGCCCTTGAGGTGTGAGCCAAAACACACCTTTTCTTCCTCAAGTTGTTTTTTTTTTCAGGAGTTTGACCATAGCAATGCAAGACCTGACCCTCAGCTCCCTTGTCTGGAAGGAATGGTTCACATGAGGATTAACATAGAGCACAACACCAGGCACACAGTAAATGCTCATTTATCTAGCACCCAGCTTCACTGAACATAGGGCTTAGTATGCAATGGTTAACTGTGTAATACTTCTGAAGATACTTATGATTGTTCAGCATTATAATTATTCCATACCATTAAAGTCATTATGACCGTTGCCTTGGGAACTACCACCTAAAGTGTGTAGCGTTGTGAGGACAGAAGGTTTGAAGAATCTCATAGTCACCTAAAGATACAGCAATGGAAAAACGCCACAACTGTTCTGTAAATTCATGTCTACTATGTCCTTGAGAAGAAAATGACACCTTCCTAGGTGCCATATCATCTGATTATGAGTGCAGATATGGATACTTTATACACATTTAACTTAATCCTTAACACCGCTTTTTCTAATTTGCAGCTTCTGTAACCTAACAACTTTTTTCGCGATTGAGAGCTTAGGAATGATTCCCAGGTAATGGGCAGTACCTCCTGGTGCTGCAGTTTTTATTTGTTTGCTTGTTTTAGTCTGTTTCCTGTTTTGCCTTTTTTGAGACAAAATCTCGTAACCCAGTCTGGCCTAGGACCCCTTGGTCCCTCCATTTAAACACAATGCCTGCTAGAAAGATGGTGAGTTATGCAGATTGTGGCTCAAAAAAGAAATTTTTGCTTGGTCACAGAGGAGAAAAATGACACTGAGACACCTGCAGGCCCAGAGGGACTAACACTATACCAATCTGCTCTAGGCAGACACTGAGACCTCAAGTAAAACACAACCCTTAAGTGTCTGGATTAAAAAGTAAGCCCTCTCATGGGAGGTACCTCTGCAGAATCCCAGATGAAGAGACTGACGTGAAGGGCCCTCAGCAGAGAGTAGCTTCCAATAAGCATACACTCACATACACTCACGCACACACTTACACATACTCATACACAGATGGCTCACACACACACACACACACACACATACTCACCCATGCTGTCACAAATATACTCTCACATACGTACAATCACTCACATGCTCACACACACACACACATGCACACACGCTCACACACACACTCACACATACTCATACATACACACACCTACACATATGCATGCTCTCACACACTATCACAAATGTTCAGTTACCACCAGCCATGTAACCAAGCCCTGAGCCTAGAAGGGCAGCTCCCTGTACTCTGTAGCCTGAGGTAAGAGGATCACGTGAGCTCAGTTGTTCCAGGCCAGTCTGGAAGCACACTAAGGTCAGGTCTCCCTGTGTGTCCCTGTCCATCCCTCTGTGTTTGTGTCAGTGAGTGTTGACAGCATCTCCATGCTGAAATCTCCAGACTTAGCAGTTCTCCTTACTCTTGCATTCCTGGAGTGCTGTGTGTTAACAATTGCCAAGACTTTTGAATACATCATGGTCCTAACCCCTTCTCTCCATTTCCTCACCAACATCATCATGCCCTTCTCCCATCCTGTCTCACACCCACGAAACTCTCTCCTCTTTGACTAAACTCCAACTCTTTTCTTACTGTAAGCTTTTTCTTATCTGATGCATGCCCACCTGTTTTGGTTTTTGTTTCTTTTGTTGTGGTGGGGGTGTTGGTTTGGGGGGAAGGTATTTAGCTAGACTCTGGCTACCATGTGGGTTCTTCTTCTACCCTTCTCAATCCCTTTTCTTCCATTCTTTTAACCCTCTAACACAAGACACAAGAGGGAAAAAAAGGATAGAGGGGAAAGTAGGAGGGAGATGTTATTGTTCAGACTATTACCTGCTGATTGGGAGCACCAAGTTCCTTGATTGATCTTGCCATCAGTATCTCTTATTTCCCCTTCTTCTCCTTCTCCTTCTCCTTCTCCTTCTCCTTCTCCTTCTCCTTCTCCTTCTCCTTCTCCTTCTCCTTCTCCTTTTCCTTCTTCTTCTTCCTCCTCCTCCTCTTCTTTATGAATGACCACTTAAGAGACTGCAACCAACCTACAACCCACCACAATCAACCTCTCAGGGTCCTAGCATTTATATACCCTTTGAAAAAATCCTCAGAATACCAAACATCACAACACTGCATCCTCTGTGGTCAGTCTGAAGTAGCCCCACATCCCACACCAGGGATTAAAACAAAATCACAGTTCTATTTCTGTGGTTTTTGAAGAAACCAAAATTCTCACAGCAGGCAGAGTGTGTGTGTGTGTGTGTGTGTGTGTGTGTGTGTGTGTGTGTGTGTG
>JANHMN010000015.1:64649113-64719812 GCA_030674055.1 Rhabdomys pumilio
AGTAGCAGCTAGGAGTTGGTGGCACACATCTTTAATCTCAACACTCAGGAGGCAATGGCAGGTGGATGTCCCTGTGTCCAAGGCCAGCCTGGTCTACAAAGTGTGTTCCAGGACAGCCAGGGTTACACAGTGAAACTCTGTCTTGAAAAATCAAAAGAAAAAAAAGAAAAAGAATGGTTTGATTCTCTTCACTGACATAATGATTCATAGTAACTTGAGTTCCAGGGGATGTTGCACCCTCTTCTGACCTCTAACAATACTGTATGCATGTGATAAGAGACACACAGCTAACACTCCCATACACATTAAAAAAAAAAAAAAAGGAAAAATAAATAAAGGGCTTTTTTATTGGATATTTTATTTATATTTCAGATGTAGTTCCCTTCCCCCTCCCACCCCCAGGAACCCTGTATTGTTGAGTATCCAAAGACAGGAAAGGGAGGCTGGGGTCCTTTGTTCTGACCTAAGGCAAGCACGGTTTCTGTAAGTTTTCCCAGCCTTCCCTTTGGAAAAAAAATTTAAAAGGGGGACCTGTGGGGAGTCAACAGAAGGCGACTATCATCCTTGCAGCCATCTTGAGGAATATACCCTGACAAGAGACTTGTTTTCAACAGCCTACAACAGCTGAGCACACTCTGATAACATCTTGTTTTATATACCCAGGATTTTCCCTTGGGTGTGTGTGTGACTTAAAGGTGTGACTTAATGGCATGACTTAAGAAGTGAGACTTATAAAAGGAGAGAGGCAGAAGAGGGAACTGGAAACTTGGAACTTGGAGGCACTAGGGACTAGGAACTAGGGACTAGGAACTAGGGACTTGGAAAGAGAGAAGAGAGACTTGAGAATAAATGGGACTGAATCACACTCTGTCTGGTCTCCATTCTTTGTGTCTGCCTTCACTCTCTTTCTTGCTGAACCCTGACCCTCAGACAGATGCAGCAGTACAAGCCAGGACAATTTAGCCCCCAAAGCTTGGGGCAGTGTGGGCTCTAACAGTTTTGGCCCCCAAGCTTTTGGCAGTGCAGGTTCCAACATTTGGCAGAGCAGTCCTTGACGTAGAGAGATGGCTCAGTAG
This sequence comes from Rhabdomys pumilio, assembly GCA_030674055.1. Classification (NCBI taxonomy): domain Eukaryota; kingdom Metazoa; phylum Chordata; class Mammalia; order Rodentia; family Muridae; genus Rhabdomys; species Rhabdomys pumilio. The sequence goes on from JANHMN010000015.1 coordinate 64,650,190, forward strand.
TTAAGAGCACATACTGTTCTTGCAGAGAACCAGAATTCAGTTCCCAACATTGATGTTGGGTGACTCACCTGTAACTCCAGCTCCGGGGAATCTAGATCCTCTTTTGGACACCACAGGCAACTGCAATCACCTGCAAATTGCAATACCACTGTCACCCCTACCACCACCATCAAAGCTATGTCCCCAGCACCCTCCACACAGGAGCAAGAGGGAGGCAGGGGATCAACGCCTTCTGGAATGATCATACTTAACCTCCGGATCCTCGAATGCTTACTAATTTCTGCATGATGACCCTCTGCTGGACATTAAATGTCACACAGTGTTTTATGGTTATTATCACTGTGATAAAACACTGAACTTGGAGCAGAAGGTGTTTATCTGGCTTACACTTCCACAGCACAAGTTTATCATTGAGAGAAGTCAGGACAGGAACTCAAACAGAGCAGGAGCTGATGCAGAGCCCATGGAAGGTGTGTGTGTGTGCTGCTTATTGGCTTCCTTCTCATGGCTTGCTCAACCTGTTTTTTTTCTTCTCCTGCCTCTGCATTACCAAAAATCCTCCCTGCTGTTGTTGTTAATCAATGAACAAAATCAGAAAATTATTCATCAGGTCCTTGTCTGACTGCTGTTAAGGATGCACCAGGGTCTCCCTTTACCGGGAGTTTACACCAAGCCTTCATGGCTTCGTTCTGAATTTGAGCAAATAAGTGTGGGTCATATTGCATCTGGTTATCACTAGAAGCAAATTGCTTTTCTCCTACTAAAGCATCAAAGGACCAACCATTGCCTGCCTGAATGTTTCTCCTAGCTGCTTCCTTACAATTCTCATGATATTCTTATTTCCAAACAAGATAGTCACCACCACTAAAAACTGCTTTCACTAACGTATTCCAATTGCCAGGAGTCAGACACTCCTCTGTGGCAGACTCTAAAATTGCAGGAGTAAAGGGAGCTGTGGCACCATATTGTGATACTACATTTTTTAATTCTTTAATAATTTGAAATTTAATCCCTGTGTGATGTCTCCAAGCAACCCCTTGATCGTCTCTGGTCTTGGATACAGGGAAAGCCTCAGCATCTCCCTTCTCTGGATGATCTGTGGCTAATCTAAAGGTAGATGATAGGGCCTGCCTTTGGACTCTGGGTTGAGGAACGAAAGGAGCCCGGGGGATTTTCGCAGTTTACCTCTTGAGACATCTTCCCTGTGTTTAATTTTTGTAGCTGATTAATTAAGTCCTGATACTCTTTTTCCAACTTTATTTGTTGTTTAAGAAAAGATGTTTTTCCTGTAACTCCCTTCTGGGATCTATAACCACCATCTCCATTTCAGGAGCATTTGGAGGCGAAAGCACATAGGGAGGGAATCTTCAGGAAGAAGGCCATTCAGGGTTGTAACGTTCAGCTGCCTCTTCCTTTAGGTCAGCACAATCTGGCTCTGACAAATCGTCATCAACCTTTGGTTGTATTTTAGATTCTAATTTCAGATAAATACGTTTATTTTTATTTTTAAAATGAAAAGAAAGATAGCATTTAAGGAAAGAAGCAAAAGCAGAAAATTAACACACATGAGCAGTAAACAGCAAAATAAAAACAGAGTTGAGTTCAGGCACACTTATTTCTTGCCCCACTTTCATTATCATGACTTACCTTTCTCTAGGTGGCAGATTCCCATGGTGATCACCTTCGTTTTACTTCTGAATTTTCAGCAGCTCCTTCTTCCAGTAATGTCCCTCACTGGGTCTCTCATTCTTGTTGCCCCATGCTGGATGCCAAAGTGTCAGGGACCACTCTGCCAAATGTTGGAACCTACACCGCCAAAAGCTTTGGGGCCAAAACTGTTGGAGCCCACACTGCCCCAAGCTTTGGGGGCTAAATTGTCCCGGCTCATACTGCTGCTCCGGTCCAAGGGTCAGGGTTCAGCAAGAGAGAGAGAGTGAAGGCAGACACAAAGAATGGAGACCAGACAGAGTGTGATTCAGTCCCATTTATTCTCAAGTCTCTCTTCTTCTCTCTTTCCAAGTTCCTTGTTCCTAGTCCAAGTCCCAAGTCTCGAGTTCCTAGTCCCTAGTGCCTCCAAGTTCCAAGTTTCCAGTTCCCTCTTCTGTCTGCCTCTCTCCTTTTATAAGTCTCACTTCTTAAGTCATGCCTTTAAGTCACACCTTTAAGTCACACACACCCAAGGGAAAATCCTGGATATATAAAACAAGATGTTATCAGAGTATGCTCAGCTGTTGTAGGCTGTTGAAAACAAGTCTCTTATCAGGGTATATTCCTCAAGATGGCTGCAAGGATGATAGCCACCTTCTGTCGGCTCCCCACACCCTCTCCCATCCCTCCTCCTCCTGCTTCTATGAGGATATACCCCCACCCACCCTCCGACTCACCTGTTTGGTTGTGTTTTCTTGCACTTCTTTAAGGGAATTTTGTGTTTCCTCTTTAAGGGCTTCTACCTATTTACCGATGTTCTCCTGTACTTCTTTGACAGAGTTATTTACATCCTTCTTAAAGTCCTCTATCATCATGAGAAGAGATTTTAATTCTAAATCCTGCTTTTCCGGTGTGATGGGGTATCCTGTGCTTGCTATGGTGGGAGAACTGGATTCTGATGATGCCAAGTAACTTGAGTTTTAATTGCTTATGTTTTTTTTTTCCTGTGAGACTCTACAACAGAGCCTCACAGGATTCGAACCAGCATGAGACGGGGGCGTGCCCGCCCTCTGCTGGCGGACGCCCAAGTGCTGCGACACGGTGCACTCAGTTGCTTATGTTTTTGTGCTTTCCTTTCACCATCTGGTTAACTCTAGTGCTACCTGCACTCATTGTCTCTGACTGAAACTTGTCTTTCCAGTTATCTTGCTTGTGTCAGAACTCCTCAGAGTCCAGCTGTCTCTGTGACTCTGAGCTACTGGGTGGAAGAACTGCTGGGACTCAGGCTGCCTCTGGGACCCTGAAATCCTGCTGCTCTGAGTGCAGTGCTTCCTCTAGGATGGCTCAGGGTCTGCTGTCTGCAGCTCTTCGTGCAGTGGTTCCTCTCGGATGGCTCAGGATATGTTGACTTCACTGGAGCAGACCAGCTAGGTGTCTGCCCCAGACAAAAGGACCAAGCGAAGAGTGGAAGGGGAGTGGCATTCCAGAGGGTTGGGGTGGCTGATGGGTCCTGAGCACCACAGACTCAAGGACTTTTTTTTTTTTTTTTAAAGATTTAATCCTATTTCTCAGGAGCAGCACAGAGCAAGTTGATACGGAATTCAAAGAAAGCCTAGGCTACAAAGAGAAACCCTACTTCTAAAAAACAACATAATAACAACAAAAACCCCACTAGCCTAGGGGAGTTGATTGAAGCCATCACTGCCTCCAGATACAGACAGTTGAGATAACATGAGAAACTATTATCAAAGACTTTGCCAATCAATTTCCTTTCCATCTGGTGTCTGGGAAGATACAAACTGGTAGTTACCACTGACAAAAGTCACTTCAAAACTGAAGACATCCAGGAAAAAGAGTATCCCTTGAAATTTCTAGCTGTGCTCTCCCTTTGGGTGGTTGGCAATTTTGAAATGGAAATGGACTGTTTCAAGATCTAGTGAAACTGAGTGTTATTCTTAATACGGGCTACAAATTCAACTGAGTCAGTGCATTCAGCCAGTAACAATGTATCTAGAAGAACAGGAACATGGGGAGCCAAGAGGAGCATAGGATGACCTCCCAAACAGTCCCCAGGTCAGAAAGGAGGCTGGTAATTTGGAAGACAACAGTCTGCATTTCAGCCACTCCCTCAGTGGGAGCTGGAAGAGCATAACCAAACACCTGTCAACATGTGTCTAAGAAAGGAAACATTTATTTTTCACTCAGAGTTTGAAAGGTATTGTCCATATGAACACCAGGTATGGTGTTGTTCCCAGCAGTCGGAATGTGTGGTGGTCAGTGCCCCCATCACAGTAGGTCAGCAAAGAAAAACTGAGATGGAAGGAGAGCCAGATTATAGTCCCTAACACCTGCTCTCCAGAAGTCCACTTCCTCCAGCAAGACCCAACCTCATAAGGGCTCCACAGCACTCTAACACAGTGCCTCCAGCTGGGGACCAAGTATTCAGGATCATGAATACACAGGAGGCCATTTCCCACTCAAACTATCACATTATTTGAGGTGGCCAAGGGGACCTGCCTTGTAGTACCCATGCACTTTGGTAGTCTCTCCCTTCACCTTGTTCAGATGTAGCATAACCACTAGAATAAAACAGAAGCGATTCCAGGCCACTTCTGATATGTGGCTTCCTGCTTGGTTGTTCCCCTACTGTCTTTTGCCTTGTTGTTCTGGAATAAGCAGCTACTGTTTCAGAAGCAGCCTTACAAAGAGGCCAGGAGGCAACAAATTTGAGCCTCCCACTGACTGAGAGACATGGTGAGCTTGAAAGCCTACCTCTACTCCACAGCCAACCCATAGGTATTGGGTGCAGAAGACAGCAATTTAAGAGATTTGGGTAAGAAACATTCACTTAAACTGCCCTAGTTACCCCCTGACTCTGGAAACAGAAATAATGTTCATTCTAAGCTGCTGCATATGTGAGGTGATTTGCTGTACAGGAAAACACAGCACTCAAAAGACTTAAATTCCACCAGCTTTTGAAACCTTCATGGCTTTGAGATTGACCTGTTGAGGAAACAGCAGATACAAATACAAAGGAGCCATGGTCAGATGGGCCATGTGCTCAGGGGGAGACATAGAAGCAGCGGCTTAGAGACACTGCATACTTATTAAATGCCACACAAATGAGAAGGCAGGTTAGATAGTCTCTGTAGTGGTCTGTGTAGGGGACAGTCTCTGCCTCTGGTCATCTGGGAGAGAAATCTGTAGTCTGTATGTTCTGTCAACAAGCACAAACCAGGGGAAGCCATTCTATTCCCATGGCACTTCCATGTTTGACATGTTCACGCTAACAATACATATTCACACTTCTGATTTCCATCTGCACCCCGGAGCTGACCCTGTGCCACAGCTCTCCATACCCAAATTCCTCCCAGAGAGAACTGGTCTCCCAGGAGTGCTGACACACAGGCTTCCAGGAGGGACAAGCCACAGTCAGAGACAGCAAGACCAGCTAACACCAGAGATCACCAGATGGCGAGAGGCAAAGGCAAGAACATAAGCAACAGAAACCAAGGCTACGTGGCATCATCAGAACCCAGTTCTCCCACCACAGTAAGCCCTGGATACGTCAACTCACCAGAAAAGCAAGATTGATTTAAAATCACATCTCATGATGATGATAGAGGTCTTTAAGAAGGACATAAATAACTCCCTTAAAGAAATACAGAAGAACACAGGTAAACAGGTAGCACTTGAAGAGGAAAGACAAAAATCCCTTAAAGAATTACAGAAAAACACAACCAAACAGGTGAAGAATTTGAACAAAACCATCCAGGATCTAAAAATGGAAATAGAAACAATAAAGAAATCACAAAGGGGGAGCTGGAGAGATGGCTCAGTGGTTAAAAGCACTGACTGATCTTCCAGAGGTCCTGAGTTCAATTCCCAGCAACCACATGGTGGCTCACAACCATCTGTAATGGGATCCAATGGCCTCTTCTGGTATGTCTGAAGAGAACAACAATGTACTTACATAAATAAAATAAGTAAATCTTTATATAAAAAAATCACAAAGGGAAATAACCCTGGAAATCGAAACCTAGGAAAGAGATCAGGAGTCATAGATGCAAGCATCACCAACAGAATACAAGAGATAGAAGAGAGAATCTCAGGTATAGAAGATACCATAGAAAATATTGACACAGCAGTAAACAAAATGCAAAAAGCTCCTAACCCAAAACATCCAGGAAACAATGAGAAGACCAGACCTAAGGATAATAGGTATAGATGAGAGTGAAGATTCCCAACTTAAAGGGCCAGTAAACATCTTCAACAAAGTTATAGAAGAAAACTTTTCTAACCTAAAGAAAGAGATGTCCATGAACATACAAGAAGCCTACAGAACTGCAAATAGATTGGACCAGAAAAGAAATTCTTCCCATTGCATAACAGTCAAAATACCAAATGCACAAAACAATATTAAAAGCAGTAACGGAAAAAGGTCAAGTAACATATAAACGCAGACCTATCAGAATTACACCAGACTTTTCACCAGAGACTATAAAAGCCAGAAGATCCTGGGAAGATGTCACACAGACCCTAAGAGAACACAAATGCCATCCCAAGCTACTATACCCAGCAAAACTCTCAATTAACATAGATGGAGAAAGCAAGATATTCCGTGAGAAAATTTTACACATTATCTTCCCACAAATCCAGCCCTACAAAAGATAATAGATGGCAAACGCCAGCACAAGGAGGGAAACTACACCCTAGAAAAAGCAAGAAAGTAATCTTTCTACAAACCTGTTGAGGGTAATATTTAAAAATCGGTGCCTGACAGCACACCTGAGAGCTCTAGAACAATACAATATTTTCTCCCGCTACTCCTTTTGGGAGTATTAGAAGCTAATACTCCCAAAAGGAGTAGCGGGAGAAAATAATCAAACTCAGGGCTGAAATCAACCAAGTAGAAACAAGAAGAACTATACAACGTATCAAGAAAACCAGGAGCTAGTTCTTTGAGAAGCTCAAGAGGAAGGAAGACCAAAGAGTGGGTGCTTCTGTCCTACTTAGGAGAACAAAATAATCAAGGGAAGTAGAGGGTGAGGGACTTGGGAGGAAGAGAAGAGGGGAGGGAAAGAGAGGGGGCAGAATCAGGTATGGGAGGAGATGGAGATGTACAGAGAGTCAGGAAATTGAACAGAGGTGTGTAGCAATGGGGGATGGGGAACTGGGAGTACCTACCAGAAAGTCCCAGATGCCAGGAAAGTAAGAGCCTCCCAGGACCCCATAGGGATGATATTAGCTGAAATACCCCGCAAAGGAGAGGAAGAACCTGTCGAGACCATATCCAGAGGTTAGTCATGTCCCCCCCACCAGTTGAGGGATGGGGTCACTCACTCATCTCCAAAATTTTAACCCAGAATTGCTCTTGTCTAAAGGAAAAATAGGGACAAAGAGTGGAGAAGAGACTGAAGGAAAGACCATCGAGAGACTGCCCCACCTGGGGATCCATCCCACATGTAGACACCAAACCCAAACACTATTGTGGATGCCAAGAAGTGCTTGCTGACAGACAGGAGCCTGATACAGCTGTCTCCTGAGAGGTTCTGCCGGATCCTGACCAATACAGATGCAGATGCTCACAGCCAGCCATCAGACTGAGCACAGGGACCCCAGTGGAGGAGTTAAGGGAAGGACTGAAGGAGCTGAAGGGGCCTTATCTGGCATCAATGGGAGGGAATCAGTGTAGAAGAATGCTAGGGCGGTGAGGTGAGAGTGGGTGGTGGGTGGGGGAGCACCCTCATTGAAGTAGGGTGGGGGATGGGATAAGGGTTTGCAGAGGAGAAAATAGGAAAGGGGATAGCATTTGAAATGTAAATAAATAAAATATTCAATTAAAAAAAACAATACATATTCACTCAGGACTGCACCCACTCCCCATAATTTGGGCTGTTTCATCCTGGATATAAGGAATTAGTTCTTCCAGGATATAAGAAATGGTTTGTGACTAAATGTTTAGTCAAAACAACTACTGTTTCTGTTTCGAATATTTTTCCATGATTTGCTTTTTGTTTCAGGTGGCCAGGACTCTGCAAACTACATTTTTGCCACCCTGTGGCTCTCCATATGGTTCCGCCAGGACTAGGTTCTAGGAGGAGACTAGGAGACAAGAGAAAAGAGTTTCTGTTTCCTACCTGTGTTAGTTACTTTTCTGCTGCTGCAATAAAACATCATGATCAAGCAACCTATATAAAAAAGGATTTATTTTGGCTTTTGGTCTCAGAAGGCTAAGAGGCATAGCAGAGAGACACAGCAACAAGCTCCAGACATGGCAGCAGGAGCAGGAAGCCAAGAGCACCCGTCTTTACATGCAAGAAGGAAGCAGAGGGAGAGAGAATGAGAAGCAGGGTGGGGCTTTGTCTTGGTCATTGTTCTATAGCTGTGAAGAGACACCATGGACACGGCAATTCTTATAAAAGAAAGCATTTAATTGGGGCCTTGCTTACAGCTTCAGAGGTTCAGTCCATTATTATCATGGCAAGAAGCAGGCACGGGGCTGAGCAGTAGCTGAGAGCTTGAGATCCTGATCCACAGGCAGCAGGGGGAGAGACACACACTGGGCCTTGCATTGGCTTTGGAAACCTTGAAGCCTGGCCCAGTGACACACCTCTTCCAACAAGGCCCCACCAACTCCATTAAGGCCATACCTCTTAATCATACACAACTGTACACAGCTAGAGACTAAGCATACAAATATAAAGGCTATGGTAGCCATTTTCACTCAAACCACCACATTCCACTCCCTGGTCCCCCCAACCCCCCATATGCTTGTAAAAATTATCATAATGCAAAATGCACTTAGTCCAACTTCAAAAATCCTTATAGTCTGTAACAGTCTCAATATGTTAAAAATCCAAAGTCCAAAATCTTCTGATTGCTTAAGGAAATCTCTTAACTGTAAACATCTGTAAAATTAAAAATAAAGTTACATACATCCAACATATAATGGCACTGAATATACATTACCATTTTATTTTATGTATGTTTATTCGAGACAGGGCTGGCCTTAAACTCATAGATTTGATTGTCTCTGCCTCCTAAGTGCTGGGATTAAAGGCATGCCTTTGCCACCACCTGCCTGACTACCTTACTGTTCTAAAAGGGAGGAAAGGACATATAGGTAATACTGGACTAAAGCCAGAGCAACCAATACCCAGCAGGGCAAACTCCTGCATCTCCATACCTGATGTCAAAGTGCTCTTCAGAATTCCAACTCCTTTCAATGTTGTTGAAACAGACATCTTTCTCTTGGACTGGTTCAGTTAGTTGAACTATAGTCTGTAAGTTATTATAATACATTCCCTTAATGTATAGAGACGTTCCACAAGCTCAGTGACCCTAGAGAACTCTAATACACATCCCCTCTTCTGTGATGCTCCCCAAAACTTTAGAGAGGATGATACAAATGTCTTATTTAAGGTTCAGCTCTCCACTGTCCTACTAATGATAATGGACTAACCTGAAACTGAAGCATTTTGAGCAATTAAGAGTCTGCTGCAATAAGGAGACTATTTGTCAAAGACTGGAAGCAGCACTAATCTATGAACTTGTGTATTTAGTGCTCAATTCCACCTTCAGAAACATTTAAATTCAAGCCAGGCATGGTGGCTCATGCCTTTAAGACCAGCACAGGAGACAGAGGTTGGCAGAGCTCTGTGATTTCAAGGCCACCCTGGTCTACAAAGCAAGTTCTAGGGTAGCCATCATTGTTCTACAGACAAATCCTGTCTCAAAAACCTAAAAGAGAGGTGAAGAGGATGGAGAGGAGGAGGAAAGGAATGAAGAGGAAGAGGAGGAGGAGGAAGAGTTTAAATTCCAGACTCTTTTCATTGTTCACCAAGCCTAGGAATGTTATTTCTGGATTTCCCACTCCTTAGTTGTCCCTTTTTCTCTCTTTTGGAGAAGGCCTCACAGGGACCCAGGCAGGCTTCAGACTTACTATGTAGCTAAGAATGACCTCCAACAACTTCTTCTTTAAAAAAAAAAAAAATTATTAGATATTTTCTTTATCTACATTTCAAATGCTATCTCCTTTCCTGATTTTCCCTCCAAAAACCCTTTATCCCATCCCCCTCCCCCTGCTTCTGTGAGGGAATTCCCCCATTTACCCACCCACTCCCACTTTCTCATCCTGGTATTCTCCTGACTTTGTACTTCTGATACTCTTGCCTTTACTTCCTGCCCACACCAAGTGCTAGGCAGTGAGCAGTCATACCGTTTTATATAATGCTGCAGGTCAAACACAGTTGCTTTATGTGTATTAGACAAGCACTCTACCACCTGAACCACATTCCCATAATCCTTTCCGTCGTTTTAGATTTCCAGTACTCTACTCAATTTATTTTGAGACAGGATCTCACACTATATTCCAGACTGGCCTGGAACTCACCACATAGCCCACGAAGGCTTTAAACCCCCTAGTAACTCCCCTGTCTCAGGCTCCCAACTGGTAGGATTACAGGCCTACGCCACTACATTCAAAAATTGACCTGTCTCTTGATACCCACCTCAAATATCAAATGTCTTTCATCTTGTGCTCTATTGCTAGCCCATGTCAATTTAAATTATGTTTATACACATACACACATATATATTATTCTGTCTTTCACTGTAAGGGAAGCGAGCAATCATGTCTGGCGTAACTCGAATAAACTACTGATAGTGGCTGACACAAAACACACTTGGTACTTGTTCAATGGCTAAATTAATGATGGTTTCCACTAGTGAGCAATATATTTTCAAACTCCTTTTAGCCCTTCCTTCACTTCTTTCCCATAATAAGCTAGCTGTACTATCTTAGGTAGAGCTTCTATTGCTGCAGTGAAACATCAGGACCAAAGAGCAAGTCAAAGAGGAAAGGTTTTTTTGGCTTAAACTTCCACAGCACTGTTCACTGTTGAAGGAAGTTAGCACAGGAACTCACACAGGGCAGGATCCAGGAGGCAGGAGCTGATATAGAGAACATGAAAGGGAGCTGCTCACTGGCTTGCTTCCCCTGGCTTGCTCAGCCTGCTTCCTTATAGACCCTAGACCACCAGCCCAGGGATGGCACCACCCACAGTGGGCTGGTGCCTCCTGTATTGATCAATAATTGAGAAAATGCCTTATAGCTGGATCTCTTGCTTCCTCCTCTGTGATAACTCTAGCTTGTGTCAAGTCGACACAAAATAGGTCAATTTGGTCAGCCCAGCACTTGAGAAGCAAAGGCAGGAGGATCACTGAAAGTTCAAGGTCTGCCTCATCCACAGAGCAAGACACTATCTCAAAAATCAAAAGAAGGATGAAAAGGGATGCAAAGAAGTTAAGGGGAAGGGAGGGGCAAGCATTGCACTCACCTCAGTATCATAGCCTACCTCCTCCTGTCTCCCTGGGCTTCTAGGCCATCTGCCCTCTGCCTTCTGCCTTCCATACTGTCAGGAATGAGCTGTCCTCCCATTGAAAGGTCAACTCCTACACTTAGGTCCTTGACCCCTACCCCTCTCCCCACACGATTAATCTCTTGACATAACACTATGCCCCATCTTTAAATTGCCCTTGCCAGTCACGGCCTTAAGTTTAAAGTTGTCTCCATTTTTCTCCTCTTTGTTTGTTTCCCTGAACATTTCTGACAGGGCTTTAAACCCCTGCTTTGGCTGCCTCTGAGACTGCTGACTTAGCATGTTCTGATGCCCCTGCTGTTTCTGTGGTTCTTCTTCCACTTCTGTATGATCTTCAGATGCTGAAAGGTTCCAGATTTTTATCCCTCTCCCCTCCTCTCTCTCTCTCTCTCTCTCTCTCTCTCTCTCTCTCTATCTATCTCTCTCTCTGCCTGCCACCGTCAGCAAAGCCCTGGAGTTACAAATGCATGCTGCCATGCCTAACTTTGAGATGGGTGCTGGAGATCTGACCATAGCGCTGCATGCTTGCATTCCCATTAAACCATCACTGCACTGCCTTATTATTTGTTGTTTTTATTTTCTATTTAAACTTTCCTCTCATGTATATTTTGGTCCTAGTCTTTCCTCTCTTCCATCTCATCCTGGATCATCCTCTGCTTCCCTACACATGCGGCTTCATAGTCTCTTTCTCCAGCTCAAAAACAGAATATAAAACAAAAGGATCAAAACAAACATCACCTCCCCTTCATAAGATGACAAAAAGCACACATGCAAAAACAGAGCCTGTTCTATGTTGTCAGCTACTCGTAGGCATGAGGCCTCCCCTCCCTTGGTGTGTGTTGACATACCTAATGACACTTCATTGAAGAAAACGGATTTTCCTTTTTCCCAGCTTCTTGGCTAGGGGTAGGACTTCGTGTCTGCTTTCTCTTCTTTGCACTGGAACTTTACCTACTTTGAACTTCTACAGGTACTGTAGTGTGCTATCATGTTCTCCGCGTGCTATCATGTTCTCCGTGCATTCATGTGTCTGTATGATACTGTTTCTTTGGAGTCATGTACCACCTCTGACTTTTACAATCCTTCTTCCTTCTTGTTTGCATAGTTCTTTGAGCCTTGAGGGGAATGGTTTCATAAAGATATTCCACTTAGTGCTGGGTGCTCCAGAATCTACCACTCTCTTGTGCATTGCTCATTTATGGGTCTTGATTTCCATCTACGTCAGGACGAAGCTTCTGTGGTGAGGCTGGAGTAAAGCAGTGATCTATGGACATAGCAGTTTATCGTCAGGACTCATTTTATTACTATGTTCCTTTGCAAAATAATAGTAGTAGGTTTTCCCCCTGGGCCCATTACCTGTCTAGTTGCGAGTTCTTAGCCACCTTAACAGTTTCAGGTTTGAATTCCAGTTCACAGAGCGAGCCATAAGCCCAGTTTAAATAAATAAATAAATAAATAAATAAATAAATAAATAAATAAGAAAAATGTGGTTGGTTACCCCTGGAACACTTGTGCCGCTGCTGCCTCGTTGCATCATGTATTTTGTAGACAAGTTGTGACTGTAGTAACCAGGTTTGCACCTAGGTGAGACTGATGGTTACTTTTGTCCTCTGGTATTATGAAAAATATGCCTTCCTACCATGAACACTATTCAGTAGGAAGGAAGCTTCTAGATGGGCAACAGATTCAGTTTTCCATGTTTGATGACATAAGTGGTGCCTTTGGCAATAAAGCCTTACTGTAAGGTTATGGAAGTAACTAATAGTCTTGGCAATGTTGGAGGAAGGTGTCTATAGGACCCTTTTGGCCAATAACTTAACAAGATGTAACCCATTTTGTCACCGGTGGTTTTATTTACCTAAGATGTCTATTAGGTCATTGTCTATCTCATTTTCGGGTGACTCCATTTAAATTCCTTTTATATATATGTACATATTTTAGAAAGCTTCTACAATAGCACATTTCCATATGGTTTTTCAAAAGGTTATTAATGTTGGTTGTCTCTCCCCATATTCCCTTCTTTACCCTGTCCTCTCATCTCCTCCCCCATTTAATATTTCTTTCCAACTGCATTTTTTTTCAATATTTCCTAGTGCTTCAACCTTTGATTTAAAATAGCCTAGAGTCATCTGCAAAAGAAGTCCCAATTAAAGGATTACATTGACCAAATTAGCCTGTGGGTATTGTATAAAAGGGCCCAGCCTACCATAGGTGGTATCATCCCCAAGACAGGTAGTCTTGAACGTTACAAAAAAGCTAGCCAAGCATTAAACAGTATATGAGCCAGCAAGCAATGTTCCTCCAAGGTGCTTGCTTTAAGTTTGTGTCCTACTCCGACTTCCTTCAGTGATGGACTGTGACCCATAAACTTTTTCTTCCCTCAGCTGCTTTCAGTCAGAGCATGTTATCACAGCAACAGAAAGGCTGTCCAACAAGTCTCTAGGCTTCAAATTCTACTTGAATGTTTATTTTAGTCAGTTTAATGGTTGTGACTCCATTTCATTTATAAAAATGTCCACTCAACACCCCTAAAAAGCCCTTGAAATATAAAATGGCCTAGTAATAATTCGATTTCCCTTTCTAACCTGCTTCTCCTCCAAATGTTTGATATATATATATATATATATATATATATATATATGGCATACTATCTACCCAAATGTGTCAAAAATCTAGAAGCTGTTTTTGAAACCACCCCCAACTCCCCCCACCAACAAATTTAATGTCCAAATCTGTTCATAAGACGCTGGTCACTAGACTCCCAAGATCAGAAAGAAACCAAGCCTCCTGTTCAGTTGCGAATTCCTCCGTCTACCATATTACATGACATGCGCAGGAATACAAAAAATATTTGTTGAATGGGTGCACAAATGCTGTGTCCTAGGGCTGAGCTAATCTATGAGTTGCTACACTCTTCCCACGTGCACAGGATACTCTCACGAAATGTGAATTCCGTTTTGAGGGTTATCTGAGAGTTTATTATATCCTACTTTCACAACGGTAACCTTCCTCCTTTATTGCCTCACTCCTATATTTAAAAAAAAAAGTAGAAGGGCTTTGGAAAACTTAATTACTTCTTCACATTGCATTGGATTCACATCTCAGGCTACAAACACCAGACACAGCACTGAAAGCTATAAGGCAAACTGTTTCTCCATTTGCCAAGGACGAACAGCGAAGGTTCCCGGGACAAACCCTTAGCACAGCATCCTGGGAACTGTAGTCTCCCAGGGAGACGTGATGGCCCACAATATCCTGGTGCGTGCTGGGATATGTAGTCAGACTACTTATACGCCCAATAGGAATCGGGGATTCGCGCGGTGCGTTCTGGGAATCTTAGTCTTTCTGCGACCTCGAACCACCAGGGTGAAGAGGCATCCAGTCTGTCGCCATTTTAGGTCTCGAGGTGCAGCGCCTGAGAGTCATTGCGCAGGCGGGCTCGGCCCTGGCTCTGGGCGGGCCCCGCCTCCAGGGTGCCTGAAGCCCGCCCCTCGCCCAGGCTCCGCCTTCCCACACGTGTCTGCGGCCGAGGGGAGGCGCCTGAGCCGGAGCGGGCTCTCCAGCGGTCGGGCCCGTCCTCATACAGGTTTCTGACAGCCGCTCCTGGGAGCGGTCCTGGCTGCCCGATGCTTCCGCCCGGACTGCGGCGGGCCGGGCTGGACGCTTAGTGCCCGGCTCGAGCCCCGCCTGAGGCGCCCACGGGGGTGGCATTGGCCTCCGCCCCGCGGAGACCAAGCGGCTGAAGGACGAGGCGGCGGCCGTGGGGAGGAGGATGGGGGCTAACCAGTTAGTGGTGCTCAACGTCTATGACATGGTGAGTGCGGCCCCTGGCGGCCCGCGCCAGCCGGCCCTCAGAGGGTCCGGGACCCCGGCCCGGTACTTCCTGCCTCGCGCCCCCGCCTCCAGCTTAGTTCTCAGGGGTGGGGGGAGGGGACAGTCGTACTGTCTTCTAATCCCGAGACTGGCCGGCGCGCCTCCTGGAGGTGTGCAGTCAGTCGGAGGGAGGACTTGGGTTTGAGCCTCCTCCCAGCCCTCAGCTCCCCTGGCTGTGGGCCCGATCCCTCTCAGTGGTGCCCTATCCGCGAAGCTTCCGTCGCCATGCGACCTCCCCTCCACCACCTAGCCTCTAAGCTGCCCAGCTCCCTTCTGCCCTGCTCCTGCTGGCCCTTGCCTGTCTCCAAATGCTCAAATCTTCCAACAACTCCCAAACCCCTCAAATCTAGAAAGTCACGGTTGCGATGCGGATGCTAGAGCCTCCCCAAAGGTGAACAGGAGCCAACACACCCTCACCTCCAAGGCAGCCTCATTAAAATTAATGAAGCTAAAATTTATCTAGAAAATAGCGCCGTTGAATTATTTAGAGATCACAGAGGTGATCCTAGATTCCGAAGACCACTTTCCAGGTGATGCAACAGGTGGATGACGTGACCACTAGAGAGGGAAGGGAAGCCTTGTTTATTATGTCATCTAACTTTGAAGAACTGCACACACACAGGCTAGGGTTCAAAGACTGGGTCCCCTGGGGTTGCAATTGCAATAATACCCCTAGAAGAAGCACCTACTCCAGAATGATCGCCACAGGGAGGTCATGTTTGGGTTTGTTCCCTTGCTTTTGGTTACTTAATTTTTGTTTTGTCAAGTATAACCTTCTCCTGAAAAGCCTGAAATTTCTTGGATGTGCATTGACACATGAAAATTCTCCGGCATTATTTCTGTTGGCTTAAAAAATACTTAGCAGAAATTCAACAGTAAAAAGTCTTGGTTCTTATTTATAGCTCTAAGCTCTTTATTCTTTGTATTTGTAAATTTTTAAATGAACGAGGAGCTATTGATAGGAATTCCTCATGCCATATCTATAAATTAATGTTGACAGGGCATATGGTCTGCCTGTAACTAGAAGTGAAGTTTCTCTTCTAGTAGGTTCTAGTGTTAAGTCTGGAGGTGAGAAGTAGATTAACAGACTAGGAAAAGTGAATCATGAAGGGAAAAGTTGAATATCTGGGGCAAGAGATTCTAGAAGAGCATGTGTATTGTATGACTAACAGCCTACACTACTGGTTAAGAAATTACTCTCTGGTTTTAAACTTTTTGTGTTCCGTGGGAATCCTTTCTTAAGACTTACTATTGCCCCCTTTTTTGTTGTTTTGTTGTTGTTGTAGTTTTCAGCACGGTTTCTCTGTGTAGTTTTAGCTATCCTGGAATTATCTTTGTAGACCAGGCTGGCCACAAACTCACAGAGATCCACCTGACTCTGCCTCTGCTGAGATTAAAGGCCGGTGTCACCACTGTCAGCTTAATATTGCACTTTTATTATTTCACTGCCTTTTGCCTATCAGACTTTGGATTTTTTTTTTTTAACTGATGACGATTATTATAAACCAGGGTATATTTTACTTTGGAGAATATATATTGAGATATCATTTATATTTTTAGTCAATTAAGATTATGCAGTGACCAGTGGCTATAGTTTCAGAACCCAAAAGAAATCTGCAAATTAGAGTTTTGCTTTTTAGATTAAATTGAATATGCATTACACGCCATATAATGTGTATTCTGTGAATCGGGAAAATCGTTACTAGTTGCAAAGTTGTAAGGGCTGAGGATGGTATTTAAAACGAATGTTTTTTAGGGAGAAACAGTTTTGAATGATGCTAAAATATGAAGTAATCAAAGAGCTTATTTTTCCTGTCACTCTAGTAGATACAGAGAAAGCAGACAGAAAAAGGGTAAGTGACCTTCCTGGGTGACTAAAAGCAGGATCTAGAATTTCTAGATGACAGTCTTGATTCAGTATTGTCTCTATTGAATAATTCTCTTAATTATTTCTTACATGCTGCTTTATTTCATCAACAGGAAGAGAAACATTTGAATAAAAATGTTTATTTAAGAGACTTACCCTTGTATGTTCTTTTAAAGGCTTTTGGTCTATGAATGCTTATATCACTAATTTTGAAACTTACCATTACTTAATTTTGACCCCGTTGAAACCACAGGCAGGATCTGTTACCTCTCTGCTTTAAGGAATTTGGGATATCATAAGGAAGACATAAGAAGAGTTATAATTTAGAGCAGAATAGCATTATTTTAATAAGAGCAGAAGATGATCCAAAGACTATTTTGTGGTTATAAAATCAGGAAATGCTGAAATAGAAAAAAGTAAACTAGAAGCATTGTAAGCTCTTCAAGGGCAGAGACCAGTCAGCAAGAACAGTGAACAAGAGTAGGGAAGCACAGGGCGAACTGTGAACTTAGATCTAGTCCAGTTTAACTGGAGGGTAGGTTACGTGAAAGAAAACTTCATAGCAAGTGAGTGAAGGATTGCAGGGACTCTGAGCCAAGGGGTTGACCACAGTTACATTAGGACAAAGCCAAGTAGATTAAGGTATACATTTTTTTCCTGTTACACCTATTTTTCACAAATCAGTTTTGCTTTTTGATGTATTTTGCTTGATGCTCAGGTAGATTCCTTTTATCTTTGGCTATAATTTCTGTTCTTTGTAGATGCCTTTGATGATAATTGCTGTTGTTTATAAGTCTAGTATATCAGCTCCTCCAAAGCCGACCACTGTTTTTTTCTGTTAGAATTATCAGTCAATTGTCATAGATCCTTGTGTCTTTTTGTCACCTGCTTGAGCTATGACTCTATTTTTCCTGTTTGCTAGATTGGATGACTGGGAATCACTCCTCTACGCCTCCTACATATGTAGATTACCAGAAGGGTTACCCTTATCTTCCTTTTTGTGGGGGTCTAATACAGTCCTCAAAAGGTTATTTATCCTGTATTACTTACTTTCTTTTTGGTGATTAGAGTCCTCTAAATACTTTGGGACAACCTGCTAGCAATAAAATATGGCCAGGAGTAATTCTTTGAAATTTAGGAATGGATTATTCATATATTCTTAATTTACCTATATGTATAGCTAACCAATGACTCAGATTTCTTTCAATTACTGGAAAAAAAATCTGTTATAGTTGCTTTAACAGTCTTTATTTTTCATAGATCCAGAACTTATACATTTTAGCCTATCTCAGCTACTAATGCATTTCTTAAAAATTAATATATGCAAGTCAAAATAAGCATATTCATTCTAGAAAAACATTGTTTCTTCCTTTTTAAAAGAAGTAGTACAAATGTATCTTCACTGTCTTTAAAAACATAGAAAACAAGCACTCTAGAACTCTTCCAGTTTGGATGTTTTTGCCTGGACTGCATTGTTTTGCCCTAATTCTCATACTCCTCCAAGAGAGTTTGAAGTTATGAAGGTGTGATTAGGTGTGTCTTTTCATACATCTGTAGATTTAAATCAAGCTTTCTAAATGAGTTCCATGTATACTCATTTAGATACTAAATTTTTTATTTATTATATACTAAATACACTCTTGATAATCAGTTCCATAAAATCTGTGACTCCACATGTCTAACAGTAGGCATCCTCTCCTCCTTTCTGTGCCTCTCCTATGCTTTTCTCTGCCCTTACATACTGCCTCCCCTCCCAATTCCCACCACACTACTCGGCATCTCAAACCAAAACCTTGGAAGTAAACCTAAGCAGTTACTATAAACCCTTCACAGTCAGTCACCTGGCCTGGTCCAGCTTTAGTTTTGGTTGATCAGTGTAAAAGTAACAGAACTTGACAATCAGCAGCTTAAATTGGAAAGATACTGTCTTAAATTCAGAGATTAAAAAGAGATAGTTTAGCAGCTCAGTCATGTCATTAAGATTTTGCAACCTCCTACTCTTCTCTGCTCAGCTTGCTGCCATTTGTCTTTGATTTGTGTCCTCAGAGTTGCAGAATTACTGCCATAGCACTAAATTTAGTGTCATCATATAACAAGATGTGGAAGTTAGATGTACTGGGGATGGGGACAGAGATACCTGTACCTCTATTCTAACAGAAAGAATCTTTCCTTCCAGAGATTGTTCGAAATTGGCTCCCATGTAACTATGCTGTACCAGAATAAGTAGATCACTGGCTTTTCTAGCTTCTATAAGCAACTTTATCCATCACACATCTGACTTTCTGAATTGTGTGTGTCCAAGAGCACATGTGGAGAGGTCGAACAGCCTCAGGTGTTGTTCCTCAGGTGCTCTCTCCTTTTTTTTTTTAAGATGAGGTTTCTAGCTGACCCAGAACTTACCAGTAGGCTAAAATTTGCTGACTTGTGAGCCCCACGAATTCATCTGTCTCTGCCTGTCCTGTGTTTATATTAAAATACTATCATGCTTGAGGCTGGAGAGATGGCTTAGTGATTAAGAGCACTGGCCACTCTTCCAGAATGACCTGGGTTCAATTCCCAGCACCCACATAGCACCTTACAACTGTACCTCCAGTTCCAAGGGATCCAGTACTCTCACAAAGACATCCATGCAGTTAAAACACCAGTGCACATAGAAATAAATATTTATGAAAAAAAATCCAAATACTGTCATGCTTGGTTTTGAGGGGAGCATGGTAAGACAGTCTTTCATTATGTAGCACACCAGGCTGGCTTAGAACTCACAGAGAATTTCCTGCTTCTGCGTCCTGAGTCCTAGAATTAAAGGTGAATGCCTCCATGCCCACCAGCTGTTATTTTAAACATAGGTTCTGGAGAGTGAACTCAGGTCCTTATGCTTGCCAGGCAAGCACTTTACCAACAGCGCCACCCTGCTATCCCCAGCTTTTTGAATATTTAATGATTTTCAAATTAGATTTGTTTTTCTTTATTCTTGTTTTACCTGCAAGTATGTACTTTGTTGTTGTTTGGTTGCTCCATTGTATAGTTGATTGGTTGCTTTTGAGACAGAATCTGATGTTGACCAAGCTTGCCCTGGATTCCTGATCTTCATTCCTTCCTTAAGTATGCCTTTTAAAAGCTCATCTCACTAAACAGGGACCCATGCAGAAATTTCAGTCACTTCACTATAGAAAGACTTTTAGTTGCATCTATAGTCTTCAGCCATATTATATGTTCACAGATTTGGGGGATTAGGTTGTAGTTATCTTTGGAAGTCATTTCACCTACCACACTATCAATGAAAGATATAACCCCCAAATAGTCAGTGTTCCTCTTAGTAGTTCCTTGATTTTGCATAGAGTAACTGTTAGCCTAGTAACTAAACCTCTTCAGAGGATCAGAGAACCTCTTCTTCATTCCAGTTTAGGCTCTCTTTTCTTTTAAAGTTGCATTTCTCACAGTAGTCTTCAATAGGCAGAGATGTTGATGATGGTGATGGTGATGGTGATGGTGATGATCTTAATCAAGGATACAGTTCCTGTTAATGTCATTACAGAATGCAAGGTTTCTCTTTAGAGGCACTAATCTCTAACAGTTGCAGCTGCTGTCTTCACGTGTTCCTTTTCTGTATCTTTACTATGTGTGTGTTGCATGATTGGTTACCATGAGGTCATACCATAGCATACATTTGGAGGGAAGAGGACACTCATACCTTGTACACTCATATCTCTCCTTTTATTTTTACATAGGTTATGGAACGAAACTAGATTTCCAGGTTTTTGTGGCAAGCATGTTTACGACATAGCCATCTCCCTGGCCCCTTGTCTGCATTCTTAAACTCACAATCCTTTCCTTGCCAAACATTGCCTTTTTCATATTTTCCTGCTCTCTTCTGTAACTGTACATCTTACTGAGAGCAGTAAACAATAACTAGGCCTCCACCTTGGATGTTATGCTGTCTTGAAATTTACCTGCCAAACAACTTAGTAGTTCACTACTTTTGAGCCACCCTCACTTATATTTTCAGGACAGAGGCAGAGTGGAGCTAGGTTCTTTACCAGGCTGTGATACAAATGACTTCTAGCCTGGATCTCAGTAGGGTCCTTGTTTCCCTCTGAAACAAAGGCTTGGGCTTCCCACTGACTGGATTTCTCTTGGCATTTGTATTAGCTACTTTTTGTTGCTATAATAAAACACTCTGACCAAAACAGCTTAGCAGGGGAGTGTGGCATGGTATTTGACTTATACTTCCAGGTCAGAATCCATCATTGAAGGAAATCAGGGCAGAAACTGTGGAGGGACACTACTTACTGGCTCACTCTGTGGCCATAGACAGCTAGCTACCTTTCTTATGCAGCCCTGCCTAGGAATAGCACCACCCCCATTGGGCTGGGCCCTCTTAACATCAGTTAGCAATAATGCTCTACACATACCCACAAGCCAATCTGATCAATGCAGGTTTTCAATTGAGGTTCCCTATTCCTAGGTAATTCTAGGTTGTATATTAAGTTAATAATAAAAAACAAAGCAGCACAGTATCCTGCTTTTCTAAATTTGCACCAAAATGGTCTTTCCTCACTAAATTATGGTGTTACCATTCCAGTACTGAATTTTTGCCAATATACAATTATTAATTTTAATTTCACTACCACACTATTTTAATTATTGCAATTTCATGTTATATTTAGTATCTGACTAGACCAGTTTCTCTTTACCATTATTTCAAAGTTTTCTTGGCTTTATTTTCTTTTCTAGAAGTTTTTTGTTTTTGTTTTTTTGTTTTTGTTTTTGTTTTTCTCTTAGAAAAGGAATCCTACTAGCCAGGCAGTGGTGGTGCATGCCCTTAACACCAGCACTTGGGAGGCAGAGGCAGGTGGATTTCTGAGTTTGAGGCCAGCCTTGTCTTGAGTGAGTTCCAGGACAGCCCGGGCTACACAGAGAAACCCTGTCTCAAAAAACCAAAAAGAAAAAAAAAAAGAAAGAAAGAAAGAAAGAAAAAAGAAAAGAAAAAAAAGAAAGAAAAAGAAAAGAAAAACAGAAAAGGAATCCTGCAGATTTTTGTGTGTTTTAAAATATATTGTAAAATTTACCATCTTGGACATTTCTATGTAGTTAGTAATATTAAATATACTCACATCATTTTGCAACCGTCCTCCAGAACATTTTTCATCTTGCGAAATAGAAAGTATCTGTTCTACTTCCTGCCATGTAAATTCGACTGAGCACTTCATATATGTTTTTGCCTTTTTTTTTTGACTCCTCAGCATAACCTCCTCAGTGTCTGTTCATATTATAATATGTATGAGAATTTCCCCTTTTAAGACTGAATAGTATTCATTGTACCACAGTTTGTTTTCTCTATTCATCTGTTGGCGGTTACTTCTACTTTTTTGTTATGATTAGTAAAACTACAAAAACAGGTGGAGATCCCTGATTCCTAGCTTTTAATTATTTTGAATATATGTTTGCTTCTTTTTTAATTGCATGCTCACTAAACCCATAGGCTTGAGAAGAATAAATGTTTTTAATCATTTTTTCCTCTTTATTGATAAAAATAGGGATTTTTTGCTTTAAAATTTTTATTCAGAAAATTCATACAAAAATTGTATATGTATAATATATATCAATATATAATATATATCAAAGTCACATAGATCTGCCTCCTGGGTGCTAGAATTAAAGACATGCCATCACACTCAACCTTAATTCTTAATGTTAGTTTAACTTTTTAATTAATAATCTTTAGCTTGCCATAATCTGGAGTCATTTCGGAGCATCGACTAGGAATTAATTTTCTAGATTAAGCTGCCTTGTGGTCATGTCTGTGGAGGATTATCTTGTTTGTTAATTGATTTTGGAAGACACCAATTGTAAGTGGCATCATCCCCTGTTCAAATGGTTCTTAACTATGTAAGGTAAAGCTAGGTGAGAGCAAGCAAATGTCTATTTGTTTCTCTTTCTGCTCTTGACTGTACATGTGCTTGAATGTGTGCCTTGAATACGTTGGAAAATGATGAACAGTAACCTGGAGTGTAAGCTAAAAAACCCTTTTTCTTTACTAAGTTGCTTCATGTCAGGATATTTGCCACAGCAACAGAAATGAAAGTAGACCATCCTCACCTAAAATTTTAGAAATAGTCTGTATGTTTGTTCCCAAGTAGAGTAGTACTTTTTTCAAGAGGCTCATGAAGCTGGGCAGTGGTGGTACATGCCTTTAATCCCAGCACTTGGGAGGCAGAGGCAGGCTGATTTCTGAATTCGAGGCCAGCCTGGTCTACAGAGTGAGTTCCAGGACAGCCAGGGCTACACAGAGAAACCCTGTCTTGAAAAACCAAAATAATAATAATAATAATAATAATAATAATAATAATAATAATAATAAAATAAAAAGATAAAAAAGAGGCTCATGAAATAATCCATACTTCTATATTAACTTGGCAGTAAGCTAACTGAAGAAGTTTGTTTTAGAAAAATGAAATTTTAAATGTAATAACATTTTATAATTTGAGGAAGGAGATAATTGATAGACATAGGATGTGAGTCAAGAGCTAACATTTAAAAAATTTTTTTATTTATTTAATGTATATGAGTACACTGTCACTGTCTTCAGACACACCAGAAGAGGGCATCAGATCCCATTACAGATGGTCATGAGCCACCATGTGGTTGCTGGGAATTGAATTCAGGACCTCTGGAAGAGCAGCCAGTGCTCTTAACCACTGAGCCATTTCTCCAGCCCAAGAGCTAACATTTTTAAGGGTTTTTATTTACCAGCCATTATAAGGAGAAAGGAAGCCACATGGTACCTCTTACATTAAATTAAAGCATGTAACAAAAGAAAGGAACTTTAAAAAAAAAAAAAAAAAGTAACAAAAGAGGAGGAAAGACAAAGAAGAAAAACCTGCCCAGAATGTAGCGGTAGGGCACAGATGTACCTAAACTGTACTCTCAGCCAGCACATTTTCTCCTTAAAAGTCTGGGGGTAGGGGATTGGATTACAATGGTTCTCAACCTTCCTAATACCACAACCCTTTAATACAGTTCCTCATGTTGTGGTGACACCAACCATAAAATTATTTTGTTGCTATTTCTTTCTTTTTTTAATTTTTTTATTTATTTGCAGTACAGATATACTGAAAATAAATAAAATATCTTATAAAAAAATCCCCTTTCCCCATTTCCCCTCCCTAGAACCCCTTATCCTATACCTCCTCTTCCTTTATGCATTTATACCATTATGATTACATGTAAAAAGGTCAGTTCTAGGTTGAAGGTCTAGCAATACAATAGATGCAAATAGTCAAGGACCAAGCAATACAATAAACACAAACAGTCAAAGAAAAAGCAAGACATTAAACACAATTACGTGAACACTCCTGAGATCACTGTTTCTAAAGGCTTATCAGGATGACCAAAATATCTGAGCCTACTTCGCTGTCCTAGTTAAGGTCATTTTCATGTCTAAAGCCTACTTCCTTGTTCTAGCCTAAAATTTAGATTCCTGTCTGAAATTACTTCTTTGTTGTAGCCTATGATTTAGACTCATACCTGAAATTACTTCTTTGTTCTAGTCTAATGTCAGATTCCTGCTTGATGCCTACTTCCTTGTCCTTGGCCAGTGTCATATTCCTGCCAAGCAGCCCCTTTCTTGTCCTTGGCCCATGTCAGCTTCTAGCCAAGCAGCCCCAAAGGCTCTCCACCTCTCCTCCCTTTTTATTTTGTTAACAAAACTGAACCTGTCTTAGGTCGTTCTGACAAGAATGCCTTCCTTACTTGTCATGGAATATGCATTATCAAAGACAATGCATTTCTGTCTTAGGTTGATAAGACTCTGTGCAGAATCTTACCCATCCTTGGCTTGCCAGCCTGTTAATTTAATAACTTTGTCTGGGGGTCCATTTTCAGGTTTAAGCCATGTACTCTGGCTGCCAACATGTTGATGTTGTTAAAGATAAGCTTTAACATGATGGACAGGAATAAAATATTCCCAGGACAAGGACGACTAACCTGATCAAGCTATATATGCTATTCCTGAGGTTTGTCCAAACTGGAAATACTGAGCTCAGGCCATGGATAATTTTATCGAGATTTTCTGCAGTATCAAAGGTCAACAGAGCAGCATTCTTTAAATTCATAATCTCATTATGCAAAGTTAACATACCCAGAGAGGTGTTAGGATTATGCCAAATATCCTACAGGTGTCTTTAAACTTTTTTCTAGTTAAAATGACAATCATTGTGAATTTCAAAAGTAACACTACTCCAATGATATTTGTCATGACACTTGGGATGGCTCCTAACTCTTGAATCCTGAACCTTCTTCAAATAATTTGAATAGATTATATAGCATCATTCATTGTTCCAGATACCTATATAAATCCTTTTGTATATTCAATACATTAGTAACATTTTTTGCTAGATGGTTAACAAAAATAGTTGTCTTAACTCCTTGTGTCAATGCTATTGCAGAAGAAGTAGTGCTAGCAATTAATGGAATTAAAGCTGCTATACCAGCAATAATCAAGCCTGATACCCTCTTGCTTCTGCTTAAAGCCTAACTCACTTCTTCCAGCACTTTCAAGCTTTTTTCAGAGAATCAAGGTTTTCTAATTCTCAGGGCAGTGAGACAAAAGCTGGTTGATAGGCCCCCATAACAGACATGCCAGGTTTCAACACACTAACATAATTGGAAATTATACAATCAATGCAATTTACAATAAATGCTGTAAATTGCCAAAACCAAGTTTAGTTTGACAATTAAAAGAGCCTTAAAACATGCACTAACCTTGTTTGAAGTACAGATCTTGTCCCAACATTATCTCTTGTTAGGATATCTTGTATCCTAACATCATAGGGAGCTACAGCTAGCTTCCAAATATGTTCCTGACAGAGTCCAGATCCAGTCTTCCAAAAGTAGACTGCTATTTCCCATATTGGATTGATTTCTAGACCAGTACATGATTGAGTCCTAATAGCTGGGCACCTTTAAGAAGAGTACAAGAGACATAGTTTCTCTTTTTCATTCTCTATTCCACGAGGTCTAAAAACTTAAGCAATAGTCAAGCAAAGGTGGATCAGGAACATATATGTCCAGTACAACTCCCCAGTCACCCTTGTCAGGGCACTCAGCAAGCTCACAGGTCAGCATCATTCTTTGTCTCAACAACAGTATGTCTCACCAATCTTTTTAAAGTTCCATGGGCCTCTTTCACAATACCTTGTCCTTGAGGATTATACAAAATCCCCGTAATAAATTGTTGACAAAAAGTCTCGACTGCTCAACTACAATTGCCAGACCCATTATCTGTTTTTTTAAATTGGATATTTTATTTACCTTTCAATGCTATCTCCTCTCACATTCCTCCCCAAAACCCCTTACCCCATTCCCCCTCCTCCTATTACTTTGAGGGTGTGCTCCCACCATCCTCCCATCCCTACCTCCCTGCTCTTGAATTTCCCAACACTAGGGAATCCAAACTTTCAGGCACCAAGGCTGTCTACTTCCACTGGTGCCAGGCAAGGCCACCCTCAACTACCTATACAGGTGGAACCATGAGTCCCTCCCTTTGTGTTCTGGGGCTGGAGATTTTAGAATGGCTACTCCAGCTTGTTTCTTAGGACCATTTGCTTGAAGAATTGTTCCAGCCTTTTACTCTAAGGTAGAGTCTGTCTTTGTCACTGAGTTGGATTTCCTGTATGCAGCAAAATGCTGGGTCCTGTTTACATATCCAGTCCATTAGCCTATGTCTTTTAATTGGGGAACTGAATCCATTGATGTTAAGAGATATTAAGAAACAGTGATTGTTGCTTCCTGTTATTTTTATTATTAGAGGTGGAATTATCTTTGTGTGATTATCTTCTTTTGGATTTGTTGGAAGAGGATTACTTTCTTGCTCTTTCTAGGGTATAATTTCCCTTCTTGTATTGGAGCTTTCCTGCTATTATCCTTTGTAATGCTGGGTTTGTGGAAAGATACTGTGTAAATTTGGTTTTGTCATGGAATATTTTGATTTCTCCATCTATGGTAATTGAGAGTTTTTCTGGGTATAGTAGCCTGGACTGGCATTTGTGTTCTTAGGGTCTGTATGACATCTGTCCATGATCTTCTTGCTTTTATAGTATCTGGTGAGAAGTCTGGTGTTATTCTGATAGGTCTGCCTTTATATGTTACTTGACCTTTTCCCCTTACTGCATTTAATATTCTTTCTTTGGTTTGTGTATGTGATGTTTTGATTATTATGTGATGGGAGGTATTTCTTTTCTGGTCTAGTCTATTTGGCGTTCTATAGGCTTCTTATATGTTTATGTGCATCTTGTTCTTTAGGTTAGGGAAGTTTTCTTCTATAATTTTGTTGAAGATATTTATTGGCCCTTTAAGATGGGAATCCTCACTTTCTTCTATACCTGTTATCCTTAGGTTTGGTCTTCTCATTGTGTCCTGGATTTCCTGGATGTTTTGTATTAAGAACTTCTTGCATTGTGCATTTTCATTGACAGTTGTGTCAGTGTTTTCAATGCTATCTTCTGCACCTGAGAGTCTCTCTTCTATCTCTTGTATTCTGTTGGTGATGCTTGTGTCTATGACTCCTGATTTTTATTCTAGGTTTTCTATCTCCAGGGTAGTCTTCCTTTGTGATTTCTTTATTATTTCTACTTCCATTTTTATGTCCTGGATGGTTTTGTTCAATTCCTTCACCTGTTTGGTTGTGTTCTCTTGTAATTCTTTAATAGATTTTTATGTTTCCTCTTTAAGGGCTTCTACCCGTTTACCTTCATTCTCAAATTCTTTGAGAGTGTTATTTATGTCCTTCTTACAGTCCTCTATCATCATCATTAGAAGTGATTTTAAATCTGAATCTTGCTTTCCTAGTGACATGGGGAATTCAGGACTTTCTAGTTTGGGAGAACTAGGTTCTAATGATAAGTACCCTGGGTTGCTGATGCTTATGTTCTTGCACTTGCCTTTAGCCATCTGGATCTCCTTAGTGCTACCTGCCCTGTCTCTAACTGGAGCCTGTTTTTCCTATTATCTTGGTTGTATCAGAACTGTGTGAGGTGGGTGTTACTACTGGGGTTAGAGCTGGGGCCCAAGATCTGCTCAGTGCTCAGGCGAAGACAGGAAGGAACCAGTGCTCTGGGCCAGGAGTGAATTCCCGGGTCCTTGTAGGTCCCAGTTACTCCGTTTGGGGTAGGTGGTGCTGCCTCCTTAAGATACTGCCTGGATTAGAGCTCATGGGAGGCCTGCTTCCTCTGGGTTTTGAGATTGGGGGCAGAGCTGCCACCCAGGATCTGCTCTGTGCCCGTTCTCAGATCCAAAGCTTGTTGCTATTTCATAGCTATATTTTGCTACTATTATGGATGTGACTGGTGGGGGGTCGCAACCTACAGGTTGAGAACCACTGACTTAGCGCATTTAGTCAGCATGTATAAGATCCTGGATTCAAGGAAAGAACTTTGTTTCTCTGTTTGTCCTACTCTCAAACTTCAGTTTCCTCAGTGCACTCTGTGACTCATAGATGATCAGGAACCAAAAAAAAAAAAAAAAAAAGACAGAATTATATATCCTAAACTGGTTTTCTGTGCTGGTTAATTTTAATTATCTGTTGTTCTCATGGCTCTTCCCAATCTGTCAGAGAGGAAGCCAAAAGCCCTCAAGTGTCTTTATTGATTTATTGTAAGAGGCAGAATTGAGGAGGAAGCCACAGATAGCTGTATTTCATCGTCTTCTTGGTCAGGCTTACTGTCTAGAATCTGTTATCGGGAATAATATATTACAATTGTCTTTGTGATATAGCCTAGAATCAGGGAATGTGGTTTTGTAGTTGCATGGTCTTTGGGAAGTCATCTTGTGTGGCTGTGTTCCTCTCTAAAATGGGAATCATAGCAGTGTCCACATCATGGGGTTATTGCAAGGATTGTGAGCTAATTAAAATGCTTAGAATGATAGCTGGCACCCAGTAAGCACTAGAAAATGCTTCCCATTGTGAATAGTATCACCATTTGCCGGATTTTGTAAGCTCAGTGTTAAGTACCTGCTTCAGCAGGCACTTAGTAACTGCAGTTCAGCTGTAGCAATAACTCAATAACTTGCCTGGCATGCATGAAGCCCTATCTATGTTCAGTCTCTGGTACTGCCTTGAAAAAAAGCTTTAAAGTGAAATTTAACTTCCTTATGTTATTTAAAGAAATGTTACACTATAAAGAAAGAACGGTGCTAACCAAATTGAGTACTAAAAGTATGATTGTTTTATTAGACACTAGCTTCAAAGTCTGCATAATGTATGTGAAGAATTAGGGTTAACTGAGTATTCTAGTACTCTCAGTGTTGTGGAAGTTGTTTCAAAAAGGAGAGAGCGTTAGCCAAGTGGTTCACTGAATAAAATCGTTCACTGAATAAAAGTGCTTGCTGTGCACTTAATTGATATGCACACGCCAACCTGAGTTCAAGCTCCAGAACTCATAGAGGAAGGAGAGAACTGACTTCCAAAAATTGTCCTCTGACCTCCACATGCGCTGTTTCACATGTGTGCCCTCACACATCATACATAGAGCAATGTTTTTTAAAGGACAGTCTTAGCCTGAGATAAGTTCATAACACCATAAGATAATTAGAATTTCTAGCTTGTTGTCCAACAATGGGAAAAGAACTCTCAGGAAAGAACTAGCATGTTCATTGTCTCTAGCAGGTGTCAGTGTGCCTGAATTGTGTGAAAGTTGGGTGGCTTACATATATTTGAAAGTCTAGTTTGCAAAAAGATGTCTTGTTGGTTTTGCCTGCCCTCCAAATTGAGGTTTAGGTAGAGTACTCAGAATGGTGTCTCTCTGTTTACTGAGTTAAAGGCACAAAGTGAGCACAGTGTACTGTTGAAGTACTAGGAGGTCATGGCAGTGACTAAGACCACATAGCAGAGCAAAGCCTGTCTGTGGCCATACCTAAAGGGGTGCGGGATCTTATGTCTTCTGAGTGGTAAATCAACCTCCTCCTCCTTATTCTGAAGTTTTTAAACATATTTCATATAGAAAAAAAAAATGGGGCCACATGAAGATAGTTACTAGGAAGCAGAGTCGTATGACAGAAGGCTAGCCACTATGACCAATACTGATAGCTACTCATTGGACAAGTTATTTCCCCGACAAAATGTGTACCTACCTTCCTTCCTCTTCTGTTTTTTGTTGTTGTTGTTTTGTGACTGTTTTTCTAGGTGGGGGTTTCTACAGACTGAGCTCCAGCCCAGCCAGGGTCACACAGTGTTTCTCTGTGTAGCCCTGGCTGTTCTATAACTCTGTAGAATTGGCTGGCAGCACACTAGAGATTTGCTTGCCTCTGCCTCCCAAGTGCTGGGATCAAAAGCATGCACCACCACATCTGGCTTATACTTATATATTTTACAAAGACTATTAGTATGAAAGAATAAGTGAAAGTACATTTTAGAAAGACCTCAAAAAATTGTTTATGTTTCAATTTTAACATTTACCAAATTGTAATTTGAGTTTTTATAGACAGAAATCAAAATCATTGTCTTCCTGTCTCACTATCTCACAGTCCTTATAACATAAGAGATATGCACATATTTTCTTGAATCAAAGTTGCCCTTTTTTTTTTTAAATTACTCTACAAGTAGTGTCTTAGTCAGAATTTCTATTCCTGCACAAACATCATGACCAAGAAGCAAGTTGAGGAGGAAAGGATTTATTCAGCTTACACTTCCACATTGCTGTTCATCACCAAAGGAAGTCAGGACTGGAACTCAAGCAGGTCAGGAAGCAGGAGCTGATGCAGAGACCATGGAGGGATGTTACTTGCTCAGCTTGCTTTCTTATAGAACCCAGGACTACCAGCCCAAGCATGGCACTAACCACAATGGGCCCTCCCACCCTTGATCACTAATTGAGAAAATACCTTACAGCTGATCTCATGAAGGCATTTCCTCGCCGGGCGGTGGTGACACACGCCTTTAATCCCAGCACTTGGGAGGCAGAGGCAGGCGGATTTCTGAGTTCGAGGCCAGCCTGGTCTACAGAGTGAGTTCCAGGACAGCCAGGGCTACACAGAGAAACCCTGTCTCAAAAAACCAAAAAAAAAAAAAAAAAAATGAAGGCATTTCCTCAAAGGAGTCTCCTTTCTCTGTGATAACTCCAGTTGTGTCAAATTGACACACAAAACAAGCCAGTACAAGTAGGTATGCATTTAAAGTAAAGTTTATATCTAGATATGGTAGTTGACAGGGGTAATCCCAGTACTTAAAAGGCTACGGCTTACCCATGAATTCAAAACTAACCTTCACTACATTCTGAGTTCTGAGCTTGACTGGGCTAGAGTTCAGACCCTATCTCAAAACAACACACAGTGTAAAATAAACTTTAAACTAAGGTACAATTTAGAGGTCTCTTCTAGAATGATGTTTCTAAATTTACTTGAAATCAACTAAGAAATTTTTTTATACAATACCCTCTATGCACACATGTAACTAAAACCACATCTTTAGGAAGGACTTTATCATATGCCCTCAATGATTACTATTGTGTGGTGTTCATTCATTTAAAATGCTGGTGTAACCCACTGAAATAATTCAGGACTGGGAACCTCTGATTAAAATATATTCTCAAGAGGGGCACTGGTGGTGCACACCTTCAATCCCAGCACTCAGGAGGCAGAGGCAGGCGGATCTCTGTGAGTTCGAGACCAGGCTGGTCTACAGAGTGATTGTCCAGGACAACCAGGCCTACACAGAGAAACCATCTCTTGAAAAACCAAAATATCAAAACAAAACAAAAGGATATTAGTACTTTTAAACTTCAAGGTTTTTAGTACTGACTGATATAATGAAATGATTTTATATAATAACTTGTAAGATAATGCTTGATCACCAAGGACAGTTTATAGGAGATAGTATTGTGGTGATTAATTAGCCTACAATCTCCATTATTCATAGTTTATTTGGGGCTTTTAAACTCAATAAATGCAGTTCTTTGCATACCCTGAGCTTTTGGTGGGGTGGAGCTGAGGAAGCAAGTCAAACATTCTACTCAGTATCTTACATAAACACTTTTCTGTAGCTTTGGAGGAAAACAACCATACTTTACACATTACAGATTGTTTAACACTATTGTGTACAGAAGTTGGTTCCAAGTCCTAAGTGGCTGTATTACATATTGCAAAATTCAAACCAGGGAAATATCGTATGTCATTGTCAGTTTCCAACTGGAAGCATAAGGGTTTCTTAAATTGATAAGACAAGTCATTGACTAAGTGAAGTTTAGTGAAAGGTCTCTTGTCAGAAGACTAAAAGGGCAATAACTCAATTCATTTGAGTATACAGTAGTTTAAAATAATAAATAGAAGAATTTAGGCCAGATTTTATTTTGAAGCAAATTTGAGCCCAAAGTAATCATTGTGTATTATTTCCTTGTTTCCTTTGTTAATACTATTGGACACTTTTTTTTTTCAAAGTTTCTAGATGTGAATGATATCAGAGAAGGTAAAATATGTATCAGTGGCCCTGTCATGGCCCCTGTCTGTGTGATTACTATCTCCTTAGACTTTAGGAAGTAAAGATCTTGTACCAAAATGAGATTTGAGTCTTTAGCCATCTTGTGCCCATCACAGATATAAACAGCCTATAAAATACCGGCCTTGCACTCAGCCTATACTTCTCCAGAATATAAATAAATCTTGTAAGAGTCATAAAGTAGGGTCAGACTAACTCTTTCATTGTTTGATTTTCAATTTAGTGACTCAACACCCTTGGTAATTTGACTTCAACTGTAAATCATGGAAATTCTTAAGAATTCACAGATTGATAGATACCCAGAAGTGATCTACTTGTGCATCAGCCTTTCCTAGTGTACTGAAAAATAATGGGCCTTTTCTTTGCAGTAGATATATGCATTTGATACCTTTTTTTTTTTTCAATATAGAAAGTACATCCCTCTTCCTTTTTTTTTTTTTTTCTTAATCTTTTTTTTTTTCTGTTTGTGACTGGCTTTGTAGACTCAATGGTTTTAAATTCTCCTGAGTATTGTTATTACAGATTTGTTCCAAATTTGCTGTTTCTGACACTTAATGTTAGGTAGGGATCTTCTAAGCACACATGTTATTGATTTATTTACAGCAGCTCTCTAAGATGATTCTGTTTATTACCTCAGCATGGACATCAAGGAGCAGAGAAGGTAGACATCTCCCAATTTGAATTAGTAAATAACAAAACCAATATTTACACCAAAGTATTTAGGCTCTAGAATTTTGAATTAATGTTTCTTTTTTTTTTTTTTTTTTTTTTTTTTTGATACAGATTGAATTCCTCAAAAAGTTAACAAATCCACTAACAAACCAGGGCCAAAAAGCTAGATCTTCACTGAATCCAGGGTCTTCTGTACTATTTCTGCTAGTTTTAATATTTGAATACATTTTCTAACTTCATTAATTCTAATTTAGAGGAGAAATTCCCCTGTGCTCCAAACTAGAATTGAAGATTGTGAGCCTTTCATTGACTCCCAGGGGTCACTGAAAAGATCCTTATGATAAACTTGTCAGAGATGGTTAATATGGCTTGTGTGGTGACTCCTCTGTTTTGTAGTTTCAGAGACAACTTGGTGTAGCCTGTGTGAGTGACAGAGGATTACTTTGTGACTTTTCTTTGGGTATGCCAAGGATTTGAGAATAAACAAAGTGTAAATTTCAAATAAGAATGTTTGCCTTTTTCCCCTCAATTACTGGGGAATCATTGTCTAAGCCAGCATAGCATAAACTTAATATGGAGCCTCCTTTAGTTGATCCCTTTGAGTTCGGGTTCATTCCTCCCTTGTACAGCACCACTTGTGATGGGTTTTCTCTGCAGGACTGACCCCTCTTGTTCCATGTAACTCTTCATCCCACTTTTGGGCAGTTGTCTCAGGGAAAAGGTTTTAGTCCACTCAACTCTAGTTGACGCACACTCTGAAAGGAGAAGTGGCCTTCCTCTGGTTCAAATAAAAAGCCAGCTTCTAAGACTTTTGTTTGGATGAAAGAAATATCATGGATAATCCTTTTTTTTTCTCGAGTATGTTCTGTTAAACTTTTGGCATCTGTTACTATTTAGACAACAAAATCAATAAAGACATATTCAACACAAATTAACAGAAATCTTGCTAACACCCAGTCATAATCTAATTCAGCAGCTTGTTTTGTTTTTCATAGATGTTTGTTCTTGGCTGTGATTTCATCTTTGCATATTTATAATATTTTTTGTTAGAAAAATGTTTCTAGTTTATAAAATGGATTTAAGCAGATACATTATACTTGGTATTCTACAAAAGCTTGAGTTTTTATATTGCAAGTTTAAGAAGCTCTGTGAGCTTTGTAGGGAGATTTTGCTCTCGATGGTATAAAATAAGTTTGATAGTAGCAAAATACTTTTTCAGAAGTCATAAGAACTATAAAACTGGGCAATGGTGATGCATGCCTTTAGTCCCAGCACTCAAGAGGCAGAGGCAGGCAGATCACTTGAGTTAGAGATTATCCTGGTCTACGGAGTGAGTTCCAGAACAACCAGGGCCACACAGAGAAACTGTCTCAACACCACCACCACCCCCATAAAAAAAGGAATAATAAAAAGTAATTAAAAGTCGGGTGTTGGTGGCACACGCCTTTAATCCCAGCACTTGAGAGGCAGAGGCAGGCAGATCTCTGAGTTCGAGGCCAGCCTGGTCTACATAGTCATAGTGAGTTCCAGGACAGCCAGGATTACACAGAGAAACCCTGTATCGAAAAACAAAAACAAAATTAAAAAAAAAAAAAGTAATTAAAAGAACTAGGCTTGATGGTCAATACTTGTAATCCTAATCCTCCAGAGGCTTCCTAGACTACCTGCTTAGCACATCCAAGGCCTGCCTTGCTCAGAAAAACAAAGACCCAAAAGTGATGACAAGAAACGAATTAGAAGAAGCATTGGAAATGCTGCTGCTGCTAATTTTACTGATTATACCTGTGAAAGGATACTAGGTTTTTCAGCATGAATAATTGGAATTATAAATCATTACAGAGAATTTCACAACTGAAATAATTCAGTAAAAGGCTCAGTTTGTCTACCTTGTTTACAGTCATATCATTAAATTTCAAAATAGGGTCTCGTCTATACTGTCTGCATAGCTGAGGTGGGACTTGATAAGGCATGCTGACCTTGAATTAAATTTCTGTCTTGCCCCGGCAGCCTGCCATTATGTAAAGAGTGAGCCTTCCAGGCCTGTTCTCTAATAATAGATCTAGGAAGCCTAAGCAAGAGCAGAAACATTTGGAGGGCATTTTTCTCTGACCAACTCTCCAAGGAAGGGCTTACCCTTCTGTGATGAATGTATTCAGAAAAATGCTCACAACCCAGAAAACACATCTGTTTACATATTTGGTAATGAAACAAAAACATTTTTCAGAAATGTGCTGCTGCTGTGTGTGAAGAGGTGACTGACTAGAATACATACATGAGTCTCATCCCCACCTACCCCCATCCCATACATATACACACGTGTACACACACACACACACACACACACACACACACACACACACACGCATGCGCGCGCTGAATTGCTACATTTTTTTTATATCCTCTTTTCCTCATAAGTTTGGAAAGCTTAGTTAGAATTAGAAATGCAGTCTGTAATTTAAGAAATAATCTATTTACACTCTGACTAGGATTATAAAGTTCAAGAACAAACTGTACTTTGGTGTTGCTAAGAAAAATTTAGGGTATTTGTATTCTGTAGCCACCCACGGCCACAAGTCAACTGGGTTCACCTGAAAGAGGGGCTGGGAATGAAAGGGGACAGAGGGCGAGAAGAGATGAAGCCAAGACAAAGTTCTCTGATCAAGGCTCAAAGCTAATGTTCAGCTCTCAATTTAAAGGGGAAGGTCTAACCCACAACCCCTCCTGGTTTCAGCCTGAGATGGGTAGGATAATCCATAATCCATTCTAGGTCACCCAGAGATGTCTCAAGGCAAGCCCAGGGGCAGTTCTGCTTCTGTGTTCTGTGCAGCCAAGGTGGGTAACTCCACCTAGATCCTATCACTTGGTCTGTTGTGGTAAGCAAGGTCTCTCAGGCCTGCTCAAGGCTGGAGGAAGGGAACAATTCCCCCCTTTTTAGTTTATAAAGATGCCAGCAGCTGGATGGGGTACACAATTTCATCCCATCTGGGATACAAAGTGGCCGGGCGACCGTGTCTGGCTTAGGTTGGCATCTATATTGCTCCTATATTACCCGTCTTTGAGGAAAACATACATAGCATATTGATGTATGCCTCTGTCTTAGGTTATAGGAGCTCAAGAACACTCTTACCGGCCATTGACTAACCGGCCATCATTGGCGCACTCTTTCCCAAATAGACCAAAACCACATTCAGACCAAAAGTCCTGTGAGCATGCACTCAATGCAGTTCTTCATAGTGATGAATAACTGCCATGACGAGAGGCTGGGCTTTGCTGAGTGCGATCCTGTGTGAAGACAACCTATCTGCTTGAGACACAAGGTTCAAAAGTTAACAGCAACATGATTATCTAAGCAATGTAGGAAAATAAGGTTGAAAGTGGAAATATTTTAGTATCTAATCCAACTGCTGGTTGACAGGGATCAGACACAAAGTTTAACCACCAGGTATATAGTGAGTGGCTTTAAGTATTGATGGAGACTACATTCCAGGTTAAATCAGTTGGCTGATAAGGATTTTAAGCCATTTTCATCATCAGAATCATAATTATTAGGCTCAAGATCTATGTCCACTTGATGGACCAATCTTTCAGGCAGCCATTGGGCTCCATTTTCTTTTTCTGAAAAAATACAGACGAGCCACGACCCCAGATTAAGACAGAGTCAGGACCATTTCAAGTATTCATTAGGGGGTCTCTCCACTTGACCCTGGCAAATTAACTGGATGTGACTGAATGCCAATGGCGATCTGCTGCAGACTGACCTTTAAAAGCAAGATGTGTTTTTGGTGACCTTGGAGGGTATAATTCTCGCCCCACCTCTTTTTTGTTTTGTAAAATCAGAGAAGCACCAATAGCTGCTTTTCTCACACTCAGGGAGTTATAAAGATATTAAAGTTTCATAATCTTTCACAATTTTTGTCCTAGAGGATAATAAGGAATCTCAGTAATATTGTCAACAAAACATCTCAAATGTTTGACTGTAGTCAAATAACTGCAATAGCCAGTTCTATTACCTATCTTAATCTGATATGGAACACCAAGCACAAGAAAATAATATAGGCAATAACTAATTATATTTTTAGTTGCTTCTCTTGTTAAAGTAGTTGCAACTAGAAAGCCTAAAGTGTCAAGTCACGTGTATATATTTTAATTTTTTAAAATAAAAAATGAGTAACATCTATTTACCAAAATTGATTACATAAGTCCTCAATGTTTAACACCATTATAAAAAAAATTGAGAATACTGAAAACAAGTTTTTGTAATTTAACTTGCACACCTTTTAGAAATGTCAAATTATTGTATCAAGCTATTATTATTTTGATGCTGTAAAGAATAAGATAGTATGGCCAATTATTTCTGAGAGGCCCATAATCTGTTTAATATACAAATCTGTTCTGGCATTGCCCTGGAGTTCAGGCAATCCAATGAGCTTTTAAGTGTCTTATAAAGTTAAGAAACAGTACATGTTTCTTAAATTAAGCTGTATTTTTATAAATAACTATAAAATTTGAGAATTAGCAATATCTAAAAAAGGAACAATTTTAAGCAATTATAAATCATGAGCCATATACTGGCTATAAGTATATAAATTGAAGGCTTGATTTTTCAGCATTTCAAACAGTGGCTACCACACATTAATTATTTGTGCTCAAGCAGGAGAAACTCAAGAAAATAAACATGTGATCTAATTACATATACTGCCTTTTCAATAGACGAGGCATCTGTAAATACAGTAAATACAGCAAACATCTTTTTTATGGGCTGCATGCATAGTAAATTTCAGGAAATATAAAAGCATGCATAGAGAAACAACTTGTCCTTTGGATAATGATCATCAAATTTGTCTAAAATGTTTGTCATGTAATAGGCCAAATATCATTTTTTTCAATAACTAATTTAATTGTTATTTGGAATAAGGAATAAACATTTTATCGAAAATGTTTTTAGGATTTTATCTTACAATCTTGTATTAACACAATAATAATTTTATAATAGGATGTTTAAACTTTATATGTAGATGAAGGATGAACCCACATTAATGGTTTCTTTTGTCAAGGGGCTGCTGTGGGCATGAGTAGTAATAACACAAACAGCCAACAATTTTTAATAGTCTATATAATTTATCTGTTGATAACTAACAGCTTTCTCTACTTTTGGCAAAGCTATTTTTCCTTTATCAGTTAATTGTCGAGGGGGATTAGGACTTGTGTCTCCCTATAGAATATCAAGCAGAGGTTCAAATTCTCTTATGGTAAGCTTAAGATGAAGTTTTAGCCAGTTAATATCTCTTAACAAATCAAATTAAAAGCAAACCGTTTCCTTTTTGTATGTATACCTGTAAGCCAGAAGAAGACACTAGATCCCACCACAAATGATTGTGAGCCACCATGTGGTTGCTGGGAACTCAACTGTTATATTTTTAGTTATGAGTCTAGCCTTTAACGGCTGAGTCATTTCATTTCTCTAGCCCCAACTATCTAATTTTTTTGGAATTTTCTGTGTCACAATCTGCTTGGGATATAACTGAGGTCTCAAATATTGGAGATACTGCTTTTGAATCTTTTCTGGAGCAACAAGTATTCCAAAAATTTAAAGCTCGTTATATTAGAGCAAAGGCTTGCAGAAAAACTCCTTCAGAGAGATCAGCTAATAAATTATCATACAATGAATAACATACACTAAAAGATTCAAACTTTTAATTTCTTGTATTAACGTAACAACATTTTTTTTTTATAATGTAAAGCAATTAACCATTCTTTGAGGCAAACCTTTCCAATGATATGAGAACCATGGATTCTCAATTACGAGCAAATTTACTGAATGCATACCTCCCACTTTTATCAGAAATGTAAAGGAATGGTATAAAAACAATCTTCTAGATGTATAATGATTTTATATGTATTTAGTGGAATGCCAGCTGGAGTAGACAAGTCAGGCTGTAATGTCCCATTAGTTTTATGAATCTTAAGTTTGAACTTTGTTTTGGGTTAATTCAATAACCAGTCTATTTTAGCTGAGTGAGAGTATCAAATAAATGCCAAACTGAAGGCAATCTTGTCTTCTAATAATTGTTACATAACTTAAGATTGGGTATCTTGCTAGTAATAGATTGAACCCAATATACATTAGAGGAACCAAAGCCATCTTGTCCTTTCTCTTTCTTAACAATTTGGAAGGAAGCAGATGCAAAGGAACCAAAACAAGTTGAACAATTCTTTTGTCAGCAGGTAGTTACAATGCTATGGGGGAAGCAGCCATTATTTAAATTTCTCCAGCATAATCATTATAACTCTTGGCCCTTAGACTGTTGTGAATGTCTTTGGACCGGAGGCTGACCCCTCCCCAAGGAACAAGGCAATAAACAAATTCCAGAAAACACCCTTCAAGGGGCTGGTCTGGAGGACCAAGACAAAAGGAGTGTCTGTCACACAAGCTTCTGCTGCACCCACTGTATTGACTTAATTCAAATGTAAATGTTTTTAATCTCTGTCTATATCTTGAGGCCTGGCCCAGAGATTGACAACTTTCTGTCATGTGACCTGATTGCTTGCTTGTGCCTGTTTTTGAGACAGTCATTTTTTAAAATGACTTGAATCTCCACATTTAAAACATCTTTTCTCTTTACGTTTCTTTGCAAGCATTGCTTGTACAGTGGTCCCTTGTAAGGCAGCAGCCATGGCCAGACCCTGATGGTAAGAGGAGCCCAATTTTAGCGCAAAGACAAATGTCTGTCTTTGCTTTGTATGGCCTAACACGCTGTATTAGCATTCTCATAAGCCAATTGTGTAACAAATGGAATTTGAGGATCTCTAAACATTTTACCAGCTGTTTTCAGCAGCCAGTCCACAAATTTCTGGAATGGTTCCTCAGAACCCTGTTTAATACTGGATAAATTTCCACTAAGATCTCCTTTAGTAGGTAATTGATTCCAAGCATGGCGGGCAGCCATTGCAATCCATGTATACACTCCTGCAGGCAGTTCAACCTGATTAGCATTACCTTCATATTGACCTTCTCCTAAAAGCATGTTAAAATTCCAATCTGCACTGCCTGCCTGAGCATTCATCACGGCCGTTCCCTTACTGGTATCACGCCATTCTGAGCTCCAAAGCAAGTAATCTCCTCCTGACAAAGTAGCCTTACATATAATTTTCCAATATTGGGGTGTTAAATTTGCTTCTACCACAGTATCCAAAAGAGCTTATGTGAAGGGGTCAGTAGGTCCATATTGTCACAATTGTTTTTAACTTTTATGAAACTCTACCTGCTCTAGCCTTTTTATAAACATAAGTGAGCCAAAAAAAAAAAAAAAAAAAAAAAATCCCAAGCTCACAATTGAACTGCCTGTCAGCTGTAGCCAATGGAATATTGGCAGTTTAACTACATTTTTAAGTTTCTTTTGTAATAGTATAGTATAACCATAATTTTTGGAAACAAAGCCAATTTTTAACAATGTAAACAATCTATTTTCTCTAAAATCAACACCAAGTGTATTACTTTTCATGTTACAAAGTTTGGCTGCCAGTTTATATATATGAATGCATGATAGTGCAGCCTTTAACATCTCACTAAAGAGACATTGCTTTTAAATCTTTTATACATCTGGTTTTTGAATGGCTAACCGTGAGTTACCAGTTTTCAGCCAACCTTTTGTTACCAATGTTGTAAATTTTTAATCAAACCCAATAACTAATAGGTCAATAATCTATAACCAAGACATGCAGATGCAGACCATATTTATACTTTTAAAACCAGTCAGAAACAAAAAATGGCTGCACATCTTATATATTTAGACCAAACAAAATTTTCTTGTCTTTCTAGCTGTAATTTTAAGAGAAAAGCACATTATCACAGAGATTTATCTAGGACAGACCACTCTTAGCTTCCTTATTGAATCCAAAAAACTGCTGGTCCCTTTAAAAGCAGCTTATATCATCAACCATCTGACTTTTAGAAAGGCTTCCCTAGCTCAGCTCGGCTCTTAGCTACAGATGTTAAGAAAACTCATCAGCCTCTGATCTGCATATTAAGACTGCCTCTGAAACCAAGTTAAACTAGACCAAGGGTTGGATCAAGCAATTTTAATGATCTTTTGAACATTAAACATAGAACACCACAAAACATAGACCACCAATCATTCAAACAAAGACAGACAATTGACACACGTGGACATTGGCACGCCAAGGACAGACAGTGAACAAAGAAAGCAGAGCTAAGAATTTCTCCTGTGGAAGCCTGAGAGAAACTCAAGACGTCTCCTGAATTTTCTCTTGTTCCTAGGAGAGCTCTGAAACAGCCTTTCATTCTTATTTGCTGACGCAACCCAGAGAACAACTGCTTTTCAAAACCCTTTCTCTCTCTGATAATCAAGATCTAACGCTTCGTCTCTTTCTTTAGGAGGTGTAGCGGTGGCTGTCGACATCTACTTCTCAGTGCCCTGCTTTCTTAGTTTTCCAATTTATTCTAACCCCACCCCTCTCATCTGGGGGGCAGGCAGCTCTTAGGCTTCGGGGCAAATGCCTGTTTGAAATTCTCCTGTCCCAAAATTCGCTGTCACCTCCTAGGTGAGGTCGGCGTTGGGTCAACACCTATTCAACCTAGACCATATCCCCTAAAACACACTTCCTGCAAACACAGCCTTAACTAGCTAGCATCGATGCTGTTCACTGCTTACAAAGTGACCGGGATACTCTCCTTCTTGTTCCGTTTTCCGTAGAGCTCCACCTAAGACAGCGTTCCTCAGCTGGTCCCCCATTTTCAAGCCCCTCATTGTAGGCGCCTGTAACTGCCAGCGGTCACAAGTCAGCTGGGTTCACCTGAAAGAGGGGCTGGGAATGAAAGGGGAAAAGTTCTCTGATCAAGGATCAAAGCTTTAATGTTCAGCTCTCAATTTAAAGGGGAAGGTCCAACCCACAACCCCTCCTGGATTATAATCTATAATCCATTCTAGGTCACCCAGAGATGTCTCAAGGCAAGCCCAGGGGCAGTTCTGCTTCTGTGTTCTGTGCTGCCAAGGTGGGTAACTCCACCTAGATCCTATTACTTGGTCTGTTGTGGTAAGCAAGGTCTCTCAGGCCTGCTCAAGGCTGGGGAAAGGGCACAGTATTTTATATTTTTTGCTTCTTTTCATTAAGAATCATACCCATAACCTATATGGAGGCATGTATCAATTAAGGCAGGACATATATTAATTACCTGTTTGTGCTATCAGGTATTTTTTTTTTTACAGACTTTCAAACATGTGGTATAATCCAGTCACCTATGGCCTGGTGCTGTGGTTGAAACCCAGTACACATAGTACATGTGACATATGGATACAGTAAAAAATAAGGTAAAAATGAGATGTGTAAGATTCTTGCTCAAATAATAAAGCATCTAGCTTTACAGGGAGCTTCCCTCTACCCCCCCCCTTATTTTAATAAGTATGAGAAGTACATTGTAAAATAACAACAAAAAGTATAGTAATACATAAACCAGTAACATTATCAAATCATTTATATTATTATAGATATGTGTGCTGTACTTATA
Organism: Rhabdomys pumilio; assembly: GCA_030674055.1. Classification (NCBI taxonomy): domain Eukaryota; kingdom Metazoa; phylum Chordata; class Mammalia; order Rodentia; family Muridae; genus Rhabdomys; species Rhabdomys pumilio. The sequence goes on from JANHMN010000015.1 coordinate 64,692,645, forward strand.
TAAAATATGTTCTATCTTATATATACTTCCAGTTTGTTTATGCCAGCATCACCACAAGCATATTAATAATGCATTAATATAGCTACTATGTTACTAAGCAATAGGAATTTTTCAGCTCTGTTACAATCTTATGGGATTATCATATGAGGACTGTGACTAAAGCATCATTGTGGCACATGATTGTCCCTCTCATAAAATTTTTTACTAGATAACATAAGAATAAGGAAATAGAAACTTATTTTCTCATGATTGTTTTGTTCTCAGTTTGCTAACAAGTAAATTTGTATTGCCAATTAAAAAATAAAATCTGTATTATACTTGGAAAATTTACTGCTGAGGGATTTATAGCATTTATAAAATAGATTTTGTCCAGTCAAAACAGATAACTCTAGTTCGTACTTATGAAACAATATACTCAGTCAAATGTGGTGTCACAAATCTGTAATCTCTCTGCTCAGGAGGCTGAGTCAGGAAGATTGTGAGTTCCAACTAGCCTGCGGTTATGTAGCAAGACTCTCAAAATGTGTTTGTACATGCATTCTTGGGTCATTTTTTTACAAGTTAGTAAAGCCTTTAATACATTGAGAACTTAAAATTATTACCATAAGCAGAAAACATGCAATCATTCCTCATACCCCAAACTTTGCAATCATAAGCAGCATGTAAGCTACTTTCTAATTCTCTATCTGTATAGATTTGCTTATTCTAGCCTTTTCATATGGGTCATGTAATGTGTTGTTATTGAAAGCAGTGTCTAAGCAGCAACAGTGTTAATTTTTGCCTTACACAGTATTAAAAGCTTACAAAAAAGAATGTTAGGAATGAGAATTGTGCTTTAGTGGCTTAATTTGTCCAAAGGAATATTTTTGTTTAAAAAAAAAAAACTTTTCTAGCAAATTGTGGCTTTCTAGAACCTTAAGCAAAACCAACCTGATCGTCCAACTTTCCATCTAAAAGTAATACCCCTTGCAAAGAAAGCTATTCTTTCTTAGTTTGTCATTGTTCTGCCTCAGCAATTCTTCAGATGCTTTATATAGGCCACATGTCATCATGAATTCTAAAGGTCTACCAGATTTTGAGGATATATGTTTCTCCTTTTGAAGAGTCTCTCATTTTATGAACAAAGTATGTCAAAAACATAGCAACTATTTTTAGAATATAAAGACTTGTGAAGTTTAGATTGAATAGAGTTCACAGGTACATATTAGTTCCAATCATGGAATCCTAAAGTATGGGGGAAATTATTTCATTTCTGAAAAGAACGAGAATAAAATATTTTCTGAGCCTGGCAGTGGTGGCACACGCCTTTAATCCCAGCACTTGGGAGGCAGAGGCAGGTGGATTTCTGAGTTCTAGGCCAGCCTGGTCTACAGAGTGAGTTCCAGAACAGCCAGGGCTATACAGAGAAACCCTGTCAAAAAAAAAAAAAAAAAAAAAAAAAAAAAAAAAAAAAAAAAAAAAAAAGGAAGGAAGGAAGGAAGGAAGGAAGAAAAGAAAAGATTTTCTGAGTTCAGGGACCTCACTCTGCCAAGTGCTTTCCAGAAGTTACCTTTTGAGTATAACCTTTTTCACAAAATTGTTTACCTTTTTAATAAAATACTTAGATTCCTATCAAGAAATGTACTACAGGACTGGAGAGACGGCTCAGCGGGTAAGAGCACTGATTTCTCTTTCAGAGTCCCTGAGTTCAATTCCCAGCAACCATATGGTGGCTCAAAACCATCTATAATGGGATCCAGTGCCCTCTTCTGGTGTATCTGAAGAGTTACAGTGTATTCATATACATTAAATAAATATTTTTTTAAAAAAGAAGTGTATTACAAAGCACTCTTGGAAGACTGTCTACTGTGTGCTAAAGGAGAAGTTATAACTAATAGTGAACATTAGATGGAAACAGTTGATTTAGTACTTGCTTAAAATCTTCTTGAGTGGTACAAACACTACACATATATCTCTTTTTGGAAAATGTTCTGTATTTTGAACGAAGTGCACATGAAAGAAAGAGATACAGTTACTTTAAAGTAAAGCTGTCTATACCCAGAATAAAGGCCTGTTGGTGCTGCTGTTAAAGGTATCAGTAGCACATAGACCGAAGTATTGGTTCCAAACTGTATAAACAATTCAGTGCTCAACTGGAAAAGACAAGCAGAGAATCCTGAGACTTTGCATTTTCTGCCTTCTTTATATGAAAAGGGAACAAAAGGAAAATAGGTGAAAACTTAGGAAAGCATCTTGCTGCAAGGAAGGAAAGAACTAAGCATTTCATTACTTAGTTTTGCTTTGTTTTGTTTTCTACAGGGTCTTGAACTCCTGCTTTCAGTCCTTCTGCCTGGGTCTCCTTAGGGCTAGAATTACAGTGTGTGCCACCATACCTAGCCTTCCCCTATCCTTTGTTTTGTTGTTTGTTTGTTTGTTTGTTTGTTTTGCTCTTCAGAAGAGTTTAAAGAAAATTATAGTTCACATACCCTTTGCCTAAACTGACCAATTTTTAACATTTTGCCACATTTATTTTCTATTTTCCATTCTCTGTCTTTCATAGGAAATGAATGACAAACATAGCAATTAATATCTATAGAGAAGATACTCTACCTAACCACAATATCTTTATCATGCCCAGGAAATTTTTAATTGCTATCATACTATTTAATCCAGTTTATATTCCTATTCCCCAGGCTATCCCAATAGTGTTCTTTTTATCTTTTATACTTTTTAGTGTAGGACTTAGGGTTCATTCATTAATGATGTTTTCCTAAGAATAGTCATTTGCCTTTTCCTGTCATATTTAAAAGACCATATCTCTCTCCTCATAGTCTCACTACATCCAGACTCAGATGATTCTTCTTTGTTATTATTCTGTTTAAAACATTCTCAAGAAAAACCGAAGGCTGTGTAGCCTTTATATGTATGACACATGACAGCAGCTATCCCACTCTGAGTACTTTAGTTACTTGAGAAGAGTGATGTCACCACACTTTTCCATTGCAGATGTATCATTTTTCTTTGTAACTTAAGGGTTGTAGGAGAAAAGGGAGTACTTTGAGACCATTGACCGTCAGTTCTCACCGTCTCTCTTTATACTTTGAGACCATTGACCATCAGTTCTCACTGTCTCTCTTTATACTTTGAGACCATTGACCGTCAGTTCTCACCGTCTCTCTTTATACTTTGAGACCATTGACCGTCAGTTCTCACCGTCTCTCTTTATACTTTGAGACCACTGACCGTCAGTTCTCACCCATCTCTCTTTATACTTTGAGACCATTGACCGTCAGTTCTCACTGTCTCTCTCTCAGTGATTTTACCACCCATTTGTTGCCTGGCTCAGATTAGGGCTGCAGAGTGGTGATTACCTAGTTCTGCCTGGCACCTACATTTTACTGCCTAATTTTCTTTTTTTTTTTTTTTGTTTTTTTTTTTTTGTTTGTTTTTTTTGTTTGGTTTTTTGAGACAGGGTTTCTCTGTGTAGCCCTGGCTGTCCTGGAACTCACTCTGTAGACCAGGCTGGCCTCGAACTCAGAAATCCGCCTGCCTCTGCCTCCCAAATGCTGGGATTAAAGGCGTGCGCCACCACCACCGCCTAGCCACTGCCTAATTTTCTTAAAAAAACAAAACCTGTAAATGAATGGAATGATTAATTTAAAAAAAAAAAAAACTTACTATATGAGCCTATGAGTGCCATTCTTATCCAAACAGTCACAACTCGTTCGTTATTAAGAGTTTCTGGTGGTCAAAGCAGCAGGGGTGGTACACTCAGGAGACAGAGGCAAACGGATCTCTGAATTAGAGACCAGCTTGGTACAGAACAAGTTCCAGGACAGGCAGCATTACATAGTGAGACCCTGTCTCAAAAAAAAAGTTTCTGATGTTTAATTTTTTTTTCACAGTATAGAACCACTTGTAGCTAACTTCTGTATCATTCTGACATGTCTCCATCAGACAGTTCTCCAGTGAGCCTGCTTCACCTCAGTTAGTTTTTGAGTTCACAGCAGTGCAAAAGCATTGTGCAATCAGTAGAAACTGAACTTGAAATTTTGAATTTGTATTTTGGCATGTTGGACAACAATTGCAATGGGTCAAAGCTCCACCAAATGAGCCACAGCCAGTCTGTGGTTGTGGCTAAGCTTTGATGCTCTGGAAGGTTGTGTTCAGTGCATTACATTGTCAGAAAGTGAGCATTTGTGATGTTCTACTTTAAAATACCTGCCTTTTCTATTTTCCCCCCTTTTCAAGACAGGGCTTCCCTTATAGTAGCCCAGGCTGTCCTGGAACTCACAGAGATCCACCTGCTTCTGCCTTCCAGATGGCTAGGATTAAAGGTGTGCACCACTACCCAACGCTGTTTTTCTAATTGTTAGAGTAATGCATAACACCTAAGAAAACAGTCCTGAAATACAAAAGTGAAAAGATCATTCTGAGTACCATTAGTACCCTAACCCTGACTATCAGTCAATCACAGAACTAACAATTTGATATATTTTGGGCCTTACTTATTTTTGAGACAGGGTCTCAAATGGCTAAGGGTGACCCCAAATTTACTCTGTTCCCAAATATGACCATGAACTTTTGATTCTCCTGCCTCCACTTACCATCGCTGGGATTCCATGCATGTGCTTCCATGTCATTGTTTTTGAGGATTAAACTCGCAGCTTTGTGCACATGCTAGATTCTAACAACTGAGCTGCTTCGTCAGTCCCCAGCCCTTCCTTTGTTACAGTTGGTCAGTCATCTACGGATACTTTATAATTTGGCTTTTTAAATTGGAACAAAGCTCCCAGCTATGCAAATGAGCAACAGCCAATTTGTAACTATATATACCATACACCTCATTCATTTTTAGTAATTGTGTGATAATTCATAGTACAGATTTTATGGTTTCTTTAACCGTGTGTCATTGTTAGATTTCTGTTGTGTTGATAAAGCACCATGACTAAAAGCAAAGTGAGGAAAGGGTTTGTTTGACTTACACTTCCATCATAGTCCGTCATTGAGGGATGTCAGAGCAGGAATTCGAGGAAGTAACCTGGAAGCAGGAACTGAAGCAGAGACTTCTGAGGAACACTGTTTGCTGGCTTGCTTGCTCCCACAGCTTACTCAGCCTACTTTCTTATACAGCTCAGGCCTGTCGGCTCAGGTGTGACCTCATCCACAGTGGACTGAACCCTCCCACATCACTCATTAGTTGGAAAAAAAAAGCCCCACAGACCAGTTTTTTGGAAGCATTTTCTCAATTGAGGTTTCTCCTTTCTAGATGACTCTAGCTTGTGTGAAGCTGACCAAAAATTAATTCAACATGAACCACTCTTCTACTGATACTTGTTATTTCAAGTTTTTTGGTGTTATGGACAATAATAAGATTTTAGAATGTGCCTTTGTATGTGTACAAGTATTTCTGTAGAATAGATTCAAGAGACAGAATAGTTAAGTACCTAGATTGTTTCACAAATGTGTTTTCTCCTTATCCTTTTCCTAACACAAATTATTGATGGTCATATTTAAAAAAGAATAGGTTATAATGAATATTTTTTTACTATCTGTTTACTAGTGACATTAATGGTGGTTGACTATCAGTCCTTTCTGTGACTATAATTCCTTACATGTCTGTGGTTGCTCACATGGGGATTTTTTTGTTTTTAGTGGAGCTTTTGTTTATAGGTATACCTGGCTGTTCTGAGCTTTTGTTTGCCTGGGCTATGATGATAGATATACTTGGATAAATGTTTTGTAGAGTCCTTTACTGTGTACACTGAAGCTCCTTTCCTTTCCAAGTTATGTTGATCCAGTAAATTGTACCCCTTGTGTTCTTGCCTTCCAACTTCTGCTTGTCCAAAATCTAGTATATTTGGGTAGAGAAGGATATTCCTAGTGCTCTTTCTTTCTGCCTCATACTTGTGGATCAAGATGTGAGCCCTCTGGCTGGAGAGATGGCTCAGTAGTTAAGAGCATTGACTGCTTGTCCAGAGGTCCTGAGTTCAATTCCCAGCAACCACATGGTGGCTCACAACCATCTGTAATGTGATCTTGGTGCCCTTTTCTGGCATACCGGCGTATATGCAGGTAGAACACTGTATACATAATAAATAAATAAATCTTAAAAAAAAAAATAAAGAGATGTGAGCCCTCAACTGTTCCAGTTATCATACCTTTAAAAAATAATCAGAGTCTTATATTAAGCTTTGTTATATTTGTTGCATTTTTCCCTGTGTGTGTTTTTTTAATCTTTTGATATTATTTATGTACATAAACACAATTTTTTGTTTATGTACATAAACACAGTGTTTTGTTTCTTTTTCTTTTTCTTTTCTTTTTCTTCTTTTTTTTTTAAACAAGGTTTTGCTGTATAGCCCATTTAATTCACCACCCTTCTTCCTCAGCTTTCCAAATGCTGGGATTATAGGCGCTCACCACCATCCCTACTTCAGTAGTTTATCCACTGTTACTAATTGATACTAAGTACTATCTTTGTCAAACAGCCACTTTTTACATGTATATCTAAACATCTGTTTTAGGTCTTACTACATCCCATATTGTTGTGAATAATTTTTCAATGTTGAAAATCAAACACAGGTCCTGGCACATCTACAGCTCAACTACATCCTCAGCTTTAGTGAATATTTTGCTATCTAATTGGGAAGTTGCCTAGTTTTCTTTGTTGCTGTGATAAAACACCATAACAAGGCAACTTATAAAAGGAAGCATTTAATTGTAATTATAATTTCAAAGGCTGCTGACTGGAACAGTTGAGAGCTCACATCTTGATCTACAAGTATGAAGCAGAAAGAAAGAGCACTAAGAATCCTACCAGCCTTTGAAACCTCCAAGGCTGCCCACCATCCCCCTGCACCTCTTCTAACAAGGCCACACCTCCTAATCCTTCTCATAGTACCACCAACAAGGGGCAAGGTGCATTCTCATTCAGACCACCAAAGGAAAGATACCTTGCTTGTTGCCAAATATTTCTAATTGCTTAATTTTTTTCCCAAGTATAATTTAGGAAGAAAATGACTTGTCCATTTATGCTTTTTCTAGTAATATGTAAGAATGCATGTTATAAAGCCAAGTACTTGACTACATTTTAAAAAGAGCCAGATGTGATGCATGAACCTGTAATTCCAGCATTTAGGAATCTAAAGCAGGAATATCTTGAGTTTAAGGGCAGTCTGGAGTACATAACAAGACTTTTTTTTTTTTTTTTTTTTTTGTTTTGTTTTGTTTTTCGAGACAGGGTTTCTCTGTGTAGCCCTGGCTGTCCTGGAACTCACTCGGTAGACCAGGCTGGCCTCGAACTCAGAAATCCGCCTGCCTCTGCCTCCCAAGTGCTGGGATTAAAGGCGTGCGCCACCACCACCCAGCCATAACAAGACTTATCTTGAAAAAATTATTAGTGGCTGGGACAGTGTCTAGTGGCACTGGTGGCAGGAGCTGATACAGAGGCCATGGAGGAGTTCTACTCTCTTGCTCTCCATGGCTACCTCAGCTTGCTTTCTTATAGAACCCAGGACCACCTAGCCCAAGGGAGGTCCTCCTCATCAATTGCTAATTAAGAAAATGTTCTGTATGTTTGCCTACAGCTCCATCTCATTCAAGCATTTTTCTCCTTTTTTTTTTTCCCCTTTCCCCCTACCTCTCCAGGACAGAGTTTCTCTATGTATCCCTGTCTGTCCTGGAACTAGCTCTATAGACTCAGAGAGTCATTTGGTGCCACCTCTCAGGTGCTGGAACTAAAAGTCATCTGCCACCACTCCCCAGCTTTTGAGGCTAATGTCAAATTGACGTAAAAGTAACCGACACAACTGATCTTTTTGTTTGTTTGTTTGTTTCCAAGACAGGGTTTCTCTGTGTAGCCCTGGCTGTCTTGAAACTCTCTCTTGCTCTGTAGACCAGGGTGGCCACTGCTGCCTGGCAACCTTTCCTTTCTTATCCATCCCCAAAACCTCACAATAATAAGACCATCATAGTATAAAATAATGTACATTACATTTAAAAATTCCACGGTCTTTAAAAATTCAAACAACTATAAATACAGTCCCTTTTAAAATTCAAAGTGTCTCAACTGTGGCCTCCTGACAAATAAAAAAATAATTTCTTACTTCAAGTGGGAAGAACCAGGGCACAGTCACAATCTGAACAAAACAAAATCAAACTCCAAAAGTGTAAATAGCTCAGTGTCCATTTATCTGGGATCCATTCACAATCTTCTGAGCGCCTTCAAAGGGCTTGGGTCACTTCTCTGGCTCCCTTAGCAGCACACCCAGCTTGTCTTCTAAATTCAGGCCAGCTCCTCTCCATTGCTGATGCTGTACTTGGTTGTCATCCCATGGTACTGGCATCTCCAGAATGCTGGGGTCTTGTGCTGCAAGTGGGCAGCACTTTTACCAATAGTCTTGTAGGCTTTCTTCATGGTACTAAGTCTCAACCGCTCTCTGTTACCCCTTTAATCCTGGGGCTTCAACTGCCACTGCAGTTCACCAATGGATTCTCCTGGCCTCTCACAGTGCCACGCCTTAGCTGCTCTTCATGATTTCTTCATGCCTTTAAAACCAGTATCATCTGGGTGACTCTTAACCTGCCACGTCTGGCTGCCAGTGTGAGGTACAGCCTTGTTGTACCTCTGGAAAACAGCTTCTTTGTGCATGCTGACTCTCTGAAAACACTCTCCAGAAGACATTACCTCAGTGATGCTGGGTTCTTCTTAATCATTGCTAAGTTCTCAGCCCCAGTTGACCTGCATCAATTATCCCAGTAAAGCCAAGGTTTTACTTTAGTAATTCTTGTTTTTTGTTAATCACAGTCTTCCCACAAATGGCCCAGGAGAGTCTTTGCTTCCCTCTGAAACTGTACAAGCCATGCTTCCATCTTCTGTACTGTTTTCAACATTCTTATCTTAAAGCTCCAGTAGAACAGCCCACTGAAGCTCTGCATGCTCACTGGATCTTCTAGCCCCAAATGCCAAAGTCCTCCTATGATCCTCCCCAAAAGAGCATGGTCAGATCTCATAGCAATGCCCCACTGTTCCTGGTATCGATATCTGTCCTAGTTAGGTCTTCTATTGCTGTGATGAAACATCATGACCAAAAGCAGGTTGGGGAGAACAGGGTTTACACGTCCATACTGTAATTCATCACTGAAGGAAGCCAGGACAGGAACTCAAACAGGGGCAGGAACCTGGAGGCAGGAGATGATACAAAGGCCATGGTGTGTGTGTTGGGGAGGGGGTGGGGGGGGATGATGATGCTTACTGGCTTGTTCATCATAGCTTGCTCAACTTACTTACTTATATAATCTAGGACCTATAGGCCAAGGGTGGTACCACCCTCAAAGGGCTGGGAACTCCCACATCAATTACTAAATTTAAAAAAAAAAGGCTCTACAGGCCTGCCTACAGCATTGAGGCATTTTCTTTTTTTTTTTTTTTAATTGGATATTATGTCTACATTTCAGATTTTATCCCCTCACCCCATTCCCCCCACCACCCAGGAACCCCCTATCCCATCCCCCCTCCTGCCTCCACAAGGGTGTGCGCCCACCTACCCCCCACTCCCCTCTCCCCTCCCCACCCTCGAATTCTTCCCTGCTTGGTGTTCAGCCTTCATGGGATCAAGAATCTCCTCTCCCACCCATGCCTGACAAGGCCATCCTCCCCTAAGTATACAGCTGAAGACATTGGGTGCCTTCCTTTGTGCTCCTAGGCTGGTGGCTTAGACCCTGGGGAGCTCTGGTTGGTTGGTTGGCACTGTTGCTCTCTTCTTGGGGCTACCAACCCTTTCAGCTCATTCAGTCCTCTAACTTCTCCATTGGGAACCCTTGATCAGATCAATGGGTAGCTGCGAGCATCCACCTCTGGATATGTCAGACTCTAGCAGACCTCCGAGGAGACAGCTGCATCAGGCTCCTATCCGCATGCACTTCCTGACATCCATATCGGCGTCTATCTTTGGTGACTGCACATGGGATGGGTACCAAGGTAGAGTGGTCTCCAGATGGCCCCTCCTTGACTTTCTGTCCCACACTTTGTCTCTGTATTTGCTCCTTTGAGCATTCTGTCACTCCTTCCAAGTAGGACCAAGGCATCCACACTTGGTCTTCCTTCTTCATGAGTTTCATGTGGTTTGTTAGTTGAATCTTGGCTATTTCAAGCTTTTGGACTAATATCCGCATATCAGTGAGTAAATACCATGTGTGTTCTTTTGTGATTGGGTTACCTCACTCAGGATGATATTTTCTAGTTCCATCCATTTACCTAAAAATTTCTCAAATCCATTATTTTTAATAGCTGAGTAGTACTCCATTGTGTAAATGTACCACATTTTATGTATCCATTCCTCGGTTGAAGGACATCTGGGTTCTTTCCAGCTTCTGGCTATTATAAATAATTCTGCTATGAACATAGTGGAGCATATGTCCTTGTTATATGTTGGAGCATCTTCTGGGTATATGCCCAGGAGTGGTATAGCTGGGTTTGAGGCATTTTCTTAACTGAAGCTCCGTCATCTCTCTCAAGTGACTCTAGCTTGTGTCAAATTATCATAAAAGTAGCCAGCCTGGTGGCTTGTGGTAAAGTGCTTGCTGCACAGCATGTGGACCTTAATTAAAATCCCCAGCACCCAGATAAAAAGCTGGAAATCTTGATGTCTTTGTCTCCAATGCCAAGAGGGTGGAGACAAGCAGATGTCAAGAGCTTGCTGACCAACCAGTTGAGCTAGTCAGTATACTCCAGGATGAGTGAGGGACCCATGTCTTACAATAGAATAGAATAAAATAAAATACAATGGAGAAGCAATTGAGAAAGGCTTAATGTTGATGTCTGACGTTGACATGCATGTATGTCCATAGGTACACATACATAAAGAGGTATATATCATATGCAACATTAATGACAAATCATCAGTCTACTCCAGGAGGGGTCTAATAGGTTTATAACACTCTAGATTTATTGCCTAGGTATTTTTTTAATGTGCTAATAACTCATTTACCTCCATCTAGGGTTTAAGCCTCTCTAGCCCACCCTTTTAACCCCTTTCATAGTCATTCTCTATAATTTCATACCACACTGCTGCTGTACATCTTCATTCCTCTTCCATGTCCTTAGGGGATTTTTATTCTCATTTTCCCTCCCCTGCCAGTCCTAACTTTGTATCTGAGGAAATTTTATTTGTTCTTCTTGACCCGTTTCATAGAGTACTTAGCTCCTTAGGAAGTTTGTCTTTATGCTGATTGTAGGAAGGTTGTTCCTACCTCCCTAGTGTTCTCTGTGCTTGTTCCTAGTTTCAATTTTTAGGCTGAATTGGGAGGGATAGAATAAAAACCATAAATGTTTACAAAGAATAAAGTGTCCCACCTTCAGAGAATTCCCTAAAGTATGAAAGGAAAAGTTTAGGGCAGAAGAAAATAAAACAAAACCAGAGAGACCCACCTGCCTGTACACCCTGAAGCACTTGAATCAAAGGCGTGCAGCGCCATGCCCCAGGGCTCTGTGTGCTGCGTTAATCACTAATGGCACTTCGTGTCAATTTTGTTACCAACCTGATTCAAATTTAGATTTCATTTTATTTATTATGTGCTAACCCCTAAGTATGATGCTGAGCTCAGGATGGAACCTTTGTCTGTACGCAGGAAGGCCTTCCAGGTTGGATGTGGGAGAGTAGACTAGGCTGTTGTTGGTAGTTTCAGCATTGGAAAGGAAAATACCAAGACCTGGATTCATACTCTTCCTACCCTGTAGAGTTGGGCTATAGATGATGATATTCTAACATTGTTCTCTCTCCTTAGTACTGGATGAATGAGTACACCTCATCTATTGGAATTGGAGTTTTTCATTCTGGAATTGAAGTATATGGCAGAGGTATGTGTGTACATAGCTTAAATATGTTTTCTGAGGATTCTGGCAGCTTAAAAAAATACAGAATTATGATGTTAGGTCTTTTTCTTTGTCTCTTTTCTTTTAAGCAACTTACATATATGTTATTGTAGAAAGTAGAATAAAACTCCTGTATTTGTTTATACTGTTTCGAAAACTGTCTGTGGTAGAATATAAGAGGGTACATTTGTTCCATTGTCTTTTTTTTTAATTGCTATGTTTGTTTGTTTGTTTGTTTGTTTGTTTTCCAAGACAGGGTTTCTCTGTGTAGTCCTGGCTGTCCTGGAACTCACTCTGTAGACCAGGCTGGCCTCGAACTCAGAAATCCATCTGCCTCTGCCTCCCAAGTGCTGGGATTAAAGGCGTGCACCACCACTGCCCAGCTACTATGTCTTTTAAGACATGTTCTTGACCAGGTATGGTGGTGGCACACACTTTTAATTCCAGTATTCAGGAGGCAGAGACAGAGAGATTTCTGTGAGTTTGAAGCCAGCCTGGTATACAGAGTGAGTTCCAGGACAGCCAGAGCTACACAGTAAGACCCTGTCTCAAAAACAAAAAACAAAGAAGCCTTTTTTATGAAGTTGTTAAACCATGATTGTTTTTCTTTACTATGTGTAAGAGTTTCTAAGGAACTTCTACAGTTTGAAAAACTTCATAACAAAAACAATCATTTTACTTAATAGAAATGTCAAATTTGAAATAGCAATTTTCTAAGGGTGTTTCAGTAGAACATTTGATTGGCAGGCCTTTGAGCATCAATGAAGTCTGAACATTGCTGAGCAAATCTTGCCTTCAGGAATAACTAGTATTTTTCTCAGCGTTATAGTGATACATCATTGTGAATTTCAAGCTTGCCGTTTTGCAAAAGGTCCTGGACTTGCATGAGCTAGGCGGTCTTTGTAACCTAGAATACATTATCTAGTTTACCCAGGGTAAACTACCTACCTACCTACCTGTTCACTAATTTTAAAGAACAACTCCATTTAAGTAAATGTTTCAGTGTCCAGTTTCTGATGCCTTTGTGTAGGAGTGGGGAGGTGCTGACAATTGAATCCAGGACCTCACACTTGCTAAAGTAGGCGCTGTGCCTCTGGGCTATTTCCCTAGCCCCTGTCTATTTTTTTATATTAGTTGCTTCCAGCTGCAGTTTAGCATATTCAATCTTGGCTATAAAGATTTGTCATTTAGGCTTTACTTTATTTGAAATGGAAATGGTCATTAACCCTAAGAAACAATGAGGGGCTTTAGTTGAAATCTTCAGTGATTAGAGTATTACAGTAGGTGGGATTATAGGCTATAGGTTTCCTATCTGGCCTTTGCCTAAATTGTGTTACTCCCTTTTGGTTAAACCTAAATGTTATGGTTTTCATAGTGCTGTGAACTTTGTTTGCAACCATATGATCATGCTGTAAAATAAGAGACTGGCTATTTTTTGTAAAAAGAAATTTAGGTTCTTACCTGCCAACATTCATACTGCTAATAACTAATAGAACTAGGATTTGAATTCAAATCTTCTTACATAGCTCATGGCTCAATACCTGTATAACCTGTACTTCCCTTATAAAATAATTTTAAAATTAAAAAATGATTCAAGACATGTTCATGAAAACTCAGAGAAGTTAGAATTGTTTCTTGTACAAAAGTAAATAAACAAACATAATAAAAGGACCTATATCTTCCATTACTATACTTTAAGAAGTTAAAAATCCAAGTATGAAGGCAGATGGTGTGTCACATGCCTTTAGTTCCAGCATTTGGAAGGTAGAGGTAGGCAGATCTCTAATTAAGGACAGCCGGGGCTACACAAAGAAACCCTGTCTCCAAAACAAAACAACCAAAAACAATGATTCTTACCAAATCCAATCTCAGTATATACAATATTTTAATTAAAAGGTATATAGAAAACTTTACTGATCTTAAAGAGAAGCAGGATATGGCAGTATATATCCCAGCCTGCTTAGGAAACTAAAATAGGATTGTGGGTTTGAGGCCAGAATGAATCCCTACCTGAAGACCAAATAGACACAATTTAGAGCAGGCATAGAAATGGATACCTACAATCTCAGCATTTAGGGAGCAGAGACTGGAGAGCTACAAGTTCAAAGCTGGCCTGGGCTGGATAGTTAATCAGGTCAGCTTAGGGTACCTAACCAAATCCTTTCTTTAAAAAGAAAAAAGTAGTTAGTTTATGTGGAGAGCTGACAGAAGGCGGCTATCATCCTTGCAGCCATCTTGAGCCATATACCCTGACAAGAGACTTGATTACAGTAGCCTACAACAGCTGAGCACACTCTGATAACATCTTGCTTTAGATACCCAGGATCTTCCCTTGGGTGTGTGAGACTTAAAGGTGTGATTTAGAGCTGAGACTTAAGGGCGTGACTTAAGGTGTGGTTTACAGATAAGACCTAAGGGCATGACTTAAGGGCATGACTTAGAGGTGTGGATTAGAAGTGAGACATATAAAAGGCGAGAGGCAGACAGAAGAAATTACCAGACAACAGATTACTTGACACAGTACAACTTGGAACTAGGAATTAGGTAGTACAACTTGGAACAGAGAATTAGGTATTAGGCACTTGGAACTTGGAGAAAGAACTTGGAATTAGACGGTACAACTTCAAGTAGGAATTAGGCATTAGAGAAACAGTACAACTTGGAGCAAATTAGTAGGTATTAGGCACTTGGCACTTGGCACTTGGAGGAAGAACTTGGAACTTGGAGGCACTAGAGACTAGGAACTAGGGACTAGGAACTCAAGACTTGGGACTTGGACTAGGAAGAGAGACTGAAGAATAAACAGGATTGAATCACACTCTGTCTGGTCTCCATTCTTCGAGTTCGTCCTCACTCTCTCTCTTGCTGAACCCCGACCCACGGACTGAAGCAACTTGGGGCAGTACGAGCCAGAACAATTTAGCCCTCAAGGCTTTTGGTAGTGCGGCTCTAAACATTTTTGGCCCCCAAGTGTGGGGCAGCTCAAACCGAAACAAGTTTATATTTCAGAAATAAATGCTAAGCACCCTAATCTACATCATTTTTTAAAAATGTCTGCAGAATGTGTGAATGACAAGTTAAGCTTGGAGCTTCATGGTTAAAAGTACTCCCTGCTGTTCCAGAGGACCAGAGCTCTGCTTTCTTGACTGTGGAGGTGGGGACCACAGTTAATAACTATCTGGGACTCTGGCTCCGGGGCATCCATTGTTTTCTTCTGGCCTCTGCAGATATCAGCATATACTCAGTGGCATATACATCTAGATACACACACACACACACACACACACACACACACACACACACACACAACACATTCAAATAAAATTTAAATGAGAAAAACTAAACCTCATCTGCCTTGTTCTTTCCTGTCTTGTCTTAAAACTTAAGACAATGTATTTAACAAATCTATCTATTTAAGTATTTTGAGACAATCTTGGTATGTAGCTCTGACCCATCTGGAACTCACATTGTAGACCAAATTGTCTTCAAGCTTTAGTAATCCCCCTGCCTCCACTTCTCTAGCACTGAAGTTATAGGCATGTACCAACATGTTGGTTATTTAGTATATCTTAAGTGATAGGATTAATTTAATTTATTCTACTAAGATTTTAATACTTTATATCTAAATGAGATACCAGAATTGAAGCCACAAATTTTGGTTCTTTCCTGGTTGGAAACTCTCTGCATTTATTGTTATCACTCCTCTTCGGCAGACTCTAAAATTGCAAGAGTAAACGGAGCAGTAGCACCGTATTGTGATACTGTATTTTTTAATTCCTTAATAATTTGAAAATTAAACCCTGTGTAATGTCTCCAAGTAACTCCTTGATTGTCTCTGGTCTTGGATACAGGGAAAGCCTCAGCGTCTCCCTTCTCTGGATGATCTGTAGCTAATCTTAAGCTAGGTGATAGGGACTGCCTATGGACTCCTGGTTGAAGAACCACAAGGAGCCAGGGGATTTTCGAAATTTACTTCTCGAGACATCTTTCCTGTCTTTAATTTTTGTAGCTGATTAAATAAGTCCTGATACTCTTTTTCTAACTCTATTGTTTAAGAACAGATATTTTTTCCTGTAACTCCCTTCTGGGATCTATAACCACCATCTCCATTGCGGGAGCATTTGGAGGCGGAGGTACATAGGGAGGGGGTTTTCCAGAAGAGGGCCATTTAGAATTGTAATGTTCGGCTGCCTCTTTTTCTAGGTTAACACAATCTGGCTCCGACAAATCGTCATCAACCTTTGGTTGTATTTTAGATTATAATTTTGGATAAATACATTTCTTTTTATTTTGAACATGAGAGATAGCATTTAAGAAATGAAGTAAAAGCAGACAATTAACACACGTGAGCAGCAAACAACAAAACAAAAACAGAGAGTTGAGTTCAGGCTGACTTATTTCTTGCCCCATTTTCATTAACATGACTTACCTTTCTTGACGCAGCAGATTCCCACGGTGATCACCTTCCTTTCACTTCTGAATTTTCAGTAGATCTTTCTTCCAGTAAGGTCCCTAACTGGGTCTCTCATTCTTGCTGCCCCACATTGGGCACCAAAAATGTTGTGGCCCGAGCAGCCCCATGTTTTGGGGCCAAAATGTTGGAGACTGCTCTATCAGTGTTTGACCCGAACTGCCAAAAGCCTTGGGGGCTAAATTGTTAGAGCCTGCACTGCCCCAAGCTGCTTCAGTCCGTGGGTCGGGGTTCAGCAAGAGAGAGAGTGAGGACGAACTCGAAGAATGGAGACCAGACAGAGTGTGATTCAATCCCGTTTATTCTTTAGTCTCTCTTTCTAGTCCAAGTCCCAAGTCTTGAGTTCCTAGTCCCTAGTGCCTCCAAGTTCCAAGTTACTTCTTCCAAGTGCTAAGTGCCTAATGTCTACTGATCTTCCAAGTGCCTAATAACTGACTCCCGAGTTGTACTGTCTAATTCCAAGTTCTTCCTCCAAGTGCCAAATGCCTAATACCTAATTCTCTGTTCCAAGTTGTACTGTGTCAAGTAATCTGTTGTCTGGTAATTTCTTATGTCTGCCTCTCGCCTTTAATATGTCTCACTTTTAAGCCACACCTCTAAGTCATGCCCTTAAATCACGCCCTTAAGTCATGCCCTTAGGTCTTATCTCTAAACCACACCTTAAGTCACACCCTTAAGTCTCAGCTCTAAATCACACCTTTAAGTCTCACACACCCAAGGGAAGATCCTGGGTATCTAAAGCAAGATGTTATCAGAGTGTGCTCAGCTGTTGTAGGCTATTGTAATCAAGTCTCTTGTCAGGGTATATGGCTCGGATGGCTGCAAGGATGATAGCCGCCTTCTTCGGCTCCCCACAATTTATGTTGTAGATGTGCACATAAGTACCTGTATTTATTTGGCCAGAAGTATTAGGTGAACATACAGATATTGAGCCCTCTAGCTATAAGCTTACTTACTGTGAAGAATATGGGGGCAGCTGTATATTAATAGTTGGCATCTTACTGTGTTTCAGGTTTGATGTTTCTTTTGTTTCAGATGGGGTCTCAGTTTATATATAATTCAGACTTGCCTGGAACTCACTAGGAGTAGTCCAGTCTAGTCTAGAACTCAACGATCTTCCTGCCTCCTGAGAGCTGAGAATACAGATATACACACCATGCTTGGTGCAATAGTGTTGTCACTCCTAACTCAGTATAAATCTGAGTCTTCCAGGTTGGGTGGATACATGCAGCCCAGTGTAGAGCACACCAAAAACAAACAACACTCACCTCAGTTTCTCCAGGAAGTGTAGTGGCCAGGTCCTGAGCTGCTGGCCTCCTGGTATGATGACACCACAAAGAGTGATCACTTTTGAATGCTGGTCACTCTCCTGCCAATGTAGGCTCAGAGCAATATACAGAGAAGTCACAAGCATTTTGAAGTGTAAGTGTTAGCATTTCAGGCCTTTAAAGACAGATAATCTGGGTGATACATAAACAGAACCTTGCAAAAAAGCACTTTATATGCTGAAAAATATTCAGGTTATATTATTTTTGTAGTATTTTAAGGCTGATTTAGCATTCTGATTACATTTTATTCAATAAATACTAAAAATTTTGCCTTGTATCTTTTCAGAATTTGCTTATGGTGGCCATCCTTATCCTTTTTCTGGAATATTTGAAATTTCCCCAGGAAATGCTTCTGAGCTAGGAGAGACATTTAAATTTAAGTAAGTAAGGAGGGTAATTTCTACTACACTGTCGTAGGTGGCAGAGCTTGTTTTGGGGGTATAAAAAATTCATTCTCTACATTAAAAATTTAGAAAATTGGGCTCCATTTCCCTAGGGGTGGCTCAGCAGTTAAAAGCACTGACTTAACTGACTTCCAGAGATCCTGAGTTCAATTCCCAGCAACCACATAGTGGCTTACAACCAACTGTAATGAGATCTGATGCCCTCTTTTGGTGTGTCTGAAGACAGCACCATGTACTCATATATGTAAAATAAATAAATCTTTTTTAAAAATTTAGAAAATTAAATAGTCTTAAATTTGGTTTAATGGCTGGCACTTTGTTTTTAAATTAAATTGAACTAAGTTGTTATATAAAATGGAAAATCAAATAATGTCTGAAAAAGCCTGTCTTGCTTTTGTTCAGGGTCTCTAAGTTGTTTTTTGTCTGCTTCTCAAATATAGTTGTCTTTATTTAGCTTACATTCTGCCTTAGGAAACTCCTTGCCTGAGGAGCTCCTGCCTAGGCTCCCTATTTCAGAGGGAGAGTGGACAAGGTGGGATTTTTATTATGACCTACTATAAAATCTCTTTATTTCCCCAGTGAAAGAATCACTTGTTAAATTCAAAATAACTTGACTGATTAATCTGGAAACTGGTATCGATAGCATCAGTGCAGTGGAAAGCCTAATCCAGCAGGCGTCTCTGGAGCCTTCCCTTTCTCAGTCAGTCTTTTTATCCATAACTGGTACATCTAAAGTGATGTTTAGCATCTTCATTTCAGGAGATGTTAAAGAAACTTCTGGGTCTGTACTAGTGAATTTGCCCAGGATAAAACAGATAATAAATTCAGAATATGGCTACAACACTTCTGAGTGCATAGCTCTCATAACTCAGCACTGAATTAAAACATTTGTGTATAAAAATGCCAGATAAAATGTCACAAACTGCCAGAAAAAAATGATTTTCTAATAATGTTTAGATTTTTTTATAACTGGGTTATATCTAAAATCCTGCCTTTTATTGAGTATTATCTGCTAAATTTTCCAGGAAATATATTGAAGTGTTTTTATTTAATGTTTTGAACAATGTTTTAAAGTGTGGTCAAGTCTTACAACTTGTCTCACTGCAGCACAAGAACAGTTACTGCCAAAGAGTTTTTCTTGATGAAAATATGGCTAGCCCACTGTTTAGCAGGGACATTTTTAGCTTTGAATATGATTCTCTAATAATATGTTTCATAAAGCAAAATGGAAACTAAAATCATTGAAATTTTTAAGTATCTCACTTTTAGTCTGAATATGTTAGCCCTAATTTATGTATTCCACTATGCCTGAAAAGAAGCAAGTGTCTAGTTATGCTTATTATAAATAGAATATATGCACAAAACTCACACAGCTTTGTTTTGTTTATTTTGGATTTTTTGTTGTTCTTTAAGAGAAGCTGTTGTTCTAGGGAGTACGGACTTTCTAGAAGATGACATAGAAAAAATTGTAGAAGAACTGGGGAAAGAGTATAAAGGCAATGCCTACCATCTGATGCACAAAAACTGCAATCACTTTTCTTCAGCTTTATCTGAGGTAAATTTAGTTTCTTTGTTTAGTTGGTTTGTTTTAGGTTTTTTCTGTTTTTATTTTTTCAAGACAGGGTTTCTCTTTGTAATTCTGATTGTCCTGAAATTCATTCTGTAGACCAGGCTGGCCTTGAACTCACAGAAATCTGCCTGTGCCTGCCTCCCTCATGCTGGGATTAAAGGTGTATACCACAACCCCTCAGCTCAATTTCATTCTTAAAAGTTCTTCACAGAACACTTTCCTGATATACTTTCTGTATCACTGTACTCAGCCTAGCTGTTCCCCCTAATTGTTCAGTGCATAAAATTACTGTATTTCTTTATCCAATGTGGCTGATTTTTCCAGAGATGGCAGTTTTAGAGTCAGCAGAGTTTAAGCAGCAATTCTGGTCATTCTTTGTAGTGGTAGAGTGATTACAGAAAATTGCCTCTCATTCATTGCCTGCATCCTATGTTAGTAATCTGTAACTGTGGTAAATACGTGAGGAAAAGACACATTTCCATTCATAGTGGAGTGCCATTGTTTGGGGTCTCTGGCCGTAGTTTGTTTGTCTTTGTGAGAACTACACAGAACAAAGCAGTTTACCATATATCACCAAGAAAGGCTGGGGAAGGCGCTGCTGTCCAGTGTCCTGACAAAGGCATCCCTGCCACCCCCAACCTCACTTCTAAGTGCTATACCTTTCAGTAGTGCCCTAAGCTAGCAACTACACTTAATTCACAAGCCTTGAGGGTATTTTTAAGATTCTAACCATAACACAATAAAATTCTAACCATAACACAATTTTTTTTTCTTATTTCTTTTCTTTTTTTGCCTTTTCAAGACAGAGTTTCTCTATGTAGCCCTGGTTGTCCTGCTCTTCAAGACCAGGTCATGAAGTCAGAGATCTGCCTGCCTCTGCCTCTCTGCCCCTCTGCCTCTCTGCCCCTCTGCCCTCTGCCTCTCTCTCTGCCTCTCTGTCTCTCTGCCTGTCTGCACCTCTGCCTGCCTCTGCCTCTGCCTCTCTGCCTACTTCTGCCTCTCTGCCTACCTCTGCCTCTGCCTCGCTGCCTACCCTCTGCCTCTACCTCTCTGCCTCTTTGCCTCGAGTGCTGAGATTAAAGGTCTTTGCCTTCATAACTGGCTTTATTGTATTTTTTGTATACATGATGTTTTAGTTAATTTTCTGTTAATGCGGTAAAACACCATGATTGAGGCAACTTAGAAGGAAGGGTTTACCTGGCTTATGGTTCCAGAGAGTAAGAGTCCATTGTGATAGGGAAGCACAGCAGCAAGAATCAGGCATGATGACAGGAGCTGGCTACAAGCTCACATCTTGTATCACAAGCTCCAAGCAGGGAAAAAGCACATTGGGGGTAGGCGAGGTGTTAAGCTCTGAACCCACCCCTTGTGGCATAGTTCCTCCAGCAAGGCCATACCTCCTGAGCCTCACTAAACACTACCACCAAACCAGTAAGTGGACTGACTAAGTAGTCAAGTACCCAAGGCTATAAGGAACATTTCTCATTCAAACCATTACACATAAACACCTTAAAAATGAAATGTAACAATAAAAAAACAACATCATAACACTAAACAGATATACAGATAGTTATACAGATAGTCTTTTTTTTTGGGGGGGGGGTAGGGACAGGGTGGCTTTGCTTTGAACTCACAGAGATTTGCCTGCTTCTGCCTCCCAAGTATTGGGATTAAAGGCATGTGCCACCAGGCCCATCTTGTTGCAGTCCCTCTTAAACGCATTCTTTAGACTAAAGTTGACAAATTAGAACTGAAACTATAACAGTAAAACCACAGATAAAGGGGCCATTTATGTCCTAGGGGTCATTCAGCAGCAGTCTATCGAAATGTTTCTCATTGTTTTTCTCAGCTGAGCAGTCCTCATGAGACAGTGTAATATAGTCAACTAATTTCTTAATGCTGGCCTCAGAAGGCAGAGGCAAGCAGTGAGGCCAGCCTGGTCTTTATAGCAAGTTCTAAGCCAGCTAGGACTATGTAGACAGACTCTGTCAATCAATCAATCAATCAATGGGATTAGAATTTATTTTGATTTATAGTTTAGTTCAAGTGCAAGTCCCTCATGGCAGGGTTGCATGGCAGCAAGAATCTGGGACTGCTGATTACACTGCATCCACAGTCAGAAAGGAGAGAAGTAGGCCCTGGCACTCAGCTCATTTTCTCTCTTTTGTTTGATATCCTGGACTCTAGTTCATCAGTCCACATTTGGGAGAGGGAGCTCTTCCTACCCCAGTAACCTAACCTAAACAGTCTCTCAAAGATATGCCTAGAGTTTTATCTGTTTGCTTATTTTCTGTTTGTCTTATAAAGTTGACAATTTTAACTTTGATGTGTTTACTCCTTGTTTCATTCATACTCAAACTTCTTGTCTCAAGAAGCTCACAGCATTTCATAATGCAAAATGCATTCAGTCCAACTTCAAAATAGTCCCTGTAGTCTTTAGCAGTTCCGACACTGGTTAAAAGTGTATCTCTTAACTGTGAGCTCTTCTCACATAAAACCAAGTTACCTACTTACAGTATACAGTGGAGTGGCTCAGAGTAAACATTCTAGTTTAAAATGGAGCATAACAAGAAATAATCAGACCAAAGCAAGACCAAAAACCATCATGGAAAACGCCAAATTCCACAGTGCCATCTCTGGCATTTAGAGCTCCTGTTGGACCCATTTGTGACCTAAAGGGCTTGGATAGCTCCACTCCCCCAGCTCTGTTGCCTCAGCACATATATTATCTCTTGTGCCAGTTTCACTTCATGCATGTAGCTTTCCTTAGCAAACAGCCATAATTCTAGCATCTCCAACTAACTAGGCTCTCCATTGCAAACTAGGGTTCACCTTCACAGCTTCCTACAGGTTGGCCTCTTGGGGACTCCTACTCTGCCATATATTGCCTGTCCTCATCAGCTTTCTAAAACCACAGTATAAGACTCCATGATCCACATAGTTATGCATCTTATGCCTAAGGAACCAGTCTAATATGGATCATATTATCAGGTTCTGCTGCCCGCTCAGGATGCAGCTTGCCCCCTTGGACCACAGATGTACTGCATGTAGTCAGGAAGCAGAGTGAGATAAATCCTGGTGCTGAGGTCCCTTTCTCCTTTTGTGCAGTGTCTGGGACTCCAGCACGTGAATGGTGCTGTCCTTCTTGAGGGATGTCTTCTCACCTCAGTGGTCTAACCTGCTAGATAATCCCTCACAAACCTCACCAGAGGTTTCCAGTTTTGTGACTGGTCCAGTTGACAACATTATGCTTCACACAGTGTAAACTAAATACTATCTGATGAATAGCCGTAGTAAAAAAAAATGTTATGACCCTGTTTATACAAATGCACAGAAACAAGCATCTCAGTTACCTCACTACTAATAGTTTGTCTCATCTTTTAAAAATCTGGTTACAATGCTAAATAACGTACTAATGGGCTTTGACCCAGAGTTTTAAACTCTTAGGAGTTAAGAGCACTAGCTGCTCTTGCAAGGAGACCAAAGCTCAATTCTCAGCAGCCACAGGGTAATTCACACTCCAGTTTTAGGGAATCTGATAGGTGCTAGGTAAGCAAAAATGGTCAGAACATATTACCTGTCCATAAGTGAAGCCACCTCATTTTCCTTTTAGCTAAAAGAGAAAAAGGACTAAGGAATACTGCTGAATCTTAAGGGGAAAGTGTTGCACAGTTGCCAGCTTTTTAAATGTCAACCTCTTCTTTAATGTGAGAAACTTTGAAACCTCTAATATTTTCAAATATTTTAAAATACTAGTTTTATATCACGTGATCCTAATCTTTACTATAACTAGAGACAAGCCATCAAGGTGGCAATGGAGCATGGATTCAGTTGAGGCCATTTTGTGTGTGTGAGAGCCAAAATGATAAGAGGTTAAAGTCAGCATTGTAATTGAACTGTCTCTCACTCTCTAAAATAAGAGGAACAAGACTCCCCAGTCCTAAGGACCTGTAAGAGTAAGAAGCAGCCAGAGAAATACAGCAGGTTATCAGCCAGGAAAGATTTCAGCTGACACCTACTTGTACCCCCTTAGAGTCCTCAGGCCAAAGGCTAGCCAGACCGCCATGCCTTGTCTTGACCACAGTCCCTCTTCTGTCAGATATCATGGAGCTTGTCTTCATTTGGGGACTCTTTCTGAACCATATGAGCTTCCTTGAAACAAATGGGTCATGGTTGAAAGCAAAGGCATAGAATGCAGCTGAGGGGAAATTGGGGTGGTAGAAACTGGAAGATAGTATAAAAGAACCTAGAAAAAGAATTAACAAGAAGATACCTAGACTGAAGTAGGCTTCTCTACTCTAATAACATCTTGTACTAACAAGCCTCTTTCCTTCTGTACTGTTTAAAAGTAATTTTACATGTTTCAAAGTACCTCAGGGATCTAAAACAGACAGAAGCCAAGGGGAATTGGCTTGACTTCACAAATGTAAAAAGTACACAGCTGAAAGAAAGAAAGGGCTGGGGCTGTAGAACTGTCAGGCTCCTGAGTTAAGGCCCTGCTTCTCAGCAGCCTAGAGTGGTCTGCTTCTCAGGACAAGCTGGTCTGCAGTGCATCGTCTCTACAGCCACCCACCCCTTAATAGTACCATTGGCATTGATCTCTTCTTCCTAACACAGAGCTCTCCTCCTCCTTAGATTCTCTGTGGGAAAGAGATTCCTCGATGGATCAACCGGTTGGCCTACTTCAGCTCCTGTATACCCTTTCTACAGAGTTGCCTCCCAAAAGAGTGGCTCACTCCTGCTGCACTGCAGTCTAGTGTCAGCCAAGAACTCCAGGATGAACTGGAAGAAGCAGAGGATGCAGCTGCATCCACTGCCGTGGCAAGTGCTTCAGCTAGTGCCAGAACTGGGCGTCACACTAAACTATAAGACCTCTGAAGTCAGGCCTTCAGAACTGTCTCTGGCAGTTGAATATCACTAGAGAAAAAGAAAATAGAGTAAATGTCCTTTGGATATTTTGTATGCAAAGATGGCTGTCCCCCAAATCCCAGTTTTTCAGCTCAGGATTATATTTGTAATCAAAAACAAAAAAGAAGAAAAATCACTTGGCGCAGGAGGGAGAACTTTGTATGAAGCTGCCCTCTTTTCTTTTCTTTTTAACCCACTTGTAAATTCGGATTCACTTCCTCTGTTTTATACGATCTCTGTTAAATTACGTTTACAGTATTTTGTACCGCTGTTTACAAATCTTGCATGGATTGATTCTGCCACCGTGAAAGAAGAATGTCCTCATCTTCAGAACGCAGGCAGATCATCTTTGTACACTTCCTGACAGCTGCCAGAGCTGCAGCATAAACAGCAGGCTCAAGGAAAGGCTTTCACAGCTACAGTTCTTGTCACCTGCTTACTGGCTGTCCCTTAGATTTGTATTTGTTTTGTTACTATTTTTGGCACCCAGATACAAGAATCCAAACTGGCCTGACATGAAGGAGCACACACACAGCCAGAGGGCTCGGGTCCTGGGTCAGTTTCTCTCCACACCCTTCTTCCCATTCTGAGTAGCACATTTCCCAAGGTGCCCATGGAGCAGCTGGTTTCGTCCCGAATATGCCCACCTCATCAGGGTGGTATTCTTGTATCTGCCTGGCTTGATGCCTCTGATTCTTTAATGAAGATATTTCATGGAAGATACTGTTTTAACTGATGAGTGTTTTTGCACATGTGTTAGGGGAGGGGCTTCATTTTTATTTCAATACACTCTAAACTCCTCCCTGTACAGGATATTTTTGGTGGGGTGGGGGTATCCTAACCTAGCTTCCTGAGTAGCAGTACAAACTGACATTAAAACGCTTTTTAACTAGCCAGGCTACCTTTTATACTGGACATTGAAAACTAGAATCTAAAACACACCCCAAAGGTAATTCTTTAATATTTAATACTTTGTGTACACCATATCAGAAACAGCTTGTTGGAGTTTCTTAGTTCATGATGGGAGTAGTTGCACCTCATAATAGAGATTCTATTTTCATTGATATCTTGTTGAAAAATCATATTTTTGTGTGTCTTAAATGCATCTTTTTATGTTCTCAAATGTACGTCTCTTACATAACATACTCTTAGGAATGAAGTTGAGCTACAGAGAAGTCTTCAGTGAGGAAGTCGTCTGTTAGAGTCCAACCCAACTGACCCTTGGATGTAGAACCAATCATTATATGTCAAAATGTTCTGCCTTAAGAGTGAGTGTTCGTGTAAGTAGTGGGTGCAGCATAGGAACATCCAAGGTACTGACTGCAGCTTTAGATGTGTGGTTAGTGTGAGAGTCACGCTCTCCGTGTGTGGATACGTGTCTTCGAGTAAGTTACATCTTTAACTTTTCCATGAGCTGATTTTGATTGATACTTATTAACGTAAGCACACCCTGTTTATAGGGAAAGTAAACCTTGGGTTCTTTAACACTGGCCTAAGGAAAATGAAGTCACTTTGTGCTGTTTGACTGTTCTGTTTCCAGAGAAGAAAGCTGCTGCAAATTACTCTGCTGGGGGTGTGGGTGGGAGGTGGGGCAGAGCATTTGTTTCAGGAACTGTGCAGCAAGACAGAATATGGTAGTCTTTTTTGAAGAGTTGACTTGGTTCAGGTCTGAAAATGAGACTTAGGACAAAACACTAGTGCTCCCAAGAGGTGTTCACTACAAGAGCCCAAGCCCTCAACCCAGCTTAGTAGGAGATGCTTGGTGCAGTTGACTTGGTTTTTTGTTTGTTTGTTTGTTTGTTCGTTTTTTATTAATAGTGTGGATCATGGTGTTTTCTAATCCATTGAGATATAAATGTTTTGGCCCAAGGGAATGGCCCCTCAGTTAGACATTTCTGGGTAAATAGCCATGAACATCTCTGTGCTCACCCACATTTCAGCAGCTCAGCACACAAGTGACTTGCTGTTCTCATGCCTGACTGTGATATTTGAAGTTTGAAATAGTGTAAAAGTCTTTGAGGAAATTAACAGTGCACGTACAAGTCACCTGAAAGTCAGGACAAGATTCCTTGCACTTTAGTGAACCTGAGGTTGCGAGGAAGGAAATCTCACTTAGTGAGGCCTTCTCTACAGTGCAAATTAAAAATGGGTTAATTAACTTTGCTTTTCTTGCCCTCAGAAGAAAGCAATCTTGTTCTCAACATGAACTCATGTTACTCAAGAAAAACCCCCAAGTCAGAACTCTAGTCATAAATTTACATGTGATCCGTGGAGTCAGATAGAGCTTTTGTAGTTGTGACCAAGTGAAACTGTTTTTCCTGGTAGGGATTTGAAAGTAATAGCAGTAAAAGATCAGATAGCTGGTTTCTGGTGCTTGTTTTAAATATGCTTGGGCTTTTTAAATCCTCACTGGGGGGATTGGCTTTAGAAGTGTGACTTGTGGGGCTGTAGAAGGTGTTGATTGTCCTAGAGCACCTCCAGGCCTGAACTCCAGCCAACTATTGCTCTGACTCACAGCAATAGCATTCCTAGCCATCACCAGCATCTTACAGAGCAGGGAATTCCAGGGTTAGTCCATTGATAGCCTGTGTGTGTGTGTGTGTGTGTGTGTGTGTGTGTGTGTGTGTGTGTGT
>JANHMN010000015.1:64719822-64730780 GCA_030674055.1 Rhabdomys pumilio
TGTGTGTGTGTGTGTGTGTGTGTGTGTGTGTGTGTGTGTGTGTGTGTATTAGGCACTGCGAGCAGCTGCAGGACTCTATTTCCATGACTTCTTCCATCATAAGACGGGTAGAAACCGTTCACTGCTCCATGGCTCTAACCCATGTATTGTCTTATGGCCGTTATATGTTTACTGTGGCTTTGGTGTAGCTATGTTTTCTTTTTAAATGACTAATTTTAAAAGTTAGGGTTTTTTAGCAGTTGGCCATCCTGTCATTCCATCCCATTCTTGCCCGTATGGTTTAAGAGTGTAGCTTCATTGTTAGACTTTGGCTGTCTGCTCGGTCTATTCACACACATCACTGTCAACAAGAGGGACAGCTGTCAGTGGATCTTCATGGACCTGAAGAGAATTTCTGTGAAGTTGAATGCAAATGTACTGTCATTCACAGTGTTTGTAAAACACCAGGAACCTTCACTTTTGCTACCTTGATATAGCATTGGGTTATCATGTTACAACATTGAAATACATCAATTTATTAAAAACTACTTTTATAAGAAATGTTTTATAGTTCTTTCTGACCTCTAAGAGACAACACTGTCCTGTATTTGTGCTGAGAAGGGGATTTTTGTACAATCCAAGAATTCCATCTGCTCTGTAGGAGTGTGGCCAGCGCCTTCTGTATCAGGTCTTTTATTCACAGCTTCCTTTACTCAAACAAAAATTACTCTTGTGCTCAGTCCCTGGGCCAACACATTAGCTATCAAAGAGTACACAGGCAGCAAGTAGCAGCCCAGATTTCTGGGGAATGGAGGCAGAGTGTGCTGACTGGAAGGCTTCCCCACTTCCTTTCAGCAGGTAAGCAGGAGCCTGTGTGCCTGTGCTCCTTTCCCACTAGCCTCTGCAGTTTGGTGCCTCAAACCTGAAACTTGGCTTTGTGCTTCCATTGGCCCTTTGTACCTAGCTCAATATTTACTATTTAAGTTTTTCCCTAAAATTAAGTGTTACCGAGTAAATGAATAGCAATTTTATGATCTAACAAGGTTTGTCCATTCTTTGCCAAATAAGATTGATCCACTGTAACCAGCCTGTTCTTACCTCAGGGATGCTCCTTGGGTCTCTTACTACCATAATTTCCTAATAGACTCAGATCTGCTATTAAAAAAAAAAAAAAAAAAAAAAAAAAAAACCTTAAGGGTCTTCCCTATAAA
This sequence comes from Rhabdomys pumilio, assembly GCA_030674055.1. Taxonomy (NCBI): domain Eukaryota; kingdom Metazoa; phylum Chordata; class Mammalia; order Rodentia; family Muridae; genus Rhabdomys; species Rhabdomys pumilio. The sequence continues at coordinate 64,721,013 of JANHMN010000015.1, forward strand.
AAAGAGTGTCGATAATACTGGGGAACAGTTGTTTGTTTTTAATTGTCCCTAAGTTTACCCATGTATTGGCCTTGCTCTAACTTTTCAGGAGTCTGTGCTAAGAAAGATTAATGGCTTATGCTTTCTAAGAGGTAATTTAGTAGCAAACAGCTTTACTTGTTGAAACAAAACAGGGAACACTAAAGAAATGTTAGAAGTCACTTCTTCACTGGCTTGGGGAGCCCTTTATTTCCAGGGACCAGATGAGCCTTGATGTGTCCTGCAGTTGTGCCCTGGCTGGAAAGAGTCCCCCTGGGGAATGAGTGGCTCCTCCCATGCTGTTAAGGCAAAGAGTAGTTACGGCTACCGGCTCCAAGCCCTTCGCTGGTCCTCATATTGGGAAGCACTCACTTTGACCCACAAAGGGCCTCCAGTTGGAGGAAGACGTCTGTCACCTTGTTTTCTCTCACGTCCCAATCTCACAGGCAGGCAGTGAAATTTATTGTCAGGATAGCCTTTGTTGCTTCTGAAGCCCTCAACCTATCTCAGTCTACCTTTAGGCCCTATGTATGGTTGCCCAGGTTGCTAATCCAGACTCCTCAAAGCAGCTTGACCATTCTAAATATACATGTGGTGTGAATAAATTAAGAGAGGCAGTTTGGCGCTCAAGCGGCATCTGGCTGTTAGGAGCGCTGGCTACTCTTCCAGAGGACCTGGAACTCCAGTCCTGGGGATCCTCTTCTGGCCTCTCTGGCCTCATATGATACACAGAAACATGCAGGCAAAACAGTCATTAAAAAAAAAAAAAATGGAGGCAGTCTGGTCTACCTGGCTGGGGTTGCTTAGTCTAGATAACCTGTACTTATCCCTCAAACATGGAACTTTCCAATGGCAATGTTTGACTGTGCTCTAAGAGAGCAGAAGCTGCCAGACTTGGTTATAAAGAAAGGTAGAAAATGCATGTCTTCCTCTTCTGTCATATTCTGTAAACAGACACCATACGAGTACTCTAGTGTGGCCTAATTCTAATTCCTAATTCTAAGAATTAGAAAAAAAAAAAAAAAAACTGAAACAAACAAAAAATCCACCTTACATTGAAGACAGTGAAAAAGGGAAATCCTTTTGTTCTGCCTCTGTCATGTGTTTGGGGCCGTCCTGGGTCACTTAAATACGTTTCATTTATCACAACGTCCTGTGCTTCACAAAGAGTGGAGAGGTCAGCCTGAAATCACACAGATTTCCTGGATAAAATGAATGTGATGGGAAGTTGCTGCTGTGCGTGTTGGCTTGACTCAAGCTTCTGCCCACAGCCTGGAGAGGTGAACCACTGAAGGACTTAGTCATTGATCCCTCAACATCAGTAGAGGTGGATGGAGAATTTCCCAAGTTCAAGTCAACCCATACAAATTATTCAAGAAGAAACCACAAAGGAAAGCATGAGCCTCAGCACTTCAGAGGATTGTCTAGAAGCCTCTAAGCCATGGGCTGAGGCTGGGCTGTTTTATCCACGAACCACCTTGCACAAGAGCTGTCAGGAACAAGTCCATCAACCAGCCATCCATGTTTAAGTCTGTCATCAACTGAAGACTCAAACTGCTCAGACCACCATCCTCAGGGAGCCTGTGCAGAGCCTCATTTGCTAGCTGTTCATTATTCCTATCCTCTGACACTTCCAGTATGGCAGAAAAAATCCTTCAGTGGGTGACACTTTTCAAGAAGCATCTCTCAGCCACACCCTGTGTCTTGAGAAGCCCTCTGAACCTCTGTGTTCTCCATTTCCATTGCTGCTTCTGACACTTCTCCATTACAGAACCTTCAGCCATGCCAGGTGCCACCCGCTACTTCCCTCTCTTTTGCTCTTACCGTCCTCCTGTACAGCCTTTTCCTGTCCTCATTCCCAGTGACCACATTCACACAGATGGCAGATACCATTGCCTCTGTCATCTTGGCACTTTGGCCTCTAGTTGCCAGCACCTCCCAGTCCTCAATCGTCAGGCTCATAGTTATTGTACCCCACACATTTCAGCATCCTTCCCAAATTAGGAGTTAGTAAGAACCATCATTGTCCCAGTCTTTACTAGGAATGTTCTAAACCACTTCTGAATTTGTTTTTTATTTCAAGACAGGGTTTCTCAGTGTAGCCTTGGCTGTCCTGGAACTCACTTTGTAGACCAGCCTAGCCTTGAACTCAGACATCCATCTGCTCTGCCTGCCAAGTGCTGGGATTAAAGGCATGCGCCACCATGCCTGGCAACTTCTAGAATCTTCATTCCGAGCATTTCTGGCCATTAGCTTTAGGCTTACCCCAATCCCCTGCACTGTAAGAAACCATTGGCCTTTGCCAGACCCCAAAGCCATTAAATGCAGCACTTACTAATGTCTCCTCCCTAACCCACGGATTTCTCCCTCACACCAATCCCAACTGTGTCATCTCCTCCTCCAGCCCCTCCAACACTTCAGTGTCCCTTTATTAAAATTGTCTGGCAAGCTAGCCCAACTGGGACTTAGACTTTATCAGAGTCTGGCTGCTGCTGCTCTGTGTGTGTTGGTTTGACTTTGTTTCTGTCCACAAAGCAGCAGGCACTCACTGTACCTTGGTCCCTTGGAAGTCAGCTTCCCACATATATCTCAGCTGAGGCCCTCACTTGAGCCTCAGTCAAAGATGTCAGGTCAATTGGCCTCTGTCTCCTAATCTACAGATTGGCCAAGTTTGTATCCAGAGACACTGTGCTACCATAGGAGGTGCTTGCTACTTTGTCAAAGACCCCTCCCCGACCTCTCCAGGCTTTCTCTCTTAACAATTACTCCCCAGGCTCCTCAACAGTACATTTTCTCTTTCCTGTCAGCCAAGAACACACGCGATCTCTTAATGTTCCCCGGAGTCCTGTTATGGCAAAGTGCTTCCTCTCCATCTCCACAGTCAGAATTTGCCAACTCTATGTCTCATCCACTATTTTGAAAATCACTTTGATTTTGAGTGATGAATACAAAAGAATTTAGGGCTGGAGTGTAGTTCCCAGTGTAACAAGTGGTAGTGCCCTTGATTAGTGTATGCAAAGCCCAGAGTTCCAGCACTGTTTGAAAAGGGGAAGAAAGGATGTATATAATGTATATAATCAGTTTATAGGATAACGAAATGAATAGCATCCTGTACCCATCACTCAGCTTAAATAACAGACCTGAAGAACATGTCTACTACTTCTTCCACCAGAAGAGGAACCACCATCTTAAAGTTTGTGTACATTGTCCCTTTGGTTTTGTTTTTCTTGATAGTTTTATCACCTGCATATGCCTATTTTTGAGCTTTGTATAAATGAACTCATATATATTATTTATATACATATATATATATATATATATATATATATATATATACACACACACACCATGGTTTTTGAAGTTTCTATTTTTATAGTTCATGCATATTAATATGTATAATTCTAACTCATTTCCACTACTGTATTCTACAAACACACCATGATTCTGTTTACACGGTTTTTCCTTTGGTGGGCATTTGAACGGTTACAGCTTTCTCACTCTGATAAGCAATAATTTGTGAATGCTGTAAGACATATCTGTGCTGTGAGAATCTCTCTAAGAACTGCTAGGAATATGTGTATTCAAACTTATTGATATAGAAGAACAATATAGTCTTTATTACACCTTAAATAAAATCCTGTTCAGCCCTCTCTATCTGCTAATCATAAAACTCTGATCCATTAATTTTCTTATAATATCACATAATGAAATTTCTCAGAGCCTTGCCTTAAAAAATATTTTTTATAACTAAAAGAATCAAAGATGAAATCATATTTACCTCCCACAATGGGAAAGGTAACACTCAACAATGAAAAAGTAGTTTTTAAAAAGTCTAGTTGAGCTGGGCATACTACTCATGCCAATAATCTTTTGGAAGACTGTAATGGCTCTTCCTGGTTGTCAACTTGACTATATCTGGAATGAACTACAATCCAGAATTGAATGGCTCACCTGTGATCCAGATCTTGAGGCTGAAAGACACAAATTTCTGACCTGGATCTTGACATGGAGATCTTGAGGCACAGTGGCCATGAAAAGCTTAGGCCCAGGCAAGGTAGTACATGCCTTTAATCCCAGGAGACCGAGGCAAGGAGATCTCTGAGTTCAAGGTCAGCCTGGGACAAAACAAGTCCCAGATCCAGGCAGGTGGTACACACCTTTAATCTGGGCCACACCTTCTGCTGGAGACCAGCATGGAAGAAGAAAGACTCACTCTTCTTCTACTGCTTGCACTTACTTGCCAGCACATCTGTTGGAATCTACTTCTACAGAAAATCAGCTAAAACAACTAGCCTCGTGGAACTGAGCAACTACTAGATTCTTGGACTTCCCATTCACAGCTGCCCATTGTTGCGGTTGTTGGACTATAGACTATAAATCATCACAATAAATTCCTTCAATATAGAGAGACATCCCCTAAGTTCTGTGACTAATACAGAGACCAAAACAAGACCATGCGTTGAGGCCAACGGAAAGACATACAGCAAGAGGTGTCTAAAAAATGTGTAAATCAATAAACTAAGTGCATGCCTTGATCTCTGTAGAATGACACTCACTAATAATAACATGATTCAAACCTGAGAGCAGCAGAGCCTGGTTAGACTTTCAAAGCTTTAAGGAATAAATTTAAAAGAAAAGTATCTGTTGGGCCTGTGGGATGGCCAGCAGGTAAAGGTGCTTACTGCCGAACCTGACAACCTTAATTCAATCCCCAGGACCCACATGACAGAACTGACTCCCACAAGTTGTCCTCTGACCTCCATGTGCAAACTGGCACACATGTGCCTCACACACATAAACACAAATGAATGTTTTCCTGTGTCATTGTGTGTCGTCTGTGATAACTTGCAAGCTTGGCTGCTGTGCTGTGCTTGTACATGGCGCCAACAGTCCAAAAACTAGCACAAACTCAGAAAGTTTCTCTGATGGGTCAGTCAAGGACTGGCTACTGGTTTTCCACAAACAGGCTGGAAAGATCAAAGCACTTCACATCAGAGTCCATACTGTATCCAAGCCACCAGAGGTAATAATTAAATTTCACGTGGCCTTGCCAGTCCCACAACCTGTATTTTGTGTCTTTGTCAGGTGACACTGCACCTAAGTCAGTTGAGTGCAGACAAGCTTCTTCTCACTTGATTATGTGTAGACAAGCCTGGTCCTGCTCCTTTTTATGTGTTTCTGATTATTAATAAGTTAGTTGATTTCTTACAGACAAGATATACCCCCACTAGCTACTACTGGCAGCTAGGCTCTGCCTCCACTTTTCCAGAACCTGCCTACACAGTGTCAAAAGCTTTAGGTCAAGGAGGCAATAGCAAGGCACTGGGAGGTGCTTCCTCCCAGTTGTGACGGTTGCTGTTGTCTGATGATTTTGGAATCACCTAGGAGACACAATCTGGGCGTGTCTGTGACAATGCTTCCAGAGAGGATTAACAGGTGAAGGCTCGTCCTTGAAGTGGGCCATAACTTCCAAAGGGCAGCCAGATATGAGGGTCTATGGGAAGGCAGTGTCTCCCTGTAGTGAGAGTTTTGGTTTCTTAAAAAAACACGGTATGTTATGTGGATATGTTTCTGGTTTAATCCCAGGTATGGGATATGGGACTGCTTCAGTTTGTCCACAGTCATTAACTATGATTGCCTCATGCCCCAAGTGGGGTGAGATTTTTGCCAGCTGCGAATAGTTTAATTCTGGGGACTCTGGAAAGAATATAAATGGGAGAACCCTAAGAGAGCCTGTAGCAGCAGCGGTAGTGGCGGCGGCTGCTGCTGCTGCATTTGCTGGATTGCTGGATATTCTGAAGACTAAGATTGGACTTGCCCCTAGAAACCTGACACCCCTAATAAGCAGGAAGTAGTCTAAAGAAGTCTATGCCCCCTTTCCCCTCTAGTCTTCTTTCTCTCCAACCAAGTGTTGGGGGATTGGAAGAATTGTGGTGGAATAGGTTTGGAAGGGTGATAGGTATAAGAACCCAATAAAGTAGACAAAAAAAAAAAAAATAGCACCTACATGTCCCTAGCCTCAGACTCCAATTTCTTCACCTTCTATTGTAGACTGTGGCAACAGCTCTCTACAGAGTCATCTGTAGTAATACCCAATTAAATACTTAAATAGATCCTGGCAGTGGAGTGTTCTTTGCTATCTGACTCAATGCTCTGGGCTCCCTATATGTCTTCCGTACAAACATATAGACTCTCATATAAACTATTTTGTGGATCCAAATTGACATAATACAAGTAGCCACAGAACCCTTCCTAATACAGATTCGGATACAGATGGTAGGCACAGAGGTTAGTTCTGAGAAGAACTGGCTAATGGGTTACCCAAGAGAAGACATTAAAAAGACAGAACCAAAAAAAAAGAAGCTTCAGAAGAAGAATAGCTGGCAGTGGTTAGTCCAGATGGGCCAGCTCAGGACCCCAAAACAGGATGGTGGTGGTGGTTGGTCAGATCAAACCAACTTTAGGACTTCCTCATTGGGGAGCATACAGACCTTTTACCTTTTTCCCCTAGCAAGTTTTTCAATTTTAGGATAACATAAACCCTTCTGCATATTCTTGCAACCTATGCATCTACTTTAGAATTCTGACTTTTTTGTTTTTAAATGTGATTTCCCAGCATGAACTTTGTAGGTTACTTCTTGTGGCAATGTTAAAAGTTGGACATGCCTTTGAGGCTTCTAAGTATGTCTTAAGAAAGACCCTTCTCTCCTGCAGCTGTGAGCCAAGGCTACTGAAAAGCCCTCCTCGTGCAGTCGGCTGACCTACAGTGCAAGTCTGGGCTGAAAGTCTCTGCACAGAGTGAAGACATTGGAAGAACGGGGTCCTGCAGCTGGAGAGGGGGTGACCTCAGTGAACACAGTGGTAGTGGGTTTATTTTACCTGAGGAAGTAACTTCCCTCCTCACCCTCAGCAGTAGATGCAACCCAGTCCTACCCCTGCTGCTACAGAATTACCCTCTGCCATTGCCCAGGGTTACAACACTGCATTGTTTGCAGACACAGTAATGTTCTCTTGGCCTCCACTGCCCATCTGTCTTTGCCTCCAGATCTATAACCAGACTCAAGGCTAGGTAGGCCCCTAGAAGTGAGGTGCAGTGGGACCCCTGTAGAGGTGCACTACACAACCAGAGAACTGAGTTCAGGGGAGTGTACACAGAAATGGATTTTCGAGGTGTGGTGATGGACTCATGTCCATTGCCTGCTTGCTCCTGCTGCTGCTGTGCTTGCCGTCTGCCTTTGCAGTCTCACCTCACCACACACACACTTGCCCCTCTAGGGTGGTAAATCTCCTTTGTGTTGAGAATTTGGTGTCTGGGTGTGTCTTGTACTGTCTCAGAAAGGGCTGCCCTCCCTTACAGCATGGGTTCCGAAGTTCACTCTGTGGTGATTGCTTCCTCAGTCCTGAAATATATAATTGGGACAAACAACTTAAGAGTTGACAGGATTCCCTCATTGGTTCCCTGATCTGTGGAGGGCATGGGGACTATTATGATTGAAAAGACCAAAAGGGAGCTATTAAATCTTCCTCTGCCCTGGGAAACAGTGAACTAAAACCAGTATGGAATCCTTGCAGGGACTGAAGAAACTATTGCCAAGAAAAGACGTGAAAGATGCAGGTTCTGTGGCTGTTACCATATCTCTACTTAACTCTGTCTCCACTTTGGCCCTTGTAGATGGATGGATCCTGGAGACAGTCAATTACCATAAGTTTAATCAAGTAGCAATTCCATTGCAGCAGCTACCCCAGACGTGCTGTAAATTGTCACATCTCCTAGCCCCCAAGTCCTGGCAATGAATCTCAGGTGCTTTTTTTCTCTATAACTGTCTATAATACCTAAGAGAAACAATTTATTCTTGGCTGGCTAGTCCAGCAGTATGCCTCCACTGTCCCACCTCAAGGGTATTTTAATTTTCCAGTCTTGTGTCACAACTCAGTTCAAAGAGATCTTGATCTCTTGTCTCTTCCACAACAACGTCCAACACAGATCCATTATATTGATGACAATTATGTCTGTTAGAACATGGGTCTGCCCCCTTAAGAAGCTAGTCACTCTTAAGAGGCTAGGTCTCCCAAAGAAATCAGTTAGGAGCACTGGCTGTTCTTCCAGAGGTCCTGAGTTCAATTCCCAGCAACCACATGGTGGCTTACAACCATCTGCAATGAGATCTGATTCTCCCTCATGTGAATGAAGACAGAACGCTTATATACAATAAATAAATAAATAAATAAATAAATAAATAAATAAAATCTGACTTCGGGCTTTGGAGCATGTCAACTGTCGCTGATGGCAATGTAAGTCCCTCCTCAGTTATGTCCTTCAGGACCAGGCAGGGGAAACTATCTGCAGTGGGACTTAAAGGTAATGTATACAGAAAGGTTCAGGGGAGGTACAGGGAAGAGCTAGCCCCGCAGCTACCTAGGGGACCTTCTAGCTCCTTTCTTATAGCTACCATTTCTACAGCAGTTACCTTAGGGGAACCTGACATGCAATGCCTCTAAAAGAGGAAGCTAGTCAGTACTGTGGCCATAAACTCACTGTTTCTGTTTGGGAAGCTAAATAATAAGGATTCCAAGTCTGGTGAGACCCAGTGTGCTGGCTAGTTTTATGTCCATTGTGCTTGTTTTGTAAGGCCCCCACAAAGGGAGAACCTCACCCAAGTCTCAGTAATTAGTGGCCACCCAATAACTCACAAGACACCGAACTCGATGCAATCAGCAAGAGGTATATTTTAATCGGCATGCTGAGGTCAAGACCCATGACCCACTGGGGCAGTGGGGTCTGACCCCGGGCTTTGGAGGCAGAGAAAATTTAAAGGTAAAATCCACAAGGAAAAAAACCACAACCCAGGATAGGGGGACCACAACCCAGGGGGAGTGAAGGAGGGTTATTGGAGAGCACCTGTGGAAAGTTCCAGCCCATTATTCAGTTTGTGACAGGGTACAAGGAACAGTCATGGGGAACATTTTGTATAGACTATTCTCAAAGAGCCTATTCATAATCAACCATCTATCTTGTGGTCAACCAAGTTCCTGAAACACAGAGCTCATGACCAAGCTGACCTGCACTCTAGGTTCTGCTCAGCCTGTTAGGAGTTTTTGAAAATTTTTAACAATTTCAGTTTCATGGACACCAAAAGACCACCAAGGAGCTGATTCTGATACAATCGCACTAAGTCTTTATTCAAGCTCAAGCTTGGGCTACACCATCGTCGCTGATGAAGTAGGATGGGAGGGTGAAGCCCCAAGCTCAGTTTCAAGCAAGCATTTATAGAGGCAAGCAAACAAGCAAGGGGGTATCCAGCTTGTCACACATCTGATTGGGGGCCTATTATGGAATTTGTTGCCTTTTAAAATGATTGCCTGGTACCAGGAGCCAAACCATAAACTTTCATAAGTAAGTACAACTGTAACTTCTGCTTTCCTCCTGATTAGTGGTGGTTAGAGAGTAACCAAGAGACTGATGCTAGCTGTAGGCTTGTTGGGAAGTGACCCAAAGACCAATGTTAGGTGCAGACTTGTTAGTTAACTCTAGTTCAACCTTAGGTCAGGTTCTCTAAGATGGACCCTGAACCCAAGATTGAGTTGGTCTGGTCTCTCATGTCAACTTGGCATGAGCTGGGATGATTTAGGGAAAATGAAACCTCAACTGGCAAAGTGCACCTGTGACAATCCTGGTACATCTTCTTGATTGATGATTGATGGGGGAGGGGGAGGGGAAGGGGAGGGGAAGGGAGGGGAGGGGAGGGGAGG
>JANHMN010000015.1:64737245-64750141 GCA_030674055.1 Rhabdomys pumilio
AGAGAGAGAGAGAGAGAGAGAGAGAGAGAGAGAGAGAGAGAGAGAGAGATGTAATTATTAAATCAAAGTGTCAAATGAAAGCACTTTGGTGTTGTACGAGTGAAAGGTGGCCGTGTGCTATGATCCTCATCTCCAGTGCCAGCGTTTTGGTGTCCACCACTATAGCGTCTGTAGCACTCCCCTAGATGTTCATAGTCACCATGATGCAAGTCTTCTCGTCCTGAAGCAAACTAAGACAATAAGGAAGAGGCTGTGGCCGGGAAATTATTAACAAATAAGCATTTTGTGTGTATTTAGTGGTTGCTTTGTACTGAGAAAAGCTTTGAGGTGTGATTAAATCATAAGCTCTGATTCTATTTGGGAGAAACAGGAAGAAAGGTGCACTTAATCTCTAGCTCAAACAGCATAATTTTTCAACTTTTACCCTTAAATTATAATTTCAAGATGTTTAGACATACTGTATCTTGTGTTTCTGTTTTCCCCTCCCCAATATTATGGTTTATTCTTTAATGCCTTTTAATTTGGATATAATAGCTTGTACTTTAGATTTTGGTTGCTATCTTGCCAAAATAAGTGTTACTGTTTTTCAAGCTTGATCCCCTTCCCCAATTGTCTTATTTAAAGAGAAAGTTAAACTCATACTTCTGAGTCGGAGCCTGTATTTTGGTGTAAGACTTGGGATATTTTTTACTTCACATTGAATATAGCTGGATACCTGAGAAGTCTGGTGATGGCCACTGGGTGGGTACAGCTAGCTAAGGCTTGACCAGCCCATTCGGAGCCTTGGACTTCAGACACAAAAGTGAGTTTCTTACTTGCTGGTGTAAGCTCTATCTGGGGTCCTGACTATATTTGAATACTTGTCTTCAATATTAAAAACATAGCACATATTTCTTTCCACAAAAGTGCATTCTGGGAGTTAAAAACCCACGTGGTAAATTTGTGTGTGTTGTGCTAGCTCATACATTATTTGGATCTTATTCTTTGTGTCATCCATCTCACAGATTATAAGACTAATAAACATGTTTTAAAAAAAAAAAAGGAAGAGGCTGTGGTTCCTCCTTCCCTTCAAAGGAAAGCCCAACACCTCCCAGCAGGCCCTGCATCTCCCAGCAGTGCTTGCTACTCAGGATGGGTGTGGAGAGCAACCCTTTACCACCAGGGCCAGGAATCCAAACCATTGGAGCCCACGCAAATTTCCTTTAAGAAAGAGTAGCAGTAAACATTCTTGTTTCCAGAGCTTCTGCTGTTCCTGTTTTTCTAAATAAAGTAATCCTCATGCAAAAGAGGCATATTTAGGGATGGCGTGTTTCAGTTGTAGTCACTTGCGGAGTAGCATTTTAGTTCCAGCTACCTCTGAGCACATGCTGGCTGTCCCTGACCATGGAAGGACTTCACCTGTCTCTGCCTTCCCCATGCTGGGATGAAAGGCATGCTCCACCATGCCTCACCTTCACCACTTTACAGAGTGAGCTTTTCTTGGCTTTGGAGACTCTGGGTCTCCTGCGCTCCATTACTTTTCTTGCAGAGCTGTGTTTCTTTCCTATGGTGTTTTTCAATCCCATGAAATCAACAAAGATCATCACAGAGGGTGGGTCAAGTTAGGACAAGGTAGGGTGAGAACCCTCTTCTGTTTGGGGCTTAGAGGAAGCAGAGTGCTTGTCTTCTCTGAGTTCCTATTAAATTGGCTTTGGTTATTAAGAAAAGAGATAGACAAGAGAGCTGGGCAGTGCTACAGGATATGAAAATGACCAGCTTATACTGATTTGAATAAGAATGGTTCCCATAGGCTCCTATGTTTGAATGCTTGGTCCTCAGTTAGTGGAACTGTTTGAGAAGGATCAAGAGGTATGGCCTTGTTGGAGGACATGGTGGTTTGAATGAGAATGGCACCCATAGACTCACAGATTTAAATGTTTGGATACCAAGGTATGGCACTATCTATAGCCTTGCTGAAGTAGGCTTCAAGGTTTTAAAAAGTCCCAGTCAGGCTCAGTGACTGTCTGTCTTCCTGCTGCCTACAGTCCAAATGTAGAACTCTCAGGTACTTCCTTTGCACCGTGTCTGCTTGCGTGCCGCCATGTCCTCTGCCATGATGATGGTGGACTTAAACCTCTGAAACAGTAAGCCAGCTCCAGTTAAATGCTTTTCTTTAGAAGAGTCACTATGGTCATGGTGTCTCTTCATAGCCATAGAACATTAAGGTATGCTGCTGGGAGTGGGCTTTAAGGTTTGAAAAAATTTAAGGCATTCCCAGTGTACTCTCTGCCCCTTGTCTGTGGATCAGGAGATGGGCTATCAGAAGTTCCTCCAGCACTACGCCTGCTGCCATGCTCCTGGCCATGATGGTCATAGACCCCTGTCCCTTTAGAATTGTAAACCCCAAATAAACCCTTCCTTCCATCCTGCAAGACTGCATTCAGCAAGCTAAAGACCCAGTGGGAACTTTCACAGAGACTCCAGTCTAGTTAGAATTCTGGAATTCTGGTTTCTTTAAATAAAGACACAGAAATATTATAATATGCCCCATACCTTCCCTGCCTTGGTCATGGTATTTTATCACAGCAATAGAAGAGTAGCCAACACAGAGATGACTGCTGCGTTTAGTCAGAGTCCTGTCTCATCCCTAGGAGGAGTTCTGTGCTGATCCGTTCTGTCCACCCCCCAACCCCCACCCCCACCCCACCCCCATCTTCCTTTATAAGGTCAGGTCAGGAATGCTGCTTCAGCCCACGGACTGTGCTTCACAGAAGAATCTCAGAGCTGCTCACACCTCTGTGCATTCCTTCACAGTTCTGTTCTGCCCGTGAGACATTTCACAAGGCTCTGTTTACTACCTGGAGTGTAGCTTGTCTTTAGCTACTTTGTGGGTTCGTTTTTCTTCCACTCTTCACCCCTTTTCTTCCACCCTTTCAACACTCTAACACTAGATAAGAGAGAAAAAGGATAGAGGGGAAAGGATAGAACTCTCCGAATAAAATCAGGGGTTGGAAAGTAGATAAAGAGGCAAATCACAGTCAGCTGCTGTGGACAGTCTGAAGCAGCCCCACATCCCACACCTGGGACTAAACTGGAAACATATATTCCTGTGTTTTTAAAAGAAGCTAAAATCCTAGAATTCTCCTTACACTGAGTCTCTGTGGAAGTTCCCTTGGATACTTTGGTTCCCACGAGGTCTTCAGCTTGCTGAATGCAGTTTCATTCTGTTATGTTGGGCAGGTTTCAGCATATGGTCGATCCCATGACACTTAGTTGAGTTTCTCCAGAGTGCAGTTCACAGAGGGTCTTGGACTGCTGTGGCATCCTGCTTCTGCTCTGTCTATTGCCCAGCGCCCAGCACCAAGCATAGAAGAGAGGGATTTGGGGATGGAGAGATGGTTCAGCAGTTAAGAGCACTGACTGCTCTTCCAGAGGTCCTGAGTTCAATTCCCAGCAACCACATGGTGTCTCATAACTATCTCTAATAGGATCTGATGCCCTCTTCTGGTGTGCATGAAGACAACATGTGTTGTCTTTATTTGTATACATGTGTGCACATGCACACACACAGACACACACACACACTCATGTATACAAATATACTCATATACATAAAATAAATCTTTTAAAATGAAAAAAGGGGATTTTCCACCCTGGCATCTCCTTTTGCTAATGCTGCTTCTGCCCTGGGGGTAGCCTTTTCCCCAGCTATTTTGAGTCTCTATAGCTCTTCTGGTAAGTATTTCTGAGCTTTCCCCATATTATTTCCTGGAGACTCCGGCAAGCCATACATGAGTGTCACTGTCATCTTGAAACCTGTCCTGAAGAATTGAAGTATGAAACACTGTAATGTCTGGAATTTAAAGTATCTTGGGTGGAAATGGAAGCAGGACACAGATGAAGCCAGTGTGCGCCGGCTGGCTATGGAAGGTGGGTGGTGGGCAGCTGGTACATATCCATATTCACTATTGGTATATGATTTTGGGAATCTTTTTCTTTCTTTTTTCTTTTTTCTTTTTTTCTTTTTTCTTTCTTTCTTTCTTTCTTTTTTTTTTTTTTTTTTTTTTTGGTTGTTGTTGTGGGGTTTATTTTGTTTGTTTGTTTGTTTGTTTGTTGATTTTGTTTTTCAAGACAGGGTTTCTCTGTATAGTCCTGGCTGTCCTGGAACTCACTCTGTAGACCAGACTGGCCTTGAACTCAGAAATCCGCCTGCCTCTGCCTCCCAAGTGCTGGGATTAAAGGCATGCACCACTACATCTTCCCTGTAAAGGATTCTTGTGCCCAAGAGAGCCCTGTCTGCAGCAAAGATACTATTTTCTAGATCTCAGGGAGGGAGATGGAGGTTGGCTCATGTCTAAACCACCTTTCCTCTTCAAGGAGGACCAGGCCCCAGATGTCACACTGTAATTTATAATTTTTATTACATTTATTTCCCATGCATATACACACCACGTGAAGCTGTAGGGTTAAAAAACAGCTTCTCCCAGGTGGGTCCCTGAGTTGTCAGGCTCGGCAGTCAGTGCCACTAAGCCAGCTTGCTACCCATCGGCTGTCACATTTAATAATCTACTCCCACCTCAGCCCAAAGAAATGAGACAGAAAAGGCCTTTCTCACAGAAACTGAGAACTGCAACAGAGATTCTGGTTAAGTAAGTGGGAGGTTTAGGGCCTGGGGAGCCATGCTGATTCAGAGATTGAGCGCCACTCTACCTGCTCTTACATCTGAGCTTTGCAGATGTGGATACCTGGGAATAGAAGAAAGCAAAAAAACGTATACATACTTGAAATAAATATGTACAAGATCTTTCTGGACAACAGTAACAAGCTACCTAGTGTAGACAGACAAACAGATAGACAGACAGACACACACACACCATCATCACTTTTGTGCCCAAACCTGTTTCAGGCAAGAACACCCATCCTCCTTGGTAGAACAGACAAGGATATAACAGTTTGTTGGGGTTAACCAATGATAGACAAGGAAATTTTTTTGTTTGTTTGTTTTAGGGTTGTTTTTTTGTTGTTGTTGTTGTTTTTGTTTTTGTTTTTTGAGACAGAGTTTCTCTGTGTAACCCTGGCTGTCCTGGAACTCACTCTGTAGACCAGGCTAGCCTCGAACTCAGAAATCCGCCTGCCTCTGCCTCCCAAGTGCTGGGATTAAAGGCGTGGGCCGCCGCCGCCACCACCACCCGGCCAATTCTCTCATTTCCAAAGTCAGCTTACACCTTATGAATGATCGAGAACCGCTCCCTCCCTTTGGCGAGTTACATAAACAGCCAATCAGCCGGTGTCCGTGGTGTCCTTGCTATGAAGTCAATCACTATCACTAGACTGAAAAAAAAAAAACATTTTTGTTGTCTTTGGTAAGCATGAGCATGAGCATCCTTTCTTTTAAACATTCTTTCCTAGACAGATCATTATAATGATTTAGGTAGCAAACACATTGTTGTTATCGTAAGTAACCCAGAGGTGACTTAAAGTCCATGGGAGAATTGAAAAGTGTAGGCAAAGAAGAAAGCATTTTCTATGTCACTTGAGGGTTTGTGGATTCTGGTTGATATGTAGAGGGAACCAGTCCCCATGGATACTGAGGGACAGCTGTCTAGTGTCAGTCACTGAGACAGTGTGAGTCAACATGCACCGCGGTGCTAAGTGCCAAGCATCCCTGCCACCAGAAGGATCTAGTGGGTTGTCAGAACAGCAGCGCTCAGCAGAAAATTGCCTTTCCTAGAACTCACAGTACCCAACAGACCTTCTAAATTACTGTATTTCTACCTGGTGAATGTTATTTCCATCTCTATTTTTAGCTTTATATTCCTACAAAAGCATTTGCAAGAACAGAAAAAATGCATTGTCTTAGACTCTATTATAAAGTGTGACCTACCCACCTGGCATGTCAGAGACAAAACAGTATAATCTCTCAGCATACTCCTTTTTAATATAGAATTTCTGGGAAGCAATCAATCCAAATGAATTTATTTATTTATTTATTTATTTATTTATTTATTTATTTATTTATAGATGGGGTCTCCTGTAGCCCAAAACTCCTGCCTTCTACCAGCTATGTTATGAGATTGTGGGAATGTGCACCAGGCCTGCCTTAGGAAGTATTGGGTATTGAACCCAAGGCTACCTGCATGCCAGGCAAGCTTTCAAGGAGCTGAGCCACATGCTCACTGCAGGTGTTACTTCTTTATAGTAGAAGTCTTAACACTTTGTACCTGGAACATTCCAGTGTGTGAATTAAGTCATTAGCACACATAGTCTTTTTTGGAGCATGAAGTTCTTGAGATGCTGAAAGAAAAAAAAATAGGATTTGGTTTTCTTAGACATCCAAATTTAAAAAGCATGGGAGGATCAAGTTTGCAACAAAGTATCAAGTTGCCAGCTTGGATTTCTACAGGAAAAGCATCTGCATTTGCATTCCTATGTCCAAATGATAGGTTCCATCTTAAGTGGCCTGTGAGTCTTCTTAAACTCAACTCACCCAGGCTGCAGGAGCAATAACAGCACAGACGTTCCATCTGCAAGAGTCAATCACTGAGGTGTCAAGATTTAGGAAAATTAAAAGTCCTGCTTAGAAGGAAAATTAAAAGTCCTGCTTAGAAGGTTAACTAAGAAGAAAGAGGAATTGAGGGAGTGAGTTACCTGAGCTTAACACTGTAACAAAATACCCAAGGAAAATAAACTTAAAGAAGAAGAAAGGTTTATTTTGGCTCATAGTTTTGAAGATCCCAAATAAAAAAATATTATAATAAAATTGGAATTATTATAATATTATTATGATATCAATTGGCCCTGTTGCTCTGGGCCTGTGGTGGGAGCATATAGAAGAGTAATTTGGCCTCGTGGCCAGAAAGAAAAAGAACAAGATGCCTGGTCCCATAATTCCCTTCAAAGACATTCCCTCCAGTGACCTAAGGCTTTCCACTAAGCCTCACCTCCTAAAGGTCCCTCCACCTCCCTGTGGAACCACCCTACGGATCAAGATTTTAATGCATTCAAAATACAAACTACAGGACTCATGTGAGATGTTTGCCCTAGATGGGGCCAGAGAAGTGATTGTCTTTCACTGTGATGCACCTTTCTAGAGAACATGGCTACCTTCCCAGACACTGAGCAGTCAGTAGGCACTGGTCTAGGACAATAACTTCACAGAACATTCCAATGATTTCTTTCTGCAGAGGTTATAATATAGGCCATTTTCAGGAAAACATGAGAGAGCACGCCTCATTTGTCCCCAGATGGTGACAGCTACCATCACTTCTGACTCTGGGCCACTGAGGGAAGTGCAGCCAGAGTAAGAAGGCCACGGCCATCCCCATCCCTGATCATTTTATCAGGTATGCCACTGGTCGCAGGGCGGCCTGTCAGAGAAGCAGACCAGCAGCAGGCTGAAGGAATTATCCCACCCCAGAGCACCACACAAATCCCCAGACCCACGGAAATAGAAGCATAGGTAGTATTTTCAAGCCCTTGTGCACTGTGAGTCACAAACTTCTGTGAGCCAAGGGCTCCCTTTTCCGGGCCTGTCTCTCCAGTTATAAAACCAGATTATTGCCGGGCAGTGGTGGTGCATGCTTTTAATCCCAGCACTTGGGAGGCAGAGGCAGGCAGATTTCTGAGTTCGAGGCCAGCCTGGTCTACAGAGTGAGTTCCAGGACAGCCAGGGCTACACAGAGAAACCCTGTCTCGAAGAAAAAAATAAAAACACCAGATTATTATACTTATGTACTTATGTATCATATTATTATACTTACTATATCAACTTCAAAGATACAAGATTCAAGATTAAATGGGAAGTATAAAAGACCTTTGATAGGTGCCATGAAAGTGAGGTGCTATAGTGTAACTGGGACTGGCTGGACACAAGCTAGAGTCATCAGAAAGGAGGGGCCCTCAATTAAGAAAATGTCTCCATAAGATCCCGCTGTGGGCAAAACTGTGACTGATGGGGAAGGTCCAGCCTATTGTGCGTAGTACTATCCCTGGGATGGAGGTTCTGAGTTCTATAAAAAAAAAAAAAAAAAAAAAAAAAAAAAAAAAAGGTTGAGCAAGCCATGAGAAGGAAGGAAGCCAATTAAGCAGCACACACACACACCCTCCATGGGCTCTGCATCAGCTCCTGCCCTGTTTGAGTTCCTGTCCTGACTTCTCTCAATGATAAACTGTGCTGTGGAAGTGTAAGCCAGATAAACCCCTTCTCCTCCAAGTTCAGTGTTTTATCACAGTGATAATAACCCTAAAACACTGTGTGACATTTAATGTCCAGCAGAGGGTCATCATGCAGAAATTAGCAAGCATTCGAGGATCCGGAGGTTAAGTATGATCATTCCAGAAGGCGTTGATCCCCTGCCTCCCTCTTGCTCCTGTGTGGAGGGTGCTGGGGACATAGCTTTGATGGTGGTAGGGGTAATTTGCGGGTGATTGCAGTTGCCTGTGGCGTCCAAAAGAGGATCTAGATTCCCTGGAGCTGGAGTTACAGGTGAGTCACCCAGCATCAATGTTGGGAACTGAATTCTGGTTTTCTGCAAGAACAGTATGTGCTCTTAACTACTGAGCCATCTCTCTAGTCCTAATTTTTTTAATGTATTAATAAAAGCAAGTAAACCTTCTACACGTGTACAAGTAAACCTTCAACCTTCTACGGGTGTCCCATGCTTGCTTTCCTCATTTAAGAGAAGTAACCATACCATTGGCTTTCAGTTTCCCAGCAACCATAGTTCATAGTGTCTCCCACGTCTTGACAATTCTTTCATGTGTGAGTCATATTAACAGTGCATTGCAAAAACTTTCTGCAAAGAAATACAGCTTTGGGACAGGTTGGTGGTGTCTTGGTGCCTTTCTTAACTTTCTTAGGCAGTCTGGTGATGTCTATGCATCTATTTGTTTTGAGACAGGGCTGCCGGATGTTGCCAGGCTCCAGGGTTCAAATGATCCTCCTGCCTCAACTCCCTAAACACCTGGAACTACAGCTATGCATCACTATACCAACTATAACCTCTTCTCGAAACGACGCTTTTATGTTTTTGGTTGTGAGCGTTGCCTATGAAGGGATGATAAATCTCTTTAGTTCAGAACAGTGCTTTTATATGCATTACAAAATAAAATTCAGCCGGGCAGTGGTGGCGCACGCCTTTAATCCCAGCACTTGGGAGGCAGAGGCAGGCAGATTTCTGAGTTCAAAGCCAGCCTGGTCTACAGAGTGAGTTCCAGGACAGCCAGGGCTACACAGAGAAACCCTGTCTCGAAAAACCAAAAAAATAAATAAATAAATAAATAAAATAAAATTTAGAGCTCTGTAAGGAGCTCAGTGGGCCATGTGACAGTCTAGCTCAGTCTCAGCACTGGAAAAAGAAACCTAGAATCATAAGGGAAACAAATCATATCAAATATTATGAATCTTTTGTGCTGTCTTATTATTTTTGAAGATTTATTTTAAGTTATGTGCTTATGTATATGTCTGTGTGGGGGGATGTACATGTGTGTGCAGGTGCCCATGGAGACCAGAGGCATCAGAACCCCCTGGAGCTGAACTTACAAGTGGTTGTGAGCCAGTGGACCTGTGTGCTGAGAACCAAACTCTGGCCCTGTGAGAGAGCAGTGTCAGTTTTTAAACCTCTAAGTCATCTCTCCAGCCCATATTTTTAAGATTATGTGTATGTGTAGTGCTAATTAGTTAATCCACTCTGAACTCTCAGTGGGTTGTGTGTGTGCTGTACCCACCCAGGAGCTCTCTGGATTCACAAATGAAACACACACACACGTGTACACACACACACACACACACACACACACACACACACACATCAATTAATTTTGATATGCCTTGACTGGCTAGACACCTCCAAATTTCCTTGCTGCTATCATTCATGCCCCTCCAGGATTCCAGAATTAACACCCTCCAAATCTATATTTTATTTTTGCTGCTCTGTTACCTTCTGGACAGCCCTCCCACTATTTGCACTACATTTCAGCCATCTCGCCCTCCTCTCCTTCACAGCCTGGTCTACCTTATGCCCCTCTCATGGACATTCTGCCCCTTTCTCCTCTCTGCTATCTGTCTCAAGCCTGGGAATCCTAAAAGTCTTGCCCTGTCTGTCCTGTCCAGTCATCAGCTGCTGGCATCTTTATTTACCAAGCTAAACCAACTGGGTACAGGGTCCCTCGGTGTCTTATATACAGACACTTGTATAAACAGTTTTGGGGACCAAAATTAACACTATAATACAAACAACATGAGGCCAAACTCACTTCATACATACATATGTGTCTGCATGGGGTGAGCACCAAATGAGTGCTTGTTCTTAGAGGCCAGATGAAGACATTGGATCCCCAGGAGTGGAGTTACAGGTAGTTGTAAGTCGTCTGATGTGCATGCTAGGAATTGGACTCAGGTCTTCTGCAAGGGCAGTATATACTCTTTTTGTTTGTTTGGCTGGCTGGTTGGTTGGTTTGGGTTTTTTCTAGACAGGGTTTCTCGGTGTAGCCCTGGCTGTCCTGAACTCATTCTGTAGATCAGGCTGGCCTCAGACTCAGAGATATGCCTGCCTCTGCCTCCCTAGTGCTGGGCTTAATGACATGTGCCAGCACTGCATGCTGCAATATGTGTTCTTAGCCACTGTGTCATCTATCCAGCTCTCAAATAATTTTAGACATATGATTAATTCACATTCAATAGCCGGGCAGTGGTGGCACACGCCTTTAATCCCAGCACTTGAGAGGCAGAGGCAGGCGGATTTCTGAGTTCGAGTCCACCTGGTCTACAGAGTGAGTTCCAGGACAGCCAGGGCTACATAGAGAAACCCTGTCTCGAAAAACCAAAAAAAAAAAAAAAAAACCAAAAAAAAAAAAACCACATTTAATAGCAATACTGGACAATAACTGTAACTATGAATACCATAAAGGAGCAATACATACAAGGCAGCTCAGCATGCCTGATAAACTGCAAGGTTGATAAAGAGACAGCCGTGGTGGAGCTGCCATGCTGGGGCTGCCGGGATGGTTCTGTTAGCTGGTGTGCAAGCTCAAGTACCTGGCTTCAAGACCCAGAAGCCATGTTTTTAAAAGCCAGCCATTGTGGTGCTGTTTGCAATCACAAAGCTGGGGAGACAAGGACAGTGATCTCTCAGGCTTGCTGGCCAGCCAGTTGGCCTACTTGTTGAGCTCCAAGGCCATTAAGATATCCTGTCTCAAAAAAACATGTGGATACCTACACCCTTGCACACACGCACAGATACTTGAGTGCCATCTGTTGGTGACAAGGTCTCAGGAACTGATCCTGCCACTGTAGTGTGTTGCCTGCCTCTGCAGCAGCAAGAGAGTCAGGGTTAGTTAGACTTAGTAAATTCCCTATCAAAACTCAAGAACATGCTATACTTTCTCTAGTGCCTGCTTTAGAATCCCATTCTTTGTTGCCTTCAGTCACTCAGGATGTTGAGATTTAAGTCAGGTGAAGTCAAGGTCAGCCAGGAGAACAGAGCAAGACCATGTTCCCAGCTCCCAGAAGTCTGAACTGAAGAGGAGCAGTGTGTAACTTACCAGCTTCACCTCATCCCTGTTAAAAGAATTACTATCAGTGAGTCACCACTAAGGGCTGTAACGTGTGTGTCACAGCTCATGAATCACACCCACACATCAAAAGACTCAGATGGAGGAAGCTGAGTTATGGTCTTTTTCTTGCCTGCATGAGTTCATGCGAACCCACCCCCTGAAGGCTATATAAAACACATGGATTTCCAGGAGCGAACTTTAACCTTGTTTCTGTATCTCTTTCTTCTCAGCTTGGTGTTTATGAGAATCTGATCTAGGAAGGCTCCCTCTGTTAAGGATGGTATTATTCAGAGTCTTCCACTAAGGACACAATTAATTCATTACGTTATCTCTACAAGGTTAAAGTAATACCATTCCTTAGAGATTTGCAGTTTACAAAATGCCTTCATACATATTTGAACACTTTAGTAATTTGATAGAAAATAATTCCTATTTCTACAGATCAGTGAACCTAAACCCAAGAGAGATTAGAGAACCTTCCATGATCCAGTACTGGTTACACCAGGTGTTGGTTACTTTCTTCATCACTGACTAAATGCCTAAAGAAAGCAACTTGGAAGGAAGAAAGGGAGAAAGGAAGGAAGAAAGGAAGAAAGGGAGAGAGAGAGGGAGAGAGGGAGAAAGGGAAGGAGGGAAAAAGGAAGGGAGGGAGAGAGGGAAGGAGGGAGGGAGGGAGGGAAGAAAGGAGGGAAGGAGGGAGGAAGGAAGGAAGGAAGGAAGGAAGGAAGGAAGGAAGGGTTTATTTTTGCTGGCATTTTAAGAGCACAGTCCATAATGGCTGGAGGGGCTGGTCGTGGGCATCTCCATTTACAGCCAGAAAACGGGGATGAACATGGGTGCACAGCGCCTCCCTTTATTTTGTCTGGAACCCCAAATGGTGGGATGATACTGCCTACTCTTTACAGTAGGTCTTCCTTCCTCAGTTAAACCCTTCTGGAATGCCTTCACAGGCCTGCCTAAAGGTAGGCTTCCATGGTATCTAAATCCTGTCAGGTTGATTACCAAGCTTAGCCACCACACAAGTCAAGGACAGCCAATCCCTCACTAGTTTATTGGGCACCAGCCTGCAGGGGTATCACACTGGGAAAGTGGGATGGCAGGAAGATGGAAACATGGGGACAGCACGGAGGGTGTCTTTCATGATCAGAGATGCATCATACAGTCTAGCCAAAACCCAGGCAGCTGAGAGCTACTTGGTCTGAGATGAGGCAAATCTCCCAGAAAGGACAGCCTTGGAGGGCAAATTAAGTTATTCCAATGGACATAGAACCCATGCTCAGATGATGAGGTGAGGTTATAGCTACATCCCTGTTCCTTCACACACACACACACACACACACACACACACACACACACACACACAC
>JANHMN010000015.1:64750151-64786063 GCA_030674055.1 Rhabdomys pumilio
CACACACACACACACACACACACACACACACACACACACACACACACGCACACACACACGAACACTCCCACCTCCCCTGCCTACCCTGGTACAAATTTCCTGCCTCTCTTCTTCCGTGTTGTAGTACTAAACAAATTCCCTTGAAACCAAATGGGCAGGTTTGCTCACCAGGCCAAGAATCCTTCTGCAATCTCACGGTCAGCACAGCTGTGGACTCAAGGCTGCACATCTGTATCAAGTATGCAGTATTCCCACAGTAGACCTACCCCAGAGTGGATCATCTGTCCTCTCAATCATCCGCCTTTGCTGATGCTTACACCGTGGGAAGCTCAGACAAGCCGCTAAATCACATGTCAAGTCCTCAAGGTGAAAACCGGTCCCTTTACCCTACTCTCCCTAGTCTTTCCAGTATGTCCTCCAGGATCCCGGCAGCCATTCCACGGCAAAGCTGCTGGGCCTATATCCAACTCTCATATGCTTACTGGAGGCCCCATGAGAATGAAGGGCCAAAATTAGCCTCCAGGGGCTCTGCCAAGGCTGTCACTGGCCCGAGCCACAGCTTAGCTTCTGTAGCTGAGGATCGCAAGGATGCTCGTTAAGCCACTGAAGCTTTGCGTCCATCTCAGAGCCTGGAGCACAGCACTCACAGCCTGAAAACTCTTTCGGCCCTTGACCCTAAATTGCTCTGTAAATCTATTCACAAAAGGATTTTTTTAATCTCCACAGAAGACAAGCAGAACTTGTCTGTACTCTATCTCAGGACTCTTTTCTCTGAGTCAAACCCACCACACTTTAGCGATCCAAAAGCATTGTCCAAGAGCTCTTATTGTTTGTTTGTTTGTTTGTTTTAGAGACAGTGTCTTGCTATGTAGTCCTGGCTGGCTTGGAACTCTTTGTAGACCAGGCTGACTCATAGAGATCTGCCTCCCTCTTCATTGTTAGCATTGGGATTAAAGGCTTGTGATACCACACTTGGCCTAAAAATTTTAAATTAATAACATTTGAAAACCATAATGGAGCCGGGCGGTGGTGGTGCATGCCTTTAATCCCAGCACTTGGGAGGCAGAGGCAGGCAGATTTCTGAGTTTGAGGCCAGCCTGGTCTACAGAGTGAGTTCCAGGACAGCCAGGACTACACAGAGAAACCCTGTCTCGAAAAAAAAAACCAAAAAACCAAAAAAAGAAAAAAAAAAAGAAAGAAAGAAAAAGAAAACCATAATGGAGTTTCTGGGAAAGGATCATGGCAAAGAAAACTCCACATCTTTCTGGTGTGCTTAAGTGAACTTCACAAAGCAACAGGGAGATTCCTCTCCCACCTTTCCATTTCTCTGGTTTTCCTATGTCTCCCCCTTCACCTGATCAATGTTTTTATTTCTTTTCTTTTTAA
The DNA here is from genome assembly GCA_030674055.1 of Rhabdomys pumilio. Classification (NCBI taxonomy): domain Eukaryota; kingdom Metazoa; phylum Chordata; class Mammalia; order Rodentia; family Muridae; genus Rhabdomys; species Rhabdomys pumilio. The sequence goes on from JANHMN010000015.1 coordinate 64,751,538, forward strand.
TCTTCATTATATTCTCCGGGATTGGGGAGGGGGTGTTATGATGCAACTAAATACAAGTTCTTTGTTTTTAAGTAACCGAACTTGCTCCATTTAGTAAATTAGGAATTCACCAATTGAAGAAGCAATGGGTAAGTGTGTTGTGGCGCCACCTGATGGTGAGTAGGCAAAACCAAGACTCCTGTAACAGAAGTGACTTCCAGATGCATTTTTTTTTTTCTTGGAATAAAATTAAATAATATAAAGAGTAGAGGAGGGGTTAGGTGAGTAAACAGAAACTCAGGCTGTAGCAAATCCCCATATACACCTGGGATGCAGAGGCAGGCAGGTTTCTGTGAGTGTGAAACCAGCCAGGGCCACACAGCAAGACCCTCTATCAAAACAAAAATAAAACAAGACACCAACAAACTGCAAGGAATCTATAGAATTCCACTATTTTGTAAGATAATTTAAATATATAACTTTAAAACTCTTCCTGATTAATCCCAGCACTTGGGAGGCAGAGGCAGGCGGATTTCTGAGTTCGAAGCCAGCCTGGTCTACAGAGTGAGTTCTAGGACAGCCAGGGCTACACAGAGAAACCCTGTCTCGAAAACAGCCCCCCCCCCCCAAAAAAAAAACAACTCTTCCTGAGTTTGCTGGGGGGGGGGGGTAAGTCTTTAATCCTGTCCATCAGCAGGCAGATCTCGAGTTTAAGGCCAAGAAGGCTACAGAGAGAAACCCTGTTGAAAACCAACAACAGCCAAACAAAAACAAAGAAAAGGGGAGGAGAAGAGAAAAGAAGGAAAAGGAGGAGGAAGAGGAGGGAGGAGAAGGAAGATAAGGAATTTCCTGGGTGTGGTGGTGCACACCTTTAATTCAAGCACTCCAGAAACTGAGGCAAAAGAATTTTAGTGAGTTCAAGGCCAGGTCTCTATAGCAAGTTCCGGGGTGACTAGTTTCCATGATATCAGAAGATACTATGCAGGCTGCTGGGGGAATTAAAAATATCAGTGGTGTCCCTGCAACCAACACTGTGTTGACACTGTACTGACACACCAGGAAAGAGGTACCCAGTACTAGTACAGTCATGGCATGAAGGTTGTAGCAGGGTAACTAATGACATCTGGACTTAAGGACCATTCCACTGGAAGAAAATCGGGCCTAGTGTTGTAAACCTGGTCCAAAGCCTGTGGCTTGGGGCTGGAGAACTAGCTCAGTAGTTACATGCTACACTTGGAGAAGACCCTCCAGTTCCCAGCACCATGTCAAGTGTCTCACAACTCCCCACAACTCCAGCTCCAGGGCATCTTCTCCCATCTCTGGACTCGTTGGACCTGGCACACATATATACAAAATCATTCCAGCACACATGTAGTCACATAATTAAAATAAATCTTTAAGTCCATGCTAGAGAGAACCTACTGCTGTTGTTCTACTAAATGACATGTTGTCAAATGCTTCCGAAATATTTATGCTTATACCGACAGACTGGTGCTATCCAATGAGACTCTCTCTGCAGTAGTCAGTAGTTAATGCAAGACTCATAACTGGCCAAAGGGCTGAGAATAAGTCTATTGAGTGCTCATCCCGGAATGAGACATCTATGCACCCCATCCCCATCCCCACCCTCAGGCTTAGAAACATCACAGAAGAGGGAGAAGGAAGAATGTCAGAGCTGGGGAATGGGTGGCCCTGTTGTGAAGTGCTGTCCTCCAGACACCACATATCTACTGCACTTATGAACTTATTGTAACTATGGCCAAGGAAACAAGATCAGCCAACATTCCAACAGGAAGCACTGATTGGACTTAGTGATTATTATTATTATTATTATTATTATTATTGGGTTTTTTTTCGAGACAGGGTTTCTCTGTATAGCCCTGGCTGTCCTGGAACTCACTCTGTAGAACAGGCTGGCCTCGAACTCAGAAATCCACCTGCCTCTGCCTCCCAAGTGCTGGGATTAAAGGTGTGCGCCACCACTGCCCGGCTGGATTATTATTTTTTAAAAAGTAAAAATAAGGCTGGACAGTGGTGGCGCACACCTTTAATCTTAGCACTCAAGAGACAGAGGCAGGTGGATCTGAGTTCAAGGCCAGCCTGGTCTACAGATCGAGTTCTAGGACAGCCAGGGCTACACAAAGAAGCGTTGTCTCAGAAAACCAAAAATCAAGTAACTAATTAAAATTAAGGAGAGGACAGGAAGTGGGAGGGATTTATTGGAGGAGGGGCCTATTGGGGAAACTTGGGAGAAACTTGGGAGTTGTGGTTCCCAGGCAGGGATAGGAGGAGGGAGTTGGAGGTACACATCATTGGAATGTATTGTTTGCATGTATGAATTTATCAACAAACAAACACTGTGCTATTAAAAATAGTCTACAGAGTGAGTTCTAGGACAGCCACTGCTACACAAAGAAACCCTGTCTCGAAAAGAAAAAAAAAATAGTAAATTACACAGAAATTCCAAGAACCATTCCAAAGAGTTAGCAGCAAGTGGAGTCCATCCTGTAGTCATGCTGTGAGTGTGGCTTTACTTTTCTGACCTTAGAAAAGCTGTTCAGCCACTTTAGACCTCAGAATTTTCAAATGGGAATATCCACGTCACTAAGCAATGTAAGTAGGAATGTAGGGTACTAGAGGAGAGTTCGGGGGACTAGGTTTTCTTCATTTTGTATTTTTATGAATGTTGTTTTATTTTAAAACAAAAGTAGAGCCATATACAAAATTGCATACCCCTCCAGCATATTGGTAAATAGCCTATAGCTGAACTTGGGAAAGGACATGTGAAGGAGGTACTCTTTACACACACAGAGGCATCCAGAAGTCAGTCCAACTGAACCTGCCCTGTCACTAATTGGTAACCAGTGATTTCAGTGTGTCCGTTCTCACTCTTAGGATACCGTGAAGTAATCTTTCCTGTAACTATTTCAAACCTTGATGTCTGAGCAGATACAGGCATGTCATATTACTGTGTCTCACATCACATTTTTAGATTATGTTTTAATTTGTGTGTTGGATGCACTTGTGTTCTTTTTCCATTATGTGGGTCCTGGGGATTGAATTCATCAGGTTTGGCAGCTTACCTTTACCTGCTGAGCCATCTCACTAGCCGGCATTGACAGTTGTTTTAGTTACTTTTCCATGGCTGTGATATAACACCATGACCAAGGCACCTTATAGGAGGGTTTATTTAGCCTTAAGGTCCCAGCTGGGCAAGAGCACATCACCATTCTGTGGGGAAGAAGCAGGAGCAGACATGGCTGGAGCATACTGAACGTCAAATAGAAGGCAGGGAGAACAGATGAAGAGTAGGCCTTAAGCTCTCAAAGCCCACCTCAAGTGACACACTTCCTCCCTTACACCAGCCCAAGCATCCCCAAACTGCCCCACTAGCTGGGGATAATGCCTTCAAATCACACTGAGCCTGTGGGAGACGTTCTCATTTAAACCACAGTAGGAATGACGGGCTTGGGCTTTTTAAAATTGACTTTCAATAAGCAGTCATTGACTTAAGTCTAGCTCTTTTGTGTGTATACAATTTTTAAGAAAAATAATCTGATTTTTTTTGTATGTACTAATTTTTTTCATATTTTTTATTTGTTTTGTTTTGTTTTTAAAGCAATTCATACTACTAGAAGAAATGCTTACAGGGCTAGAGGGATGGATGGCTCAGCAGTTAAGAGCACTAGCTGGTTTTGTCAAGGATCCATGTTCCATTCCCAGGACCCACATGATGGCTCCCAGCCACCTGTAACTCCATTTCCAGTTCTGACACCCTCTTCTGGCCTCTGTGGGCACTGTGTACACATGTACACACACACACACACACACAGAGAGAGAGAGAGAGAGAGAGAGAGAGAGAGAGAGAGAGAGAGAGACAGAGAGAGACAGAGAGAGACAGAGAGAGACAGAGAGAGACAGAGAGACAGAGACAGAGAGACAGGGACATACTTAAAATCAATCAATCAATCAATCAATCAATCAATCAATCAATAGGATGCATGGCTGGTTGGTGAGATGGCTCAAGGGGTAAAAGGGCTTGCTGCGAAGCCTGGTGATCTGAATCTGGGCCACAGGACCCACAAGGTAGAAGAGAACTGACTCCTGAAAGCTGTCCTCCAGTCTCCTGTGCATAAAATAAAAGGCTCAGGGTCCAGTGACATGGCTCAGCAGATAAGTGTTTGGCAATGTGAGTTTGATCCCCAGAACCTATGGAAAGGTAGTGGGAAAGACCCAGCTCCTCAAAGTGTGTGTTCATGTAGGAGGGGAGAAACATCTGTGGTATGCTGCACATGTGGAGGTCAGAGAATAATTGACAAGAGTTGGTTGGGCTCAGGTCATGAAACCTAGTGACAAGTGCCTTTACACCCAGCCATTCGCTGGCCCCAGAATAAAGATGTCTGTGTGTTTTATTTTTATTATCATGGCAGCCATTTTGATCCAGCGGGCTTTCCATTTATTTGAAGCCATGGTGTCTCTTTCCTTAATGTTATTTCCAGAGTGGAAAATCCTTTTCCAAACCAGAAACCCACATACATATTGAATTATTAAAGAGGATCAACATTCACAGCCTTTAAAATCTGTCAGTACACAGCCAGTGCCAACTGCTCTGAGGCTTCGTGGAACAGGCTGCTGCTGACTTAAAGAACGAGCAGCTCTTTCTAGGGCACTCTGGGTCAGCAACCTCCTGGGCAGTTACGGACCACTTTGTCAAAATTCTTTACAAAGAATTTAAAATGCTTGACTCAAGAGTAGTATAAAAATAATCTCAGTGTTAAAGGGACAGTATCCACCCGAATCTATCCTTCCAGCTTTCCAAGAGCAGTTCTGATCAGCCAAGTTCCATCTTCCTAAGACAAAGCAAGTCACTCGAAAAGCTCACCACACACACGGACCTACAAGTGAGCATAGCAAGTTAGAAATGCACTAGACATCCTTGACTAACGCAGGATTCTGGGGCCTAAAGCTTAAAAAGCGATTTCAGATGAACCCTGTTTAAAAAACACCAGGTAGTGGTGGCACATGCCTTAATCCCAGCACTCAGGAAACAAGAGGCAAGTGGATCTCTGAGTTCAAAGCCAGCCTGATCTACAGAACCAGTTCCAAGACGGCCTGGGCTACCCAGAGAAACCCTATTTAAAAATTAAACAAAACAAAAAGAAAGAAAATCACATCTTGAGCCTTCAAACCCTATACCAATTCTCTGAGATTGAAAGCACATGCCACCCACCACAATTGGCTTAAATATTTTGGAATTATAGGCTTTCCTAAATTTTCCTAGAACTAAAATTTGGACTCTTAATGACACAACAACACTGACATGAAAGACTATAATCTCTTTATGAAAGCAACATTTTAGTAGCTGAGGAGACGGCTTGGGCAGTAGGACCTTTGCCACATAGGCATGAAGATCTGGGTCCCACCCACACCTGGCAGTAGCACCAAGCCAGTAACCTTAGGGCTGGAAAGGCGGAGACAGTAAGAAGCAGGGCTCTGGCCAGCCAACCTCAACAGCTCAGTGAGCTCCAGGTTCAGGGAGAAGCTCTATCTTAAAAACCAAGATAGAGTGCAATTAAGAAATAAACACCCAGTGTCAAACTCTGGCACATTCACACACATGGGGTGAGGGGAATCTCTCTCGGGTGGTTTTCTAAGAACAAGTATAATAAAAGTGAGAGAAAGGCAAACTCTGGCACATACACACACATGGGGGGGTCTCCCTTGGGTGGTTTTCTAAGAACAAATATAATAAAGGTAAGAGAAAGGCAGTAATGAAAGTGCTTTATCACTTGTAACCATTCCTAAATTTGCATCAAAAGAGGAGGGAGGCCACACCCTTCAAACAGACGTCCTAAACAATGGGCTTTTGCAATTCTGCACTCGGTACCTCAAAAGCTCCTGGCTCATCTTGGTGCCAAAGCTGGCCTGGGCTCGCTGGATTAACAGGAGCAATTTGCTGCATGAGTGTTGCAGGTAGCTGGGCTTGGGGAATTCTAGAAAGCAGTCTGTACTAGTTAGCATTCTGCTGCTTGGATAACACCATGACCACAGCAACTTATAGGAAGTTTATTTTGCCTTACACTTGCTACACTTGCAGGGGTTTAGAGTCCATAATGGTAGGGACAGCACAACAGCGAGCATCTGGAACAAGCTGAGCAATCACACCTTCATCCTTAAGTCAGAGCAACCAGAGTGAGTTGAAGTAGAACAAGGCTACGAACTCTCAAAACCTGCTCCAAGAGATGTACTTCCTCCAGCAAGACTGGACCACCTCCCCAAACACTGGCTGGGAACCAAGTGTTCAAATATCTGAGCCTACAGGGGACTTGGACAAACCATTACACAGCCAGAATCTTCAGCATGACATCACCTAGGTTGCATTGGACAATGCTGGGGTATCCTTCTAATTAAGGCAGAGACATCAGAATTCTGGAGATGCTTTTGGTGGCCACTGAGACCCAGCTGGGCAATGTTCTCTGACACAGGTGAACTGTCACTTGCTGGTGGTCTGCAGTAGCACCAGGTGGAGGAGTTCCAGCTCACCCAGTCTGAAGCAACTGCTTGGTGAGCTCTTCAAGGGGAATCCAGAAAACACAGAGCACTAAAGTTTATCGTCGTGCATTTTCATTCCGCACTGGATTGTCAACAATGGTATCTGAAAGCTGTGGTTCTCCTGGGCTTAGCAGTTTACACTACTTGGAAAACTAAGTGCTGTAAAGGATTGGCAAATTTATAAGCCAGTTGAACAGATGTGCATGAAAAGAACTGAAATGGTTAACCAATGAAAGCAGTCTTATCTGGATGAGGTCTAAGGTCAGCCACAGAGACTCGCCAGTCCCTGCGAACCTCCCAGACTCTTGAGGAGGCACAGGCAGGAAAAATATACCTGAGGAACAGGTCATCCCAGAGTCCCAGGCAACACAACCTTCTCTCCATGGAGCCTGGGCCTTTGAGTAATCACCAAGTCTGACATCCCCTTGCTCCTTAATCTTTTCTTTGGGTGTTTCTGGAGTCAGCTGAAGTCTGGCAGCAGTTCATAGAAGATGCTCTTCCTCTTCTCCTCCTCATCCTCCTCTTCTTCCTCCTCCTCCTCTTCTTCTTCTCCTTCTCTCCCCTCTGTGTCTGACAGCAGCTCAGAAGTCTTGCTGGAGACCCAGTATCACAGCTGCTGGTAATGAAGACCCCCAAACTTGGGAGACCCTTACTCACCAAAAATCACATGACACCATACCTGGATGCAATCAGCAGAGGTTTATTAGGGAGAGTTGGCTAGCCAAGGTCAAATTGCATTTTCATGTAGGAGCAGAATTTGACAAAAGACCAGCAACCTGAGCTTTTTATAGCACAGGGTGAGGAAAAGGGAGGAATTTTTGCGCCATTACACATGATTGGTTGCTTTACAAATTTTGAACATCAGCAGGCAAGACCTCAAGGGGTGGGGAGGGGTAACCAAGATCAGTGGAAAGCTAGCTAGTTCTTGGAACCACCCAGATGACTTGCATCTTTCTTTGTGGTCAGGAATGTGTCTTCCTGCTTTGGGCCTTCCCCACCCACAGGTGGGTTCTCTTCTCTGAGGCTTGAGGAATGTTCCTCTGACTCAGGGATAATGTCCTCCTCCCGGAATGTATCCCAGGGCAGTGAAGGCCTGAAATCTTACATTCAGTTCTGCATTCTGGAACCTGCATTCTCTTGCTCAGGTCTAGGGGTAAAGAAAAAGCCTGTATATATTTCATAAAATGGTCTTTATAATGTTTCACTCTACAGTAACATCTAGTCCTGAGCCTCTGGAAGGTGCTCCCTCTGCATGGTGACCACTGGTTTAGTTTTAGGTACATTCATTAATTGTACGGCTGCCTGTGGTTGGATGAAGCACAAGTCCTCTTCAAGGCTGGCAAATTGTATTTCTTGGCCCAGGTGGTAATTAAAAGGGTATTTTCCTAAGAGGGCCTATCAAGCTATATATTTGGTTTTGTGCAATTATCTGCGCCTGTTTCATTTTAAAACAGCAAAAATATTTTTAAAAAATACTTGACAAAAATTTGCAGAATCTGGAGCCAGTAAGATGTGTGAGTGGGAAAACAAACTCTCCACCAAGCCTGACTTCAGTTCTCTCTTTGAGACCCCCAAGGAGGGAGAGAACTGTCTCAAATTGTTCTTTGACCTCCACCTTTCTGTCTTGGCTCCTTGGCAGTCAAATGAATACCACATTCCACTCGAAGACACAAACATGTATTTAACTGTAGAATCTTTTGCTAACACAGATACTAATGGAGTTTTGTAAATGCTTCTGCACTTCCCAATAAACAGTGCAATACACATGTTGACCACTAGGGTGTGCAATTTGTCGCCCAATTGTGTCTGTGCTCATGGTGGTAAGGGAGATTGTCACTTGAATTTCTGAAATAGCTTGCTTCCATCTATCTCTTAACTGCTGGGCTCTTGGACAGGCACCATTATGCCCTGCCTGTCGGTGCTGAAGATGGAACTCTGTATGCCAGGCAAGCACTCTACCATTTCTCTTCCTTGAGTGCTTTTTCTGAGGATCTCACAAACAAAATTATCAACTATGTTTCCAGAAAAATATGTGCCTTGGCTTCCTCATGACCCTGAGGACTGTAAGGATTCCTTTGATTTCCTTTGGCAGTCTGTAAACCTGTACAGCGTACTTCATAAACTACCCTATGGCCTCATTTACCAAATGAAAACTTCTGAGATAAAGCACTCTAAAACATTTTACTCAATCTTTTAATGATATGGACAATATAACTTCAAAAGTCACCAAAATCATGTACCACTCTTGTTCAGTTACTTAAATGGCCTTTCTCTCTGCTCAAATCTGTTCTTGGGTGTGTGCAACTAACCTTTTTTTTTTTTTTTTTAAATAATCATGCCCCTCTTAAGTCCTGTACTTTTAAATCTACATTAAAACCTTTTATTTTCATTTTCTTCCTCCCTTTCTTCTTCTTTTATAAAAATAAGGTTCCTTAAAGCAAGATTTATTTATGTAATGTATACAAGTACACTGTTGCTATCTTCAGACACACCAGAAGAGAGCATCAGATCCCATTACAGATGGTTGTGAGCCAACATGTGGTTGCTGGAAATTGAACTCAGGACCTCTGAAAGGGCAGTCAGGCCTCTTAACCACTGAGCTGTCTCTCCAGCCCTTTCTTAACTTTTTTTTTTTTTTTTTTTTTTTTTAGACAGACTCCCTGTCCAGCCTAGGTTGACCTAAACCTCATTCTGTAGCCAGACTTGCCTCAATCTCAGTAATCTTTCTGCTTCATCCAACCCTGCCAATTCTGCTTGGGCCACACTGACATGTATTGCTACATAAGTAGACATACACAGAATAGAAAAAAAAAAATTCAGAGATAAACCCACACAATTTACCACTGATATTTCAAAAGATTATTTTTATGTTTATTGATGTCTTTGTGGAGGCCAGAAGAGGGTGTCAGATCCTGAGACCAGTAAGTGCTCACAGATGCTGAGTCATCTCTCTAGCCCTGGGTATCTTTTTTTTTTTTTTTTTTTAAATACTGGAGTAAAATTAGCCTCTTCAACAAATGGCACTGGGAAAACTAGAAATCCATCCACATGTAAAAGAATGGAAGTAGATTTCTATCTCTCACCAATCAATTGATGAGAGTAGATTTCTATCTCTCACCCTGTATAAAAAGTGGATCAATGGTTTGAATTAAAGGTTGAAGCTCTGAAGCTGCTAAAAGGAAAATGTAGGGAAATTGCTTCAAAACTAGAAAAAGACCTTCTGGAAAAATCTAGGCACAGAAAAAGACCTTCTGGAAAGGACATCAAAGCTAAGAAATAAGCCCAGATGACAAACTTGATCACATAAAATCAAAAGGTTTCTACAATCTGCTACACACCTTTAAATCCATGGATCTCTATGAATTCAAGGCCAGCCTGGTCTACAGAGAGAGTTCCAAGAAGGCCAAGACTACACAGAAAAACCCTGTCTCAAAAAAAGAAATGTGTCTGTGTGTGTGTGTGTGTGTGTCATCAAGGAAAGAATAAAGAATTATCATGACTACAAGGTTCAAGCATTCTAGGCTGTGAACAAGAGATCAAATCCAAGTATCTGCAGCTAGAAGGTACTCACACATGACATAATTTACTCAATGAAATTGTAACAAATTTTCTACTATATGAATATTTCTTTCTCTAGAAATATACTTAGAATCTTAAATAAACATGACTAGAAAAGAACTTCTCCACAATTCAGTATAGTCAAGATGTCAAGGACACAGAGCAAAGAAACAATATGAGAAGCTGGGGGCAGGAGGGGATATGTCAACTCAGCTACAAAGGCACAAACATAAGAGCACCAAATCTCTTATTGGCAACTCTCACATTCAGGAAAGCAGATGTATTTCAAGCCCTTTAAATAAATAACTGAATAAATAAACCCAGAGTCCAACATCTAGCAACATCACAAACCACACATGCCTGAAAATAAATAAACCCCTTTTCAAAAGAACTATAAGCAAATATATTAGCAGATGTGACTCTACAGGAAAAATTAAATATTTGAAAACTGAAAAATTCCATAAGCAAGATTACCAAAACAACTGAATGTGGAGAGCTTTTGGGGCTGCTGGGCAGGAATCCGACATTGGCCAAGGACAAGGAAACATTGGGCCATGTCAAGGAAGTAAGTTCAGGCAGGAATCCAAGTCTTAGGCTAGAACAAAGAAGTAGGCCTCAGGCATGAATATGACTGTGGGCTAGGCTCAGATATCTGTCATCCCGATGAGCTCTTAGAAACAGCAATCCTGAGAGTGATAAACTTTATTGCCTTGTTTGTTCCTTGACTCTTTGTATCTATTGTGTTGTTGGTTCCACAACCTAGAACTGACCTAAATACTTGCATGTAATTAATTAAAAGTGTTTAAAAGTGGGAATAAACAAACCTGCCTCAGGTGGATTTCTGAGTTTCAGGCCAGCCTGGTCTACAGAGTGAGTTCCAGGACAGCCAGGGCTACACAGAGAAACCCTGTCTCAAAAAACAAACAAACAAACAAACAGAAAGAAAATAATCACAACTATTATTCATCTTTGTGGCATTGAGGATGGAATCCAAGACTTCACTCATGCTAAGCACATGCTCTACTACTAAGCACCCCATTTTATTTAGGCACACAAAAGCTTAATGTTGAAGTTGATTTTTATGAAAGAAGTAGGGGTTGGCTACAGCTCAGCAGACTGTTGCCCAAAGACCTGAATTCAATTCTTACGACCCACAGTGGTAGAAATGTAGTAGGCTACTGAGCTATAGTTACATCTCATCAAAATATTCCTAAGTGCTAAATTATCTTGGGTAAAACTGGTCTCTGGACCAGCCCCAAATTCCTGTATAATGGGGCTGTGAGTTAAAGGTTAACTGCCTGAACATCAAACTGTTATCTCTCCACTTCTGAAAGCAATATTTGCTTTCTGTATATGTCACAATTGCATTTTTTGCCCTTAAAAAAAAAAAATCAAACCAACTGGAGTTCCACAATACTCTCCAATAATCTGCTTGGAGCAGTCCTGCTCGAGGTTAATAAAGACTCCAACTTATTCAGGGCTTTTGGGAGCTGTTCTCTTCAGATACCCTATTACAGAAGGACCCTTGCAAGTTATCTTCTGATCTCCACACCTAAACTGTAGAACACACCCACACATATAAAGGTAATAAAAAGATTAAAATACAAAGTAACATTTGAAAGAGTGCTCAATTATACTGGTAATAGGGAAGTTTAAAGCAGTAAGACCCCATTTTGCTTCCATCAGATTCAGAAACTGTCAAACATTATAAAAGGTGGTTCTAAAAAGCAGTGAGAAAAGTCACACATAGGAATCACAGGGGCAACATTTTTGAGAGGACAATTACCAGGACCTAACAAAATGTTAACATGGCCAAGGCTTTTGAGCCAGCTTCCTCATCTAGAAATCTGTTCTACAGAAAATCCTTAGTGTATGCTCAAAGATGTTCACTGAAGCTTTGTGGTTTTGGATTAGTAGAAAAATGTGCAGCTTTCTAAAGAAATGTCATACAGCAGCAAAAAGGTTAAGGGGTCACTATGCAACCAGAAATAAATCTCCACGCACGTCAAGAAAAACAAGAGGTAGAGGGGTTGGAGATTTAGCTCAGTGGTAGAGTGCTTGCCTAGCAATAGCAGGCCCTGGGTTCAGTCAGCTCTAAAAAAAAGGCCAAACAAGAGGTGGTAGAAACAGAGTGCTGCTGGTGCCGTGGGCCCACTTTGGTCATATCGAGTTAATGTAAAAAAGAAAAATGATAGATTGGAGGCTATAGTTTTCTATAGTTTTTACTCCATATATTCTGGTAGGTTTTAAATTTTTGTTTATGTATTAACAGTTTTGAGTATCAAATCAAAACAAAGCCTTGGGTAGACTTGGCAAGCATTCTTCATCCACTGAGCTATACCTCCAAACCCTCCATTGTTATTATTTATCAAGTTTTTTGAGACTGAGCCTCACTTTGTAGCTGGCCTTGAAGTCACAAGAAACCTACTCTTTCAACCTGAATGATGGGCTTTTAGATAAGAGCCAACACACCTGCATTTAATGTTATTTTAAAGGATGGCAAAATGTAGTTGCATAGTTTTAATTAAGAAAAAGAAAAAGAGTTTGGAAAAACACAAGGAACTGTTAACTCCTTTGTTGACTATAGTTCCTAGGAGGGGAAAGCCACACAGCCACTCAGCCCAACCCTGAGTTAAAATTTCTACAAGGCAGATTCTACTGTGAGAGTAGAGACCTGGAATGCTGCAGGCAGGCCTGGAGCTAAATTATCTTAGGCTATCCTTAGCCTCCTTAATAGCCATTCATTGCCCACTTCTATGTAGAGCTTAGCATCTATCCTTGTGACTGTCCTTCCGGAATGTACAAACAGAACACTAATTTCCACCTATCCCAAAGACTAAGAATGTCATCAAATGAAATCTAAGGCTAATAGCCAGACATTCCATAAGCTGAAGTATGTTATCTCTTTTGTTACCATATAAAGTTCATAAAACTGTAACAGTTTTACGTTGAAGATGGTTTGGGGGCAGGCTCAATTCCGTACTTGGGTCATGATCACTCACTTTTTACTACAGAATAAACTCTATTCCTTTCAAAGTGAAACTGATTTTCTCATCCACACTTTCAGGGAGAAGGGGCAACAATGAACTTGTTACTTTTCACTATTAACTATTAAAAGAAAAAACTAAAAAATATTCCATTTTCGTTAAATTAAGAAACTTTAGCGAATCCACTAGGACAATTTTTCCAACAAGTGAAATAGACTCCAACTCAGTATACTCTAGCAACGTCTCAGTCACAAATAAAATGGAAACATTATTTCCTCGGTACTTTTCCCATTACGTCCCTTATACAGCAATTAAGAATGCAAAAGAATTCCTTTCTCCTTTATGGAATATTACTACCTTAAATATTACTTCCAGATATGAATTCAAAGCCTGGCTAGCCAAAAATTTCAGCAGAGCATCCCAAACTGTCAAGATAACAAACAGTTCCTTTTCTAGTCCTAGTAATATTAGAGCATTACACACTTTGTATTTGTTCAGTTTCCTTTTTAAAAAAAAAATACCACGCATAAAGAGAAATATAAATCACTTTTAACCCCTGGGATTGGCGGAGAGCAGTTAATGAGCATGACAGTAAGCAGTCAGCATGGTAGTTAAGATGAGACCCTCCCAGCTAGCACTATCGGTAAGGAGTGTGCAGCACGCTACACTAAAGGCAGCATGACTCTGCACAATGACAGGCCTGGACATTTTCCGGGGAAGGGCCCTTTGGAACGGAAAAGGCCAAATCCGGAAATAGAGGTAAACAAAGAAAGGCGAAGGACCCGATCCAGGATATTAAACTGAAAGCGGAGTCGCCACCGCCTGCTGAACTGGCTGATACTTGGCACAAGCGACACACAGGTTCTGGGCTCCTTCCCGCCATGTCACCGTCGCGTCACCCGACGGCCCGCGTCCCGAAGGGAAGGCACTTGCGGCCTGACGCATGCCCCTTAGGTAGCGGCCGCCTCCATTTTGTCCTGAGTCTCCTCCACGCGAGCAGCGTGCTATTTTTAACCTTCTTAATCTGAGGGCTGGAGGGGGTGCGGCGTGGGCATGCCGGGCGCTCGGAGGCGGCCGCGAGGGACTGAGGCTGGTTGGGGGTGCGGGAGGTTGACAAGGTCACCAAAACCAGGACAAAGGACGCGTAGGGGACGAGGCCCGAGGAAACAGCGCCAGGCGACTTCCGGCAGTGCGGGGGCCGTCAAGCCCGGACTCCCGCCCTCTCAGAGGACAAAGCAGCGCCGGACGCGCGGCCCCGGCTCCGCCCTCGGCGCGCACCCGGCACGGGAACGCGCACAACGGTTGGAAATGGCGGTTAAGGAGGAGGAGGGGCCGAGGGAACCGAGTTTCTCGGTGCTCCTTGTCTCGGGGCGCCCCGCCTACGAAACGGGAGCCGCTGGCGCTTCTCTAGGTTGCCACCTCTGGCGTTCCATTCTTGATGGTCGGTTGTGGGGTTGGAAAATACTGTGGCCGGTTCCACGGAACAAAGGAAGGAGCCAGGGCAGACTTGGGACAGCCCAGGAACGCTTCCTAAGATGGCGGCCGCCGCGCGGGAGGGTGGGCGGAGCCCGAATTGCTTCCGTCGCGGGCCTGGGCGGGGCAATGGAGACGACTGGCACTCATGGCTGCCGCCCGGGAACCCCAGGAAACAGAGAAAAAGGTAATGTTCGCCGTGGGGCACGCGGAGGGGAAGGTGCGCAGGAGGGCGACCCGGTTTCCTAGACCTATCCCCATAACGGCGAGGTGTATCAGTGATCTAGTCCTCATAGCCAAGATGTGTCTAAATTGCCGGTTAACTAGCGAAGAGCAGGCGGACAGGATCAGAAAACGGCGACTGATCCAAACCCCAGCACTGCGTTGTACTTAACTTGGTAGAAAGGGCTAATGGAGGGGTCATGAGTAATCTGTGCACTTAAAAGGCTGAGGCGGGGGTAGAGTTCTGGGCCAGCAAGTGTGTCAGTCCGTTTCTTTGCACAGCACACGAGAGCACACTCACGGGTAAGGTAGATTTGCTAATTCAATGTGAGTACTGCAGTTTAGCCACTATTATCAAAAAACACAAAAGTATCCGCTCTCCATGAAGCCGACATCCTACTGGGGCAATGGAATAGTCTTAATTTCATCCATTTAAGCTAGTCGAGATAAAACTGTTAAGTTTCTTTGCCTGATAGAATTGGCTACAGAAAGGTGTTCCCTGAATGGAGACTAATAAGCCATGGTTAAGTGTCTAAAAGATGTCATCAGATGCATTCTTGTTAAACAGAACTAAAGCACTACTGATTAAATGAAAACTTAGTAGCACAAGTAAGGTCAAATGTGGTGGTTTGCTTCATATTTCATCTAGACTTGCTGAAACAGCTGCATAGTAGATTTGACAAAAAGACTCGAGTTCTGCTCTGAAAAATAAGGCCATTAAGATTTGGGGTGGGGTTCACCTTTAAACCAGCTCTTAGGAGGCTGAATCTTAGGAGATGGATCTGAATTAGAGACCACTTTTGTCTACTGAGTTCCAGGAAAGACAGGGCTACAAAGAAAACCTGTCTCAGGAAAAAAAAAAAAAAAAAAAGTAAGATTTTGGAAGCAAAAGAAACTTACTATTAATTAAGTCTTACAAACAGGGAGTCGAATAAATGGCATTCAGCCGAAAAACCACGAGCAAGAAAAGTTAAATCCATAAAAGGAGGGGACACTGCCACTGCCAAATCCCCAGGCCAGTGGAATTATCAAGAGACATTTACTGTAAATCATACCAAATGCTCTTTCTTCTGTGTCCCATTGTTGAAATTCCTGGCGAGATGAAATCTAAGTACCTAAACAGTGGCCATGAGCATGTGGGCATTAAGTTGATGCTTAAGGAGCATCTTAGCATGAAAGGAACAGAAAAGTGGTAGTTTGGATAGCAATTATCTGGTATTGGGAGTCAGGGTAAAGGTGTTTACTATACAACCGCCGTTCAATCCTCCAGAACATAGGTACAGGGCAGACCAGACCTATGACCTACACAACTTAAAATCCTTTGGAACAAAATAGTCCTCTAGGAGGGAAGACTGATGGGGAACTTGCCAGAGGTGCCTTGAAAGGTTTAATGTCAGCCAGGTCACCTTTTGCAATGACACATTTAATGGGCCCCAAAGTTCTATCTCTGTTCTGTATTAAATGGTAGACACCTAGCTAATTTGTGTCCTGGCGTTCTCTGGAACTGGAATCACAGTATCACTATGTAGGAGATAGGGTAGCCAGCCCAGACTGCTTTGGAAGCATCCAAGCTGTAGTGATCATTTCATAAGGAACCCAATTTTGGGACAACTGTTTCACTAAGTCCTTAACACCGTAAGTCCCTTTAATATCCTATCTTGTGGCAGAATTTGCCCATGGACTGGATGCTAATAGGTCATAGGAAGTCATTTCTAGGAATGGTGCCTTTGTCTCCAAGGTAGTTCCCAAGTAGGTGAGCTTGACGGCAATTACAACCCACAATGACTGAAAACCACGGGCTGTATTGAGCCATTCAAAAGTTGTGTGCGTGATACAAGCAAGAGAAACAAGTCATCTGGGAAAGAACAGTTTTACTTTAATGAGAGCCAAGTTACATGTTATTTTCAAGCATATCCTTGAACTAAGAGGAAGTGCAGTTCTACCCTATCTGACATGCCTTTTGCTGCATTCCCCACCATCTGCATTCTCCATCTCTTATGCAATCATCCTCTAGCTGCATTGAGTGGCATTGTAGAAACATTTATGTGTTTTCCAAGGCTGGGATCCAATAGAGGATGGCTTCTTTTCACACATGCTAAGTTACAAAGTTGTGTGTAGTCTTGCTTCTCAGACTTTCGAAGCTCAAACTGACCTCCAATTCACAGCAATCTTCTTGCTGTGCTTTCCTGATTGCTGGGATTGCATTAGTCACAAACCACCAGATGTGTCTAAGACATGAACAGAATGTGAAAATAAAGTGTTTTGACCACCATCTCTGAACCAGTGCTGAGTGCCATGTCCTTGGAAGACTGGTCACTTCATGCTAAAGGTTAATTATTACTATGTTTACTACATTCCAATGCTAGAGTAAATAAATCCCAAAGGGGCGGAGCAGAACACACACTTAAGTTAGCTGACTGGGAATTCAAAATTGAATGGGGATCCATGTTGTAATCTTCAACTATTTTCTTGTTCAGGCTAGGTTCTTTTTCATTTTATCCTAGCCCTTCAAGCTCCTAGGTATTTTAGATGTTGAGAACACTCCATGTGCTCGGGAATCTATACTCTACGGCTCACTAGGATCTATTGTGACTGGACTTGGACATTTCTTGGTGACCAGTGAGTATTTTTTTTTAATTAAAACATGTTTATTATAATTTGTTTTCTATGCTAACCATGCTTTTTTCCATCCAATAGGTAGAATTAGAAGATCATGTGACATTGGAGTAGGAGGATTTATCCTGGTGACTTTAGGATGCTGGTATGTCAGGATAAGTAACCACCACTCAATAAATATGGATGTGTAACACACACTTGAGACAGGGCCTCTGTGAGCTAGTGCTAGGATTAAAGGTATGAGCCACTAGTTTTGTTTGCTATAAACCTGTCCGGAATATGGCAGTACATAAACCCATTATTATCCATGGAATGTTTGACAGATAGTGGCAGAATTCCACTAAAAAGTTAAGTTTTGAGTAAATAAAGTAAGTCAGACCCAAGAGATTCCTATAAGATTGTACAGTTGTACAGGTACAAGTATTCTAAGGAGACAGAAGTTTGTATTTTATGTAGTTATTCTGACATTAATTTATTTAAGTTTAGTATTGGGATAGTGCTCTTTATAAATAAGCATTTTGGAAATCTGTAAATCTAAAATTCCTTAGGTTGTTCATATAGGGACTCGTAGCTTACTCATTTTCTTTCTTACAAGGTTCCACTGTAGGTATAACTTTGCTAAGCAGAGGATCCAGGAAAGAATTGCCAGAGAAGGAATAAAAAATAAGATTTTATATGAAAGCACCCACCTTGATCCTGAAAGAAAAATGAAGAGCAATAACAGCAGCTGAGCAACTTCATTCAGCTTTCAAACCCAACAGAGCTGCTCCTTGTCAATCAACCATAAATTAAAAACTCCCAAGTGTGGACTGTATTTGTGTTATTTACATATGAAACCCTTTTGTTCTTCACTGCTGTACATTATGTTTGTTAGAACTATCATGCCAAAAAACATGGAGTATAAAATAAAACCTTCCTAAAATGTCAGCTTCATTATCTGTATACAAAAAAAGCGCCATCAGACAAATGGAGAAATTACACCTGAGCAAGAATATATATCCATTACTGGCCCTAGGACTTTGTGTCAAGAGGAGCCAAAGGAAGAGACTATTTATTTTGTTCTTCATTGCTTTCCTTTTGATCACCGTGAAGGCCAGGGTGCAGAGACTTGTGTAAACTATCAGTCTATTATGGACACTGAGGTTTTTCATCTGGTAGCAGCCCCAATATTTAGTCATTGATAAACTTGAGTTTATAGTAGGTTTATGGTTAAATGGCCAATCTAGTATCCTAACAAACTGTGGACAATGTACTTATGCTGTCAGCCTTATCACTATGAAAAACCAGAGGTTTGAATTCCTTCCAGCTTTACATTGCAGTTATATCTTACCATGAAAGAGACCTCTCTTGGCTGGTAACATCTTCACTACTTACCAAGTTCACTTTCACAGCAACACAACTGGATAAAGAGAGTCACAAAGCATTTAGTTTCCTTTACTTGCTTGGAATATGCCGTTTTTAAAATTTATATATAGTATTACATGTGTGAACTACTATGTTCAACTTAATTCAACCTAATTTCATCCCATCCTAATTAAGCTGAGCCTCTTGCACAGCAGAAATCTTTGCTAACTTTACATTTTCCTTAGAAATGTCTAGGTGTTCTATCTTCTGTAATAAGTGACACTTTTCACTGGTCAGACCTTATGCAACACACACCCCATGTTTCTCAAAAGGTCAGGCACAACTTAGTTCCCAAATTCTAAGACAAAAATATGCCCACCACAACCCAAACTTTAACACTGAAATTTTAAAATTCAACCTACCTTCTATGCTCTCTGTGTATACTGCTTCCTTCATTGTCCTGATAATCCCGAAATGTCATACTAGGTGATATAGCAGTAGGTACCAGCCAAAAAGCTGATTAAAATAGAATTGCAGTGTTAGTAGTTTTGAAGTTTTGGGGTAGCTTATCTACCATTCCTAGGCTGTAATTCCTTCCTCCCCCAACCCCTCCCTCTTTGATTCCTTGGTTTTCCATCTCAGTATAAGGACCACAGGGAGGATTTAACAGGAAGAACATTTTTTCTGGACTTGTGACTTATTGACTGAGTTTGGCAACAATAAATCTCAACTATGCTAAAACCAGTATTTGATTTGCAAGCATCCTTTTAGTCTACGTACCTCTAACTCCATCGGTGGTTTCCCTTTGCTTCGATTATATAATGCGGAGGTCTATATAATAAATTCAGGACTCCTGTTTATGCACTTTTCAGCAAAGAGCTAAGGATCAAATAGGGTTTGAATCCTTCTATTCCTAGATAAAAATCTGACAGGTGCCAACGCACCCCTTTAAAAGTCATGTTAAATATATACTATTCTCTGGGTACGCAGACCTTAGTAAATAGGAAAATTAAACAATTTCTGTAATTCTGACTTGTAACAGTCCTTTAAAATCAAATTTGAAGCAGGTTAATGTTCTAGTTATTATATCAGCTCAGTATAATAGCCAAAATCCACGACCACCCAATACTGGTACTGTGTACATATTATGTAAAGTTCAATTTAGTATTTTTTAAACTTTGAGAGCAAAGCTGTTATAGCAAGGAAAAATTAGGATATTTTTCAATGTACTACAGTTTAAAGTTTATAGTACAAGCACTACTAGGTAAAAAAATTGCATTTCCACTTAGGCCAGACTTTAACACTGTCTTTGCTCTACCCTTCCAGTTTTTCTAATGAAGACATTGACTAAAATTAAATGTTAAAACATTTCTAAATGTAACAAAGCTGTCTCTAACTGTTTCTGGCACACCCCTTAAGAGGAATAATCTGCATGTACTGTAAAGATATTCCCTAGCAAATGCTTCATGAAAACAAGACATGGTTTGTCACTGAAACTTAAAGCACAGTTAATAGGTTTTCTACAAGTTTTTCTCAATGAACAATGCTTATGAACCTTTGGCTGCCTACTCATTGAAAGCCATTAGGTTGCCTTTTGAGAATACAGCTATTTTTACTGCACAAACCCAAATAACTGTTTTATCACTGAAACTGAAAACAAGTCCTCTCATGGACTTCACTTAGATGTTAATCTAGCTTATGTTTTACAATAACAAATCTGAGGGTGGCATAACCAAAGCTCACACCAAGTTTCCCATAACTTCAGCATCTGAGTTTCTTCATCTGATTTTTGAACTTCTAAAAATGTATTCACTACTCAGAAGACCACACAGCCTGGTCAAGACAGGAAAAAAACTTGGTAAATAAGGGCAGAAAAGTGTCCTAAATAAAGGTCACTGTTTTGCAATAAATAAGCCTCTGAGGGTAAAAGTCTTTAAAGTATAGAGTTGGTTAAAGTCTTTACACTTCACTTCTAATATACAAAGGGTAAGTTAGAACATCCTTCAGAGGATGTTATCTCTCCTGTCCATTTGGTTGCCAATATAAGATGGTCCTGGAAACCTAGCATAATTGGTAAACATACAAGCAGCAATTAATTTGAATACCTATTAGAATCACTGGAACATTTAGTTGGGCCCCTTTTACTCTTCACACAGCACATTCACATGGACAGACTAAGAAAAAGGAGATGAAATTTAAATCAACACATTGTTTTTATTTCTAAGCTAACAAGAATATGAAGTATGCTGGAACCCTTGAATGCTTATCACTTGTCCTTGACTCTCCCAAATCAGTAGCTCGCAAACTGGAAGCATTTAGGTAAGTTTTTAATACCTCAATCCCCAAATGTTGATTTGACTTCAACTTTTTGGCCAGTATCAACTTCTTCAAATAAGTGTTATTGTTAAAGTGTTGAATTTTTAAGGGGGTAAACTTTTTTCTACAGTCTCATTCAAAGAATCTAAGGGAAAAGGTTATTAACTAATAACCCAACAGCAGTTCAGCTGTTATTTCAGTCTTAAACCCAAGTAGATTTCATAACTTATATTAGTTGATACAGCATTATGCCATTGCCATACAAGGTGTTCAGTTGTTCAAAGAAATGCCTGGAACCTCCTAGGTTTTTACAGAATACACAGTACCCTAAACTGTCATTAGCACTAAGCACAGTAAGTTCCTTATATGCATGTCCAGCTATGCTAAAAAAGCAAACCTTGGCATTCCCTTCCCTTGGTTCAATTTTGTCGTAAAGATAGCTGCTTCTTTCCCAAGGTTGTATTTAGGCACATAGGTGACTGTAAACTAACGTCCTGGTAACAAATACATTACTGGCCTATCACTATCTTCAACAAATACTAGCCTACCAGCACTATGTTTGCAAGATGTTTCATTTTCTAAGTAATCAGTTTTGCCTTCTGAATTCCACCTTACAAAATTAAGTGAAATTCTAGGGCATTTCAATATTGAATCTCCTGTATTTTTATGCAATGGGGAAAGATATCAATATCACTCCTAAGTTCTTACTTTCAACCTGCTATTTGGCATCATGAGACCCATGAATTTGCAAATAAAGTAGCATACACTTAAGGATTTCTGATTCTACTATTCTATACCAATGCTGCATATTCCTGTCAATAAGCAATACAGCTCATCATTTTCAAATTTCCAAGGGCTTTGGAAAAAAAGGTTAGTTAGTGGCAAGGAATAATGAAAGATCACTCCAACATCAGTCAACTAGACATATGTACCCACACCAAGTACCAATAGTCAGCAAAAACAAAAACCCTACGGACTAACACCCATCTTGGAATTATTTGAAGCATGCCTTGCCTTGTATCTACTGTATTTGCTCAAATGCAAAGCTAAAAATCATATAAGGAAAAGGCTCCCCCAGAAGAGCAAGTTTTGAGTGTTTTAGATAAGCCACAAGATTGTGGCTTATGCTAACTTATTCAAGTGACCTTGAGTCAAGCTAGGCCCTCAATGCATCTATCATCTTGGTCTTAGACATCTTGGCTTACAGCCTAGCAGCTACAAAACATTACTTCCCATACCCAGGCACCAGAACATTTAATATAGAGAAGGAAAAAAAAATTTACAAAGTTTATCCAAAAATAGCTTTAGGTAAAGTATTGTTGCCAATCTTAGGGAAAACCTAAGAATAAATGCTGGAGTGTGATTATCTGCTACAAATTTTTGTCCACTTTAATAAAAAATATTTATGTAAAAAGAAAAAATTAGTTTTAAGCTTATTCTATATTTTTTTTAAAAATCAATTGTATTCACATTGATGTACACAGAACTAGGTTTTCACACCCAAGTGCATACTACCTAAAACACCATTAAAATATTTGTGCAGTGTAGTCTATAGACTTGTAAATCACATTAGTGAGAAAGCCTTTTTCTTTGCTGTTAATCTCCACTATTTCCCCAGTAATCATTGTTCACCGACTCCATCACCTCTTGGGTACTGATGCTGAGCAAGTGCTCTACCACTGATCTACAATGGCAGCCTTCCCCAGCGTTGGCTCTGCTGGTACTACAATTAGAGAGAACCTCACAATGTAGAATGCAGCCCAAGCTGCCCTCCAGCTTGCATTTTTGTCCCTCTGTAGACTGACTAGATACAGGCTTGTACTGTCATGCCCAGCTTGAATGTCTTGAATAAAAAACAATCTCCAGTAAGTTTTCTCTAGCCAGTGTTTCAAAGCAATGCTGTACTTGTTCAGTTTGCTTACTGCTGGGCATAATTAAATCAATTCTTTCCTTCAGGTCTGATTCTATCTATATTTGGGATTTCTTAATAACTTAAGTCACCCCCCCCACCTTTGTATGGATTCCCTTTTTATTAACTTATTAAAGAAAA
Source organism: Rhabdomys pumilio (assembly GCA_030674055.1). NCBI lineage: Eukaryota > Metazoa > Chordata > Mammalia > Rodentia > Muridae > Rhabdomys > Rhabdomys pumilio. The sequence continues at coordinate 64,774,635 of JANHMN010000015.1, forward strand.
TTTACATGCATGGATGTAACTAGTGAGATCACTTCAGAAAGCAATCCCCCCCCCCAATTATTTGGGCAATACATATATATATCATGTTCTACTTTGTTATTTGACCCTTTTTTGTTATCATTGAGTCTCTAGTACTAGGTCTATACAAGATTTTTGAAAGGCACAGATTAAAATATTAGGGTCAACACTGATCGCAAGTTTGAATTGTTCCCCAGAGTTTGGCATATATAATCCTAATGTATAAACGGCAGATAACTCATTTCAATGGTTTGTAGCACTCAACTTAGCCAAGATACTACTTTGTCTGTCTGCAGAAACTAGCCTGTAGCAATTCCTAGAGTGTAATATATTATTTTTTTAAAAACCCGATTTAAAACAAAGTACTACAGCAATCAATAGTACAGGAAAATCTGAACTTACCAGAAACAGGCTAACAACACTAACATACTAGACTAAATTCTAATTTTAGTTCTACAGTTTGACTCCTGATTCCTCACTTCACATAGTGAGGCTCCTTTACAATATTTAAGTGTTCTGTGCAAACCCAATAAAATTACAATTAGGGGATCTAATTTTATCACATAGCTAGTTAAGTTAGCAGCATTGTGTAGTAGTGAAATCAATGACTGGCTTGCATGATGGCTTCTAAAAGCATCTGTTCCCAAAGTTTCATGTATCATATATGTATATTATCAGGTGAGGACAGCCATTCACAATTCATAAACATGATCAACTGTGCATTAACTTCTCCCAGCCAGTACCTTTGCCCCTCATAAATGTTAAAAACAGTCTTGGGGGGAGGGAAGAATTCAACTTTATATTATAAATCAATCAGTATACATTTAAGTTTTTAAAACCTAAATGTTCTAAAGTACAGAGTAAAGAATAAGCTGTCCAGAAAGCACACACTTAAAATTTCTCCTCTTGGGAGTCATAATATATAAAGGGATTTAGACCATGATGGCGAGAATCCCAAACAAGAGTAAAATGAATTTTTTATTGCAAACAAACGTCTAAATTAAATTCTCCACCCACTTTCTTTAGAAAGAAAAAGGAATCAGCAGGCTAAGGAGATACCCATTCAAGAACTGACATGATTAAAAATTAAGATATAAATGGGTGACTCACAATTTCATTAGCTTACAAAGATGGTGGAGTTAACTACTACAAGCACACTAGTAATACAGTATTTTGTGGGAGAAGGGCATACAGACATAGCTAACTTCATATAGATCCCATTAGACAACTGGATTTACAACAAGTTTTTTAATAAGAAATGGGCAAAGCCAGCTTTCTTTTCAGAATCAAAATGCAGAACAAATGGAAAAATTTGTGGTTTAACCTTCACAAGTTTGAGCCTCCACATATAATGCAACCAAGTTTACATTTTTAAACAGCCCTTCTACATACACTCCATCTTCTCAATTTTGGTTCCAAATTTTATCTTCATTCCCGATTATGCCAATTCCATTGCTAAACAGAAAAAAAAATCGCCTTCCCATTTTTTGTCTGAGATTACCCCTCCACTATTACCTGGCAGTCTAGAGAGGATGGAGTGTATTATGAGCAGTACAGAATCTTAATGAAATTCATGAGGACAGCTTAGTCCTTCCATGAATCTGGTTGCTAACATTGCTATTTTATTGTGACAATGACTCCCGACTGTTATTCTCTGTGAGAAATGGGGGAGTAAATGCTTAATAAAAGACACCAGGTACAAAGCAACATTTTACTTTTGTTGTGATAAAAAAAAAAGTCACATTTTACAAATAAAATGTAGAACCCTGAAATACTGACACATTCTCTTATCGTGCACAATGCTGAGGTTCTCTTACGATTCACTTTAAAACTGCAATTAAAAATGTACAAAAAAGAAAAGAAAAAAAAATCAACCCACAAAGCTTCTAAAAAAGGAACCCGCAGGCACTTCCTCTTGTGGAATGTTTAAAAAGTTAGCCTACTAAAGAAAACAGTCGACTTCTTGTGAAGGTTTTGGAGAAATATGTATCAGTTCGTTTTATTTGGGTATTCAATAATATCCTTGGTGATAATGCTGACTCCATGGCTTCTGACCCCAGAATTGCTGTAAGAGAAAATTTTGTTTTTAAAGAAAAAACATCAATAAGCCACTCATATTGTTTTTAGGAAATGACAATGATCTAATTCAGAGTAATTGCTGGAAACAAATTTATCACACTTAATTTCTACATCAGACCAGAGACTTAATTTTAATTTACCAATTACCCATATTATTTACCAATACATATTACAAAAGGAAACACAAGACTTAGGGTTAGTTTATATAATTAAAACAATCATATGTATTAAATATTTATCTAAAAACTGTTAAAATCCAGCCTATCCATGGTTACAGTAACAATAACACAGTAACAATTTATAGATACCTTGTCCTATTAATGTATAAAACTCTTTAATCCCTAGGTTAAGAACTTCCATCTGAATCTTGTAAACATAACACTATAACGTATATAACCATTTAAGAAACTACTTACACCCTGCTGCCACTGGTTGTAGCCCTGAGATTGGTTTTTGTAGCCACGATTATTTCCTCGTCCTCTGAAATTCTATGAAAATTAAAAAAAAAAAAAAAAATCTCTAAGAACTCTGAAGCAGTGGTTGTCTACTTTTTAGGGAGGGGCAAGCAGAAACCCTTATAACCCATGCTCACTCACTGCTGTTACTAGTTTGTGACCTGAAAAGCAAAGTCTAATAACTAAATTGTTTCACAACTATGTCAAAACCTCCAGTTAAGACTCCCAACATCCATTCATCTACATTTCAGGGCAAATTAGTCAATACCTGGTTATAGTTCCCTCTGTTGGGCATTCCACCTCTGTTGTAATTTCCTCTGTTTGAGTAACCACCTCGGCCAGGAAAAACAGGGCCACGCGGGTATGGATAGCCAATTCCACCACTTCCGCCACCACCACCTCTCTGTGGCATGTTGCCTCTCCTATTATATCCACCACGATTCCCAGGAGCTAAATGCAAGAAGGGTTTAGTTTAGCCCTGTCACACACTAAGAGTTCATTCAGTTATATTGTTAATGAGAAGTAGGCAATGCCCAGTTAAGTATACTTAATATACTTCTCTCACTGTGTACCAGTTAAACATGGCAGCATAATTATCCAACTTCCTATTATAATTAACTATTATAACTAAATAAACTCAGCTAAGTATCAAATTTAAAATAACAGGCAAAATTAACTTGCCTCCTCCTCTGAAATTGCCACCTCGCATATTGAATCCTCCGCGTCCTCTATGGCCACCTCCTCTGTTGAACTGGTTCTTGCCACTCTTATTTTTATTGCTTTTCTTTGAGCCAGTGTTTTGCTTCTTTTCCGGTGGCAATGCCTTTTTGCTTTCTTCTTTATATTGCTCCAAAAGCTTTTGGGCTTCCTCCTTCTGAAGTTCAACATAGGTTATTTCATCAAAGCATTCTGCAACCTCTGGAAGGGTGAAGTTTCCTACAGGGAATCAAATCAAATCAAATTATGTAAATTCTATAAACTTTAATTATCTAAGTATCCTTAATTCTTTCCACTCTCACAATCATGGCTTCATCAAATTCTTTGTAGACTAACCATACACACGTTTATTTACCAGATTAAGCTTAGTATATTATCCCTAAACGTGGGGAAGACATTCTCAAGGTATAAATCACCAAACTGGACTTAGGACAGTAAAAATAAAATGAATTCCCTGCCTTTCATCTTGAGGACAGCATGTTCTGGTAGGTCTTTTCCCTCTACTTCTGCTTTCTTCTGTGTCCTCTGTTTATAGTCTTCATCTTTTGGGCAAACTACAACAGCTTTCCGCTGGAAGCCTGCAAACAGGCACATTTTTCTCCTCTGGGCAGCAGCAGACACATTTGTCTTAAGAGGAAAACAAAGACATTAATCTTACACCTTAACAATTATCAGTTAATTTCTCTCTACTTTAAAGCTACTGCTTACCTGATCCAGAATAAAATTCCGCTTCTTTCTGGCAGCAATCTCAATAAACTTGCCAAGACACTGTGGGGCTCTCTGCAACAGTGTGTTCAGTTTTCCAGTATCTGCCATTTGCTTCTTAAAACCTGCCACCTACCAAAATATTGTGAAAAGCTTAGAATTACAGGAACCAGGCATCATTTTTTAAATATTCCAATAGTTAAAGCTACCAAAAAAAGTAGCTTTATATGACACTGCTGTTAATGACTTATGGAAAAGCAGTCACTAGAAGATAAAAAAACTTAAGTACTTCCATTTTGTTTTAGTCAAAATCATTTCCTCTAAGATACTAATAACAAATGAAGACACAAGCCAACATTAACCTAGTATACTTTCTGAGCCCATTTATTTGTCACAGCGCTGAAGATTAAAACCAGGCTATAGTGTTGTGCTAGTCCAGTGCCCTCCCTTTGGCCACCTCCCCACTTTTCTCCACACTTTAATCTCAATACTTACCATCATTTTGTCCATAATGGTATTTGTTCCAAGAATGTTGTATTTCCCAGGGTTTTCAGCTGCATGCTTAGTAACCCAGGTAGTTTTTCCAGCTCCTGGCAAGCCAATCATCATTACAACCTACAGTGAGAAAAGGAAATGCTTTATCATTACTTTATCTCAGCAGTATTAGCAATTCTATAATCTACTCAGCATTTACCCTTCCTCAATGCCACCTGCAACACACAATCTGCACCATTACACAATAAACTTACTTCACAATCCTTCTTCTCTTCAGGTCCTTTTGGTCCTCTGACTCGGTCCTCTAAGGGGACATTTTGGATAAAAGTACAGTCTTCAGGTATTGGAAAGTATGGCTTTTCCTTTTGACCAAAATTAAACTCAACTGCGCAGTTATGGCAGAGAACATGTGGGAATAGTGGCCGGTCAGCAAGAACTTCCTTACTGATCTTAAAGGCAACACCAAGATCTTGTCCGTTCTTTGCATAAGAGAGTTCAACTTCATCAGTTTCAAAGTTCTGTTGAATAGAATTTTTAAAAATTAGTTTTAAACTATTTACCTGTAAGGTCTCTAAACTCATGAAGACAAACGTTAAAAGGTTAATTGCTAAGAACTAATGGTTATAAACAACAAATCCAAGAATCTGGAATTAGCTACATTTTTTGGGCTGATCTTTTCTTCTTTCAAAATGTGTTAGTGATCCTTCAAACAACAGTCTTTTATTTTCCCAGTTTCAACCGCCTTTTTGTGTGTGGCCAAAGTTCCATGTCAGGCAACTTACTGTCACTAAAGCATGAGGCTTTGGCTCGACTGGCTGCTGCTTCTTCCCTCCCACATGAATCTAAGACTTTACATTGGGGCCTGGAGAGATAGCTCAGTGGTTAAGAGCACTAACAGCTCTTTCAGAGGTCCTGAGGTCAATTTCCAGCAATCACATGGTGGCTCATAACCAACTTTAATGAGATCTAATGCCTTCTTCTGGTGTGTCTGAAGATTGCTGGAGTACTCATATAAATAAAATAAATCTTTAAAAGACCTTATGTTGGTGTATGTTTTTCAAAGTCAGGTCCTCACACCACAAATTCAAGCACTGGGCCTTTCCCAAACCTCTTTTGTTTTTTAACTTAGAACTAATTGCATATATTTAACACTAAGAACCTTTTACATACATAGCTAATGACATTTACAGTTAACTTACAGCAAAGCATGTAATCACATCATTTTCATCAAACTTCTCTCCATAATCTTCTGTCTCACAGTTGCATGTTTTTATTCCTTTCAGAGAATACCCATAAGAAAATTCTTCTTCACCTTAAAAAAAAAAAGGCCGTAAAATTGTTACCTAAGAAGTCCAAAGACCCATCTCACCTCTATTTAAAATCTATGCTGAAAGAATTAGCAAGCTTTCATACAACCAACCCAACAATGTAGCATGCCTCTATAACAAATACCTAAGTGACTTAAGGTCAGGTAAATACATACATTATACAATCTACAGTCTATTTTAACTGTCTGTAGACCTACAAAAGGGAAAAAACAAACCCCTATCCTTGCCTGCACAGGATAGCTTTAAAATAGCAGTAATGAATGCATAAACCAGGTCAAGGCTTACAACACTCTCTAGGTCTCTGTAATACTGTAACCAGATCCTAAATGTTATACTCAAAGATAAACTTTACCAAGCAGCATTCCACTTGTGGTTAGTGACCAGCCGATCCGAACTTCATGTATATCAATGTCCTTTGTATATAAATGCCTTACTGGAATCTTCTCTGTTACCTTTAAAAATAAAATTAGGAAAAAAAAAAAAAAAATCAAGCAACCACCAAGATTCAGCTGTGAAACACAGACAATTCCCTTGAACTCTAGCTTATTTCACTTGGGCAATAGTTAAGTACTAGCTATGTATATTATAAAAAAAAAAAAAAAAAAAAAAAAAAAAGCCTGCTGAGAATCCTTTTATTTCACAGAAAATACTTCCTTTTGACCAATGAATACAGATAGGTTCCCAAAGTCACAAAATTCATTTACCTTCATCTCAAAACAGACTTTGCCTTTTGACACACCATAAGAAGCTCTTCCTCCAGCCCAAAGAAAAGCAAAACTCTCCATAGTAAGGGAAGAAGCACTGAGACGGTCTCTCGATATTTTAAAATGCAGATCACAATTATCTGAAATTACATTAAATATTATTCTTTTGATATCCAAATTATTGAAAGCCTTTTTCCATACTGCAGAATTTTTAATACCACGGTCTCCTTCCTATTCTCATTTTAGGCCCCACTCCCGCCAGGGCAGTTTTCATTGACCATGTACTAAAGAGTCAACTGCCAATTAAAGCCAAAATTTAATGTGTTTTAAATACGTTAAATGATTTAGACAACGCAATATTAATACATACCTGCTCTGCTCTTTACCTTGTTTTAGAGGCAAGCAGTAGAGGACAGCAGGAAATCAAAGTGAAGCATGCCAGAACCAGGTAGAATTACCAGTGAATTAAAAACTGAAGGGAAGCCAAGCCGCCAAATATTTAAGAGTTACTGATTCCGTGGTTTGTAAACTAGCAGAAGGGCTCCAGACCCATAATTGTGAAAACCTGTCACTAAGCCAGCTTGAACCCACGACCCTGGACACATCTACGTGTTAATGTGTGGCCTTTTAAGGCTCTTTTACCCAATCTGGAAAGGTGTCACAACCAGGAATTAACTACTGCCTGGATTATACAAATCCAGTCTTTAACCTATCTTCAGGTGACTAGAGCTCATTAGCTGGCAGCTTCTCAGAATTCTCACTTGGCAACTAACGTTAAATTATAAAGTGGCTGATTTTTATCAACTCGTCTACAGTTTGATAGTTTCCTTCAGCTTTGTTCATAAAACTCCTGATGACTGATAAAATTAAAATTTGTTTTAATATTAATTAATATTAGCTGACTGGATCCAAAACTCTAAGGAGAATTAAAATTTGTATTTTTTTTTTGTTCTGCTCACACCAAAAATATGTTATTAAATACTAAACCAACCAACGTTTTTAAAGGATAATGCAAATCTGACAGCTAAAGCCCATTTCATGGTTTGCAATACTTCCTCATATTCAATTGCAACCCAACTGGGTAAAGTAGCATATTTACAGCGCTGCCATTGATACCATTCGCTGCTGAAGAAAGCTAGTGGCTCAGATAGCCCACTGCTGCTGCCCCAGGTCTTTGGAAGAAATCAACTTATGTTAAAGCAGCAGCTACTGAACTGGAATTGAGAACAAAAGAGCAGTTATTGAAAGGTAATATTACAATCCTTAGAATAAGGAATACACTTGTGTGCTAATGGGAAAATTATTAGTAGGTATTCAACTAGCCCAAATAGCTCACTTACTATAGTCCACAAGAGAAAAATTAAATCATAATCTAAGGACAAGTTACAGGCAGGTTTTTAAAGAAACAAGTTTCTGGTAGCTTAACAAAAATTTAGTTTTACATCCTAAGTACTGAGAAGTTCCAACTCATAAAAATACTACCAATTACTAGAGCTTGTTATATCAATACAACTAAAGTGGTATAAATTAATAAATATTAAACTACTGTAGCCGAGCATAAGCTACTACCTTCCTGCTTTAAAACAAATTTCTTAACTGGTTTTTTCCATTTGAAGATCAACACACATTTATCCTAACACTTAAAACCAAAAACACTGCACTTGATTGAAGAGTAAAGAGCGGGAAAAGTCCGCCTCACTTACAAGTATCAAGACAAACCACAGTGTCATCGAAGTGTTCATCTTCTTCTTCAACAGGTGGTTGAGGAGACTTGGCTCTGAAAGACACAATTGTCTCCTGATAAAGCTTTCCCCACCATGGGTGACAAGGTACAACGGTTAAAACTGGGTTAAGACCCTCTACTCTACCTGCTGTACTTGTTTTCTTCAATGTACTCAAAATATCCTCGGCCATGATCTTCTCTCGGTCTTTTAACGCCTCTCTTTTTATCTCCGCCTTTCTGTTCTGTTTTGCCGTCTCCTGTAACAACACAGGACACCGCCTTAAACCACTAAGTCGAAACTAAATTAATGGAGGAAAGCTCCCTTTTCTGTTTCGAGCCTTAAGAGCTGTTACTGATTCTTTTTCTGACTGGTTCTGACTTTTTAATCCACAAAGGAGAATTTAAAAAAAATCAGTCTGGAATTAGACTGGAGGCAGTGACGCAGTATAAAGAGGTTACTGATTTTGCCAGCCTAGCACAACTTTCCAGAAAGCATTTTTAAAAAAGTAAAAAACCGCGACACCGCCCGGGCCCACGTGCGCCGTAACGCGCTCAAGAGAAGGGGGGGTAGCGTGGGCCCGCCTCCCCTCCCCCACCCGGGCCCGCGTGCCCCGCCGCCGCATTGTACTGAGCTTCCGCCCCGTTCCCCGCGCCTCCCGACGGAAGTGACGTCACATCGAACCCCTGTGCTCCTTGCACAATACCGCCGCGCTAAGCCGCCAAAGCCCGCCCGCTCCGGGACCTTCGGGCTTTCCCCCTCCCCCCCACCCGACATGTGCCCGAACCGCGCGCACCCAGCGGCCGGCGCTCCCGCCCGCCTCCTCCTCCCCCCACCTCATCGCGGCAGCTGCAGCTCTCCCCCACCCCCCGGCGCCCGACATACATAATGGAGGCGCCGCCGGCATGGCGAGGAGAGCCTCCCCGCGGCCCCGGGCTCCCCTGCCCCCACCTCCCGCGGCGCTCGCCCCTAGGGGCCCTGACAGGACTGGGGCACGGTCCCCACAGCCGCGCGCACCCACAACGCAGCACTCACCCGCCACCTTCCTCCTTCTTACCTCCCGCCTGCTGTTGGCCCTGCCTCGCCCCTGGCGGCGCCACGGTCACCGCGAAGAGCGAGGTGGGGCCGCTGCTCTTCCCCGCGGCCTCCTTGCCAGTCCCACGCTGCTGGGAAGGCTGCTGTGCCGCCGCCGGCGGTTGGGACTGCTGCTCCCCGTGACCGTTCTCGTCGCCCGCGCCCTCCTCCTCGTCGCCGAGCTCGTCCTCCCCCTCCTGGAAGCCCTGGTCGTCGCCGTTCTCGTCTTCCGACGCCGCCTCTTCCTCCTCCATCGCGCCCGCGTCAGCCGCCCCCGCCGCCCCGTTCTCCTCGCCCAGCTCCATCTGGTCGCCGTCCAGAGCGGCGATGCCCTCCTCCTCCTCGTCGTCTTCGGCGCCGGCCGCGGCCTCCTGCTCTAGGCCTGCTCCGGAGCGCCCAGCCGCATCGCCACCCAGGTCGAGGCTGCCGTTCCCGGGCTCCATGGCGGGGCGGCCTCCTGCCTCGTTGTCCAGCGCGGCCTGGAGTCGATCCATGAGATCGGCCTTGAGGCCCTTGTCGGAGAGGCGCCGCTTCTTGAGCTCCTCCTTCAGCTCCGACACCTTCAGCTTCTTGACATTAACAGGCGAAGAACTCATGGTGAGGGCCCCGGTTCACCGCTGGCTGCTGGCTCCCTCGGCCTGTGGCGGCGGCTGCTGGTCGGCCCGGGCGGCGGCTGCGGCTGGAGATAGCTGAGTGCTGCTGCAGAACGGACCCGCCTGGTGTCGAACGGCGCCAATTCCTTTCACCGAGTTCGCGAGGCAAGACGCGGAGACTCGCCTGGCGCGAGCGAGCACGCAACGTCCTCTCGCAGGGGCGGCGCCGCGCACGTAATATAGGCGCCCCGCCCCCTGTCGAGGCGAGGCTCGCTAGGGCGGCTGCGCGCGCAAGACTCGCCCCGCCCCCACGGCACGACCTCTGCGCTCGCCCGGCCGGGCAAATGGAGGCTCTGGAACCTGCCTTTCGGTTAAACGGACCCGCCGCAGTGGCTGCCGGCCTTTCCGGCTTTTGGGTCGCCACGCTCCACCGGCGCTCTGCTTCTGTAACCCGAAGGAGGCTCTCCTCCACCCTCTTGCAGTTCTCACCTGGCATTTCCCACTCGATGAGAGCCTCCTTTCTTCCATCTTAGTTTAGTTTTTTAGTTTTTTTTGTGTGTGTGTGTGGGGGGGGCGGGCTGTCCCTCTGGCTCTTAGTTTAAAACTCCCTTCAAGTTTCCTCCGCTGCTCTGTAGAACACGCATAGGCGATTGTTATGCAGAGCTGGTTTTTGTTGTTGTTTTTCCTCCATTTAATTGCGGTTTTAAATTTTACAAGTCCTGCCTTGCGGGTCGGACTTATTTTAAGTTCCGCAAGGGCGAGGTCAGAGCCTTTCTTTTGTCTCTTCTAGGAAAGAGACGTGCTGTACTGCTCCGTGCCGCACAGCATATAGAGCGGGCCTTGTACAACTCACCTTACTTTCTACTAACTTGAGTAAGCCTTAGATTTGCATGGAAGTTTCCCCTCGGTGTACTGTAAAGACAGGACTCTTGCAGGACTGGGTCTGTCCCACTTTGGAGACCCTTTAATTACAGACGAGAAGGACAACACCCAGCTAGGTTATGCACTTTGATCCTCTCCCTGTTTTTTCAGACACTAAACATGTTTATATACATGCTGACTTGTCATATACAAACTGTTAATGACAAAAGGCTAGGATTTAGTAAAAAGAAAACAACTATAGTCCTTACTTGGCAGAGTGAGGCAGAAGTATCAAGAGTTAAAAGCTAGCCAAGACTACTTAGTAAATTCCAGGCTACCTAGGGTTACATACCAGACTCTATCTCAAAAAAGAAAAAAAAATCCACTATGATTTGCTTTCCGGTTATTAAATATGTAGTGTTCTTAAAACTTTTATATATATAAAATTTCTACACTGGGTCCTTCCTGTGTAGATTGCACCCAAGCTAGGCTCCCTTGATGGTACGTGTGTAGAATTTCAACACTTGGGAGATACAGGCAAGATGATCAAGAATTCAGTGTCGGCTAGGCAAGTGGTGGTGGCGCACAAATTTGGCTCCAGCACTCAAGAGGCAGGCCTCTGAATTTAAGGCCAACCTGGTCTACAGAGCTAGTTCCAGGACAGCCAGGGCTACACAAA
>JANHMN010000015.1:64786073-64797391 GCA_030674055.1 Rhabdomys pumilio
CAACCTGGTCTACAGAGCTAGTTCCAGGACAGCCAGGGCTACACAAACCCTGTCTCAAAAAAACAAAAACTTAAAAAAAAAAATCAGCAAATAAAATTCAGTGTCATCCTTGGCTACAGAAGAAGTTCAAAGCCAATGTGAAATACCTAAGACCCTGTCTCTACAAAAACCAAGGGCATCAAATGTTAAGCTGTACCTACTGGTGCCCTGGCAGTAAAGCTGTGGTCCCTGTATTCCTTCCTCTTGTTCATCTGAAACTTAGAGGTACAGAAATGAAGCCTATCCTATTTCTCCATTATAATTTAACCAGTTAATAAAATGATTTGTTGTTTTTTAAAGGTCTCTCTGTAAGCAAGGCTGGCTGAGATCCTGTCTATGCCTCCTATGTTCTGGAATTAAAAGCATGCACCGCTGCTCCCTGCTGCAACCATTTTTAAAAAGCATTTTATCTGGGGCTGGTGAGATGGCTCAGCAGTTAAGAACACTAGCTGTTCTTCCAGAGGTCCTGAGTTCAAGTCTTAGCAACCATGTGGATCACAACCATCTATAGATCTGGTACTCTCTTCTGGCATTCAGGTGTACACTCTGACAGATCACACATGCATTAAAAAAAAAAAAATTTGAAAACACTTTATCTTAAAACTATGGAGTCATGAATAATCATGAAATTTTAGTATCTATGAAATTATTTGAGTTGGAATCAATGAAATAATGTTTGGTAATTCTCCAGTTAATGGAGGTGGTGGTGGCAGCCACCAAAATGGCTCCAAAACTCACTTTATCCTTTTTATCTCTGAAGCTTATAGGCAAACCACAAACTAGAATTCAATCTCTTGTTCAAAAATAAAAGATAACACCAGGCAGTGGTGGCACACGCTTTTAATCCCAGCACTTGGGAGGCAGAGGCAGGCGGATTTCTGAGTTCGAGGCCAGCCTGGTCTACAGAGTGAGTTCCAGGACAGCCAGGGCTACTCAGAGAAACCCTGTCTCAAAAAACCAAAATAAAATAAAATAAAATAAAATAAAAGATAACTATAGGGGGCTTACAAGTTCATAAACTGGATTATTAGTTTCTTAGGCAACATCGAATTTGATTGTCATGGTTCTATATGCTCTCAGTTACATTTTTAAATATTAGTGACATGTTAACAATCTCCATCTAACTGGGTAAAAATTAAACTGTAGCTGGATGTAGTGGTGCACACATTTAATCCTAGTACTCAAGAGACAGAGGCCAGGAGATCTCAGTGAGTTTGAAGCCATTCAGGGACAAATAGCTACAAACCCCCATGAAACTGAGAAGGTTTATATAGTTAATAATACTAGATTTATTTATAAGCCATTCTTAGAACATTGTTGCAGTGATGAATGTGAAATATAATTTTAGATGCACAGTAGCAGGATCCACAGTTTCATATCCAAGAGGTTTGCATATTTGTAGATGTCAGTGACACAGCAGATCCCTCCACTAGGGGCCAGGAAGCTGAGACATTCATGCCCACACTCCTCTGCTCCTTTGTGCTTCCCTGGACCATGGAAAAGGAAAAACAGTTTTTCTTAGTGCTCAGAGAACCGTCATCTTCCTTTTAAAAATACTTGCCATTCCGTATTTTATTTCCACTTTAAAAGTCTAAATGGTTATGCCTTTAATCCCACAACTTGGAAGGTAGAGGCAGGTAGACTTCTGATGAGTTCTAGGCCTACAGAAGGAGTTACAGGTGACTTAATTACAGTGATTTTTTTAAAAATATGTGTATGCATTTACACACATGAATAACATATGTACACATGTTGAAATAAACACACACACACACACACACACACATATATATATATATATATATATATATATATATATATATATATATATGACATGAGAGAGCAAGCCTAGGGTTCTGTGCCTTTCCACTGAACTATATTCTAGCTGTGCTGCATATATGTGTGTGTGTTCAAGTATACATATAATTTCTTTTTTGCTTGCTTTTCAAACAGGATCTTACTGAGTAATTGTGGTTGGTCAGGAATTAGCTATGTAGCCCGTTGGCCTCAAACTTATAACGATTCACCTGTTTCTGACTCCCAAGTGCTGAGTAAAGAATTGGGAAGGCGAGTGCAGGAAAGACAGCTTGGCAGAGATAGCTCAGTGGTGAAGAGCAATTGCTGCGCTTCCAGAAGACACAGGTTCAATTCCCAGCACCCACATTGGACGTCTCACAGCTGCTTGTGACTCCAGCTCTAGAGGATCTGAAATCCTCTTCTGGCCTCTACAGGCACTCACATCCATGGCATGCATGCACACACATGCACATAAATAAAAATAAATTTTTGAAAAGGAATATTCTCTTAGTGATATAAGACTACTAGAAAAGCCTTCCAACTATAAACACTATCAAAAAGTGTTGTCATCTACCAGATGATTATAGTGTAAAAAAGCACAAGAGATGGCCACCATAAGAGAACCAGGGAGGATGCCACACATGAATAACCCCAGCCCTTGGGAGGTGGAGGCAGGTGAACCAAAAGCTGAAAGCACCCTCAGATACATAGTGAGTTTATGGCTAGTCTGGGCTACAAGAGGTCCTGTCTCACCGCTTCTCAAAGAGAGACTATAGATTAGATTGGCCAATACAATACTAAAATACAAGACTAGGCACATGTAGTTATCTAAATCTAACTTAATGAAAATTTATTCTTCAGTCACTCTAAGCACTTTTCAATATCCTTCATAGCCAGTCTTCTGTATAATACAGAATAGGATATTTCCTTCACAGACTTCCTTGGGATAACAGTTAGACCAAAGATACAGCTATATATAGCTTGTGTGACACAACTAGCTGTGACACAACCCTTGATTTTAGCCAAAAGGCCAAGCAGGAATTAGATATGACTCAGTTGACAGGCTACATGGAAAATTGGCCCCAGGAATGGGGATAAAATTGTGTCAGATCCATAGATAGACAAATACGTGTATGTGTCTGCAGTATCCAATCTGTGTAACAAGTATGAAGAGGAAACTTAAAAGGGTTCTTTAAAAAGTCAGTTGGATGATGTTTTTGCTGGGACAACATGTGAAGGAATGTTTCGTTAAAATGGACACAGGTGTGAAAGGCTAAGGCAGGCTCATGAAGGAACGTTTCACTGAAACCGACACAGGTGAAAGGATGTTCTGCTAAAGCAAACATGTGAAAGGACATGTGATGAAAGATTCTTCACTAATGACACTCATGTATTGGTCTGCCTTACATTGTGTAGTTGAGCTGCATTTGTCCAGACTCCATAGAGAGAAACACACCAAAAAATTTCTTGTGGTGTACTGCAGTATGTTGCCACTTCCAAGGACTTGGCCTGATTGGCAGAGTAATGTCAGCTGAGACAGGTACAAATGCTTAGGCAGGACACATGCTAAGGTAAGGCATGTGAAGGACACATGATGTTTGGAGGTTATAAATACAACTTGACAAACAGTGCAGGAGGTTGAGCTTGGCTTGCTGGGACAGCTAGCTGTGCAACGCTTGGGAGTCTCTAGTCTTCTCTGATCTTCACTTCCCTGAGAGAGGCACAGCTGAAAATTTCTCCTGGTGTTCCTGTTGGCCCTGGTCTTTCCTGCTGATTGGAGCCAAGGCTAAGGCCTGGCTGTCTCTGCTAGATAGTGTCACCACGGCTGATTCCTGTTTGTTATCCTGACTCTACCGAACTGGATTGCTGGTCTGTGAAGTGTTTGCGAGTTGATCGAGCTGCCACTGTTAACCTGTGAACTGAACTGCCGATTTCTAGAGAACACAGGAATTGCTCCAAAGAACCTTTCTAAACAGGTCCACTTCTCCCATATCCTTTCTTTCCCACTACCTCTAGTGGGTGGTGGACTACAAGGGAGGTTAAAGCATTTAAAAACCATCATTAAGAATAGACATTTAACGAGGCCAGCCTGGTCTACAGAGTTCCAGGACAGCCGGGACTACACAGAGAAACCCTGTCTCAAAAAACCAAAAAAAAAAAAAATAGACATTTGAAAAAATTAAAGCTACACAAGTATTTACTGGACATTTGCAGTATTTTCAATAACCATATATATGCAGCCAAAAAAGATGCGTGCAACACAGTGCCAGCATGTAGTTTGGAGAGAGAGAGAGACACAGAGAGAGAGAGAGAGACATGCTGTAACTAAGCTGCCATGAGACCTGAAGACAACCACACAGAAGCCAGGCTTCTTGACCAGCTGCATGGTTCCTATAGTGTAGGTTTGCACACACATTCACCCCACACAAACATCCACACACTCAAAACCAAACCCCAAACCCCACCCGCCCCCCATGAAGCCAGTTGTATGACATTCACTACGGAGCAGTAATTAGCCAAGATCACATCCTGTATTCATTATTTTATATTCAGAATGCTGCTAAGTGATTAAGTAAATCCTTCATCAAAAGGTAGGGGAGAGGGGCTAATGGTGATGTTCAGTGGTTGGGCATGCTGAGTTCAGTCACACAGAAAAGCTACCTCTGTCCTAATTGCGAGACACCTCTACCCCGTGTGACTTCTTCCTTCTACGCTCCAGCCAATCACACCAATAACACTCTATAAATGACTTGTAAATGCTTTGTCCAAGCTGATTAATTTGTGATTATTACCTGGTATAATTGAGTACCTGCTGTGTACCAGGCATTTTGCACAAAACAGCCCTGATTTTCATGGCAATCTTGCAAGATGGGAATTAACCTCAATTTACAACAAAAAAAAAAAAAAAAATCAGGATGTTTTAAATACTAGCCCAAGGTTAATAAGTAACAAAGCTGAGATGTTAAATCAGGTGTCAATCAGGTGTTCAAGTTGCTTCCTGTATCAGAACTTTCACCCTGAGGGCTGGGGACGCAACTCAGTTGTAGAGCACTTTGCCTCCAGTGCCTAAAGCCTTACATTTAATCAGAAGCACCCAGGTACTGAATTAACAGTGGTAGACACCTATCGTCTCAGGATTTGGGAGGTAGAGACAAGGAGGAGCAGAAGAAATTCAAGGTCATCTTTGGCTACAAAGGGAGTTTTGAAGGCAGCCTGGGATCATGAGATTCTGTCTCAAAAAAAGAAAAAAAAAAAGAAAAGAAAAAAGAAAGAAAAGAACAAACCAGGTATATTTTATTTAGAAATAGCTGAGAGTAGTTAACAGGCAACAGTCCAGATTACCTTACATGGATAGTTGATTTTCAAAAACGTCAGAAGTCCACAGAATTGACGTTACAAACATTTCTGTACTAATCTTCATTTTGATTAGAGACCTGTCTGCTCCTGACAGCTTCCCCTGTCTTGGATCCTAAGAAGAAACTGAGCATCTTTGGAGTTATTCCAGTTGTGGTGAGACAGCCACCAGGCAAGAATTGCCTCTTTTCATCAACAGACAAATTACTGTCCAGAAAAGGACACACTTGCAGAATAGTCGACTGATTATATCTGCCTAGACAGAGTAATCAGCCCTTAAAGATTCTGCATCACTATGGTCTGTCAGATGATCCTGGGCCAGAAGGCTGAAGATTTGATGCTCCAATGTTCTGAAGTATAGGGACTGTCCAGGTGTTCAGCGGTCTCTATAAATTGGCTAAGTTTTAGAAGCTATGCTTTGTGCTTCCCATAATTTCAGTTAACTCAGTCATTCAGGGGTTGAAAACTTATAGTCTCTTAGCCAATCCTGGCTATTTACTTTGAGAGAAAAGATCTGAGTGGATGGTTTTCAGCTGACATTCATTCTAAAGCCAAGAAAAAAGCCACGTTCAGAACTAAGTGTTTTAGTTAAGAGAGATAACAGAGGTTCTGGTTAGCCTACAAAATGATGGACTGGGTATTAGGACTACCTTGTACCTCACTGGTACAAATAGGCATAATTATGCTCTAATTATATTTTGAGAGAAAAGTTTTATTTTGACAGGAAGGGTGATATGCAGGAGGAGCTAAGGTGGGAGGAGTACGGAGAGGAAGAGAAGGAGTAAGGAGAGGAGAAGAAGAAGGAGAGGAGAAGCTAGGCGATGAGAGAGAAAGAGAGAAGGGGGACATGGAGGCAGATGTTCACATGTCTCCACCAGTCAAAGATAGTTGATATATCTAGGTTGGGTATTGGGTTACACTTCTGATTGAGCATTACCAAACTTATAAAGCCTTTGATTAACATTTAAAAAAACAGTATAAAAGCAAAAAAGAAAAGGGGACATGGGATAGGGGTTTTCTAGGGAGGGGAAATGGGGACGGGGGATGGCATCTGAAATGTAAATAAAATATCCAATAAAAGTTGAAAAAAAAAGAAAAAAAATTGAGAAATAGAAAAAAAAGAAGAAGAAGAAGAAGAAAGAAAAGAAACAAACTAGGAAGCATGTGCTGTAGGAGAGCAACTGAAAGGGAAAGACCCGCCCTAAATGTAGTCAGCGCCATCCAATAGGCTGGTGACCTGGATGGAGTTAAGCAGGAGAGGAAGTCAAGTGTGAGCTCAGTTTCCTGTGAACGTGTGCTGTCCCTCTGTGACCCCAGCTTCTCCAGCCTTTCAGCTGGACTCACAAAAATGACGCCAGAAGACTTGGGGTTTTCAGTACCAAACTAGGCTACATTATCGGTACTCCTTGCTTTAGGGTTCCAGCTTTTTAAAAAATTATTACATTATTACATTTTATTTATGTTGTATGCACATGTATATATATGGGGGGGGTGGCTCGTGTGTACCATAGCATATGTGGGGGGGGGGGGGCTCATGTGTACCACAGCATATGTGTGCATGTATGGGCCTGTGTGTACCACAGCATATGTGTGTGCATGTGTGGACTCATGTGTCCCACAGCATATGTATATATGTATGGCTCATGTGTACCATACCATATGTGTAGAGGGCAGAGGACAACTTCCACGATTTGGGATTGGGAGATCAAACTCAGGTTGTCAGGCTTGGTGGCAAGTGCCTTTATTAGCTAAGCCATCTTGCTGGTGCTGGTTGAACTGAGCTCTTTGAACTGAGATGTGTCCCCAGCATCACACAGACATGCCAACCTAACAAACTGCCTTTATAATTATTCACACATATACTACACATACATGCCTATAAAATCTTTTCTCAATCCTGAGCCTCTAGAAAACTCTAGCATATCCATTAGGAAGTTATTTAACATATGAGGAGTGTGATGGTTTGTATATGCTTGGCCAAGGGAGTGGTACTATTAGGAGGTGTGGCCTTGTTGGAGTAGGTGTGTCACTGTGGGTGTGGGCTTAAGACCCTCATCCTAGTTGCCTGGAAGTGAGTATTGTGTTATCAGTCTTCAGATGAAGATGTAGAAGTCTCAGTTCCTCCTGCACCGTGCCTGCCAAGGTGCTGTCATGTTCTTGCCTTGATGATAATGGACTGAATCTCTGAACCTGTAAGCCAGCTCCAGTTAAATATTGTCCTTATAAGAGTTGTCTTGGTCATGGTGTCTGTTCACAGCAGTAAAACTCTAAGATAAGGAGTGAGAAGCAAGGGCCACAGTCAGGACAGACAAACATATTAATCAGTTTAATCTTAACACAGGATAAGAAGCTATGAAGAAAAATTGCTGAAGCCTCCTGGAGTTTTTGAAAACTCCTGGGGTGGACTCTGATAAGATTGCCTATCCTGAGCAAGCCTAAACATCTAGAATAAATTTCTGGACGCTGCTGTTGCTGCGATGAGGGTCACGAGTTTTGTGGAGTGCACAGCGTTCACTGGGGACAGGGTGGCCATGCAGTGTCCAGACTCTGCTCTTAGGATGATGCATTTCCATTCACCTTTGAACAGGGCCCTTTCCTCTCCTTCACTAGATAAATGCCAAATTTAGATGAACAAATGCATGAACTAAGAGTGGACAGAGGCACCCTTAGCAGTGTATCACTCCTGGGACTGTCCTGCCATTGTTTGGTTTTGGTTTGGCTTGGTTCTTTTAGGTAGAGTCTCTCTGTAGCCAGGTCAGCCTCACCCTTGTGGCAATTTTTCCAAGTGTCAGAATTATAAGCGTGAGCTACCATATTCAATTTGGCACTGCTAAAATTTGGCTCAGCTGAACAGTATCCAGATTCCCAGCAAGCAAGTCAGTCTTGGCTGTCCTTGAACTCACAGAGATCAACCTACCTCTGCCTCCTGAGTGCTGGGATTAAAAGGCCTATGATACCAAACTCAGTCCTTTAGAGCATTTTCTTGACTAATGATTGATGTGGGCTGGCCCTCCCTTCCTACAGGAGTGTGGGCCAGACAGGGATTGGTGGGTGCCCTGGGTTATATAAGAATGCAGGCTCGGGCTGGGCAGTGGTGGCGCACGCCTTTAATTCCAGCACTTGGGAGGCAGAGACAGGTGGATTTATGAGTTCGAGGCCAGCCTGGTCTACAGAGTGAGTTCCAGGACAGCCAGGGCTATACAGAGAAACCCTGTCTCAAAAAAACAAAAACAAAAACAAAAACAAAAACAAAAACAAAGAAAAAAGAATGCAGGCTCGGCAAGACAAGACATTTTGGGCAAGCCAGTAACAGCTTTCTTGCCTTATCTTCAGTTTCTGCCTCTAGGTTCCTACTATGAATTCTTGCCCTGACTTCCTTTTATGATGTATTGCATCTATAAGCTGAAATAAACCCTTTCCTCCCCAAGTTGCTTTTGGTCATGGTGTTTTATCATAGCAATACAAACTCTAACAAAGACACTAGCTGTATTGTCTATTAAATTCTTAGCAAGTATAGATATGAATAGTACCCTATAATATAAACTTCTTTTTTTTTTTTTTTTGGTTTTTTTTGGTTTTTTTTGGTTTTTCGAGACAGGGTTTCTCTGTGTAGCCCTGGCTGTCCTGGAACTCACTCTGTAGACCAGGCTGGCCTTGAACTCAGAAATTCGCCTGCCTCTGCCTCCCAAGTGCTGAGATTAAAGGCGTGCGCCACCACCGCACAGCTTACTTTATTTTTTAATTCTTTCTTTTAAATGAAGGCCTGTGAAATAAAAGCTCACTGGGTAAGGATACTTGCCATCACAAGCCCACCGACCTGAGTTTGATCCCTGGAACCTACATGGTAGAGGGGGACAAGTGACTTATGAAGCATGTGCTCTAATTCTACACTCCAGCTGTGACAGTTGCATGCCACACCTCCTACCCCCAACAACAGCAACAGAAAAGAAATGAATGTAAAACAATAAGTTTTAACTGTGTGTATTCATTGTTAGGTAAGGACAGTACTACGGAAGTACACTCTACACCGAGCCAACCTCCTCTTCCCACTTTGCCTTTTAGCCTATAAAATGACAACCGCTTTGGTCCTAACTACTCCAGAGTTTGAAAAGTCACAAACAGAAAAGCTCTAAACTATAAAACAATGCTGAAATGAATACTATTTATCCAATTACCATTCATTTGCCAAACCTGGATGTCGGAGTAAAGGGAGATGGGAAAGCCTCATCTCTCCTGAAATTGAGTGGCAATGTACTATTTATTAAATGGCTTTACAACTTCATCTTGTTAGCTCTAGGAAGAAGATGCCAATATTTATTGCTTAATAAATGATACTTCTTTTGTTTAGAAAGCAACACCAAGTTGGTTCTGGAGACAGTGTATCTCTGTGTAGACCTGGTTGTCCTCTCTAGAGGAAGATAACCTTGAATTCAAAGAACCCACTGTCTCTGCCGTCTGAGTGTTAGGATCAAAGGCAAGCATCACTGAGCCCAGTTATAAGTTCTTGACTCCTGGGTGCTTATCTTTTGCATAGGATTCAAACACTGTTTTCCCTTCTAAGGAAAACAGATAGCCAGGTTCCCTGTTCCCATTGCTTCTGCAGAAGCATTGTAATCATTGTAGATAACAAAAAAATTAAAACTGGGGCCAGCAGGATGCTCAGTGGGTAAAGGTGCTTGCCACCCACATGTACATTAACATACACACCAAAACATGTAATGAAAATTTATTTTGAAAGATATAGGAGTGTGCTAGATATGGTGGGAGACATCTTTAATTTCAGCACCCAGGAGGCAGAGGCACATGGATCTCTGTGAGTCCCAGGCCAGCCTGGTCTACATAGTGAATTCCTTAGCAGCCAGAGTTACTAGTGAGACCCGTCTCAATAAACAAACAAACACTGATAACGTTCTAAAAACAGTGTAAGGCTTTGAGGTGTATTTTCTGGCAGGCTGGAGAGACGGCTCAATGGTCAAGAGCACTTGCTGCTCTTACAGAAGACCCAAACTCAGTTCCTAGTACCATGCCTCACAGATGTCTGTAACTCCAATGATCTGACTGACCCTCTTCTGACTTCTGTGGACCCTGGATGGTACACTAACACATATTCATGCACATAAATTTAAGATAAAATATTTTCACCAGGTGTGGTAGCACACTTCTGTAATTCTAGCACTTTGGAAGGCAGAGACAGGAGAATCTCAGTGAGTAAGAGGCCAGCCTGATCTATAGAAAAAGTTTCAGGACAGCCAGGGCTATCCTGATAAGAGATACTGCCTCAAAAATAAATAAGTAAATAAATTATAATATTGCATGTCAGCACAGATGCCAGTGGAGAGCAGAGGTGTCAAATCACCCTGGAGCTGGCATTACAGGCAGTGGTAAACTGCCCGATGTGGGTACTACATCCTCTTAACGACTGAGCCGTCTCTCTAGTCTTACTGTTATGTTTTAAATTTTGAAGATAACATCACTAGCTGTCCATCAAGTAAGACAGTTGTTCTTCCTGGTAAAGGGGATGAATTGATGTGACTGTCCACTCTTACCTGGATAGTAAAATAACCAACAGAAAGACATGGGTGGCAGGTGATGGGTATAAAGGACATAGAATGCAATTTCACTTTAGAAGAGTTTAGCTGCTCTCTTTTTCCCCCTCAGAAGCGGAACTCTGAACTTGGCCAGTATTGCATACAGTAGACCAGGAGTCCTACAGTGGATGCGTTTAAAGCTAATTCTCTTAAATTAAGTTGAGTAAAATCACTAGCTAATTAAGTATTTTGTAAACAGGATCCTCATTCCTGCCTGCCTGGGAGGAGCAGAGGGAATTTATCTTCTTGCCTCCAGGGGAAGACAAGAAGTAACAAGTTGAGAGATGGAGGCCAGTTAAGCTCTAGGCACAGACTTGAGTCTGTCGAGACCGGCTGTGATTCCTTCCATTCCTGGGAGAGACTTGATGGGTTGCGAAGTGGGATTCATTTCTCATTTCCCCCTTTGTCATATCTTCAGAGTCTGGTTATACTATTTTATTAAAGGAATATGTCTAGGCATGGTGACATGAGCCTATGATTCTAGCAGACAGACAGAGAGAGAGAGAGAGAGAGAGAGAGAGAGAGAGAGAGAGAGAGAGA